>CM053581.1:369068215-369088580 GCA_028627135.1 Pseudochirops cupreus
GTTAGATGATGGTCTATACCCAATTTCTGCCATACTATGTTCCAATTTTCCCAGCCATTTTTGTCAAGTAATGAGTTCTTATCCCAGAAACTGGGGTGTTTGAGTGCCCATCATTTTAACAAAAGTATTCTCCAAAGGATAATATGTAGCTGTAAAATGTGCAATTGCAGAAACTGGGAAGGATAAAAAGTATAAACAATGTCAAGGGTGGTGAAAAGATACATAGTTTGTAAAAGTGGGCGGCCGCATTTTACCATTATTGACTTGCATGTAAGAAATGATGGAAACTAAATTATTGAGGATACATTTACTCAGAAAAGGAGATGGATAAGTCATGTAATGGAAATGAAAAGCAACAGATGGTCAGACTGAAAAGTATACAAGATCCCAAAAACATTCAGCTAGTGAAAGGAAGGCCTTTACTTCAGATGCTGTATGGAAGATATAAGTGGAAACAATGGCCTGGAACTGTATAAATTGGGAAGCAATCTCTGCTGGAGAAGGGAGTTCCACTAATGAAATCAAGGTGCCACCCAAGTACCAAAGTAGAGCTGCAGTAAACAGCTTTATTATCATTCCCATCACCATTTTGAGAGCGTATGCTAGGCACTGGGAACACCAACATGTATAAGACATAATCTCTGCTTTCTCATGAGGGGGCTTGCAGTTCAGTTGGGGATACACATGTGAAAAGATACAAGACATCATAAAAAGAAGATAAGGTCCTTGGTTAATTCCATATTGATGAGGTCACTCCAGCAGTACAGATCAAAACTTACCAATGCCTCCCCATCCTCAGAAACTCTTTTCCATACCCTTCTGTGAATCACAACGATTCTACCCGAATACTGGGAGGTCTTCCTCTAGAGCTTTTAACATGGTGTGGACCTCAGTAGCATTCTGGCTATCCATTAGTTATCTTTTGCACTTGGTAAATGGCAAGCCCATCCCCTTTTCTGGACATACATCTCTCTAATGATAT
Source organism: Pseudochirops cupreus (assembly GCA_028627135.1). Lineage (NCBI taxonomy): Eukaryota > Metazoa > Chordata > Mammalia > Diprotodontia > Pseudocheiridae > Pseudochirops > Pseudochirops cupreus. The sequence goes on from CM053581.1 coordinate 369,069,198, forward strand.
CCATAATGGGCAATATTCTTTAACTTGCTCCTATCTACCACGTACCTTTCCCGTTTTGGAACGGCTGAGAGAGCTGCAGTTTTAATTTGTGTTTATCGACTATAAAATGTTTTTGATTGGTTAAAACAGAATGCTTCCTTGGAGACTTTCTTCCAACAATGTCTCTGTCATGCATTTTGTCAAAATTACATGAGATTCCTTGAAATATGTAACAAAAGATCACTGTTTGACAACACTTCTCTTATCTAGTGAGGTATAAAATAGGAGAGACGTGCTTTCCAAAGGTGTTTGTCAATTATCATGGAAGATTATAATCACAAATTCCAAAGTGAAGAAGGATTCCCAATGGATGATGGGGTCTTTTAGATGGTCTTGTTTGAGAATATTTTGTACTGTGCTGTAAGAGATGATCCAGCAATACCACTATCAGGTCTGTATCTTAAAGAGATCACAAAAAAGGGAAAAGGACTCACATGTACAAAAATATTTGTAGCAGCTCTTTTTGTCATGGCAAAGAATTAGAAGTTGAGAGAATATCCATCAGTTGAGGAATGACTGAACAGGTTGTGGTATATGATTGTGATGGAATATTACTGTGCTATAAGAAATGATGAAGGGGATGGGTTTAGAAAAATCCAGGAAGACTTACATGAACTGATGCTTAGTGAAGTGAGCAGAACCAGGAGAGCACTGTACATAGTAACAGCAATACTGTGCGATGACCAGTTTTCGTAGGCTTAGCTCTTCTCAATAGTGCAATGATCTAAGGCAATTCTAAAAGACTCATAATGGAAAAATACTATCCACATCCAGAGAAAGAAGTATGAAGTCTGAATACAGATCAAACATCTTATTTTCTCTCCTTTTTTTGTTTTCTCATAGTTTTTCCCTTTTATTCTGATTCTTCTCACAATATGACTAATGTGGAAATATGTTTAATATGATTGTACATGGATAGCCTATATGAGATTGCATGCCATCTTGGAGAGGAGGTAGGGGAGGAAGGAGGGAAAATTTAGAACTCAAAATCTTATAAAAGTGAATGTTGAAAACTAAAAATAGATAAATTTAATTTTAAAGGGAGGAGGGGAAGGAATGATGAGCTGGTTAATTTTAGAAAAACATAGAAAGACTTGCATGAAAGGATGAAAGTGAAGTGAACAGAACCAAAAGAACATTGTATATAGTAACAGCAATATTGTTTGAAAAATAATTGTAAACAATCAAGTTTTTCTGAGTACTATAAATACTCAAATCAACTATAAAGGACCTATAAAGGAAGATGCTATCCACCTCCAGAGAAAGAACTGACAAATAGAAGTATGCATAGCATCATTTTGCATACATTTATAAGTCTGCATCAAATGAGGGACTTCTGAAGTGCAGGGTGGGAAGGGAGGGAGACATTTTGGAATTTTAAATGTAACAAAATTAAATTTAAAAAGAGAAAGAATGCTATTTTGCCAATTACTTTATGGCTGAGAACAACACAGGTCAGCACATGCTAAATGCCTCCACACAAATGGCTGAGTGGTAGAGGAAGGAAGCAAGAATTGTAGGCTCTGATGGTCTATCTTGATTGTTACTTCTCATGTTTTTTATTGTTGCCTAAGGACAAACTAATAAATTGCTCAGCATTATTCATTTCCTTTTGGGGAGGTTGTACTCCCTCACATTGTTTAAATGGAATATAGCTGATTTTTCTGTGGTTGTAAAATTTAAAGACAGTATTTCAAGATAAAGTCAGATGACTGGGCCACCTTTAAAAAATAATAAGGAATATATGCCCCGTGCAGTATCTTACATCTCCACCTCTAATGACAGCTTTAAAAAAAATGTTAAATTGCCAATGACATTGGCATTTATTAGAATTCTGTGGCTAAGACTTTGCCAAGTTTTAAAAAAAGAAACATTATGCTTGAAAACATTTCCTCATCATTATGTGGGAATTGATAAGATGTTACACATGTCTACAAGGGTACATCAAAGTTTTGCAAGTAAAGTTGATGATTGTTACCCCTGACCTAGAGTTACATTATCTCATATAGAGCTTATATTTGTACAGGACCACATAATCTACCCTTCTGACTAAATGCAAACAGTGAGTTTGACTGATCTTTCACTAAACAGATGCATATGGATCCTCCCTTTCATTTGTTCTCTACTTGTCTACCTTGACTGACATGCTGTCAGTCATATATGTACCATATGTACATTATGTATTTCATCCATACATATAGAGATGTAGGATGAAGTCCTGTGTTAACCTGCCCCTGGAACTAATTAGATGCACAACCTTCTGAACTTACAAGATTTCTAGGAGTATCAGTTTTCTTAAAAATACTCTCTGGGGACTTCTCTAGCTCTATAATTTTGTATAAATTCTCTATGACTTAAATGTGAATGAAAGATGTTATCATTATGATTTGTTCCTACTAATTAATATGTGGTAGGATTAATATTTCTAAACCTGCATGGAAAGGAAGTAGACAGGCTACAGACACTGGAGGTGGGGCCAGAAGCTGCTCTGTGATACTTCTGATACGTCCAATATCTTTCATCTGCCATCAGCTGCATGCGGAAATAGACTCCAAGACTGACCACAGTATTCTCATCATAGAGTATCTTTACCAATTTTCTGGTTGTTACCTCAGAATTATTTTTTCATGTCTCTTATAAGTGATTTGTAGCAATTGTGGTTGTTAATGACTTGCAGAGTTGTTTTTTGTTTTGGGTTTTTTGGTGAACTATACCCCACAACTGCTCATCCACTTGAGGGGGGAAAAATCACAAATTTAAAGACAGCTGGTTTTCTTCTAATTTGTTGTCCAACCTTCAAAATTCAGATCACATGGTCATTTATTTTTTGCTTCTATCTTAAAATGTACCTCTCCAGGACATATAGATTGTTCAGATAATTTACAGCCAAACCCATCCATTCAGCCAATAAATATTTTTTTTAGGCACTAAATTGGAATAGAGTCATTAATCAAAAATACTTCAGCAGAATGGAAATAACAAGATAAAATGTAAGACAAATCAGTTAGTCAATAATCAGTAAACATTTCTTGAGTACCTAATGTGTGTCAGAACTTGTACTAATATCCAAATAGTAAGAGTCCCTGCCCTCCAATAAGGGAAGACAACACATAAAAGAAACTAAAATGGGAGAGGGGGAAAAGGAAGGTATCTGGCCACAAGGGATGATGGAGTCTAATACAAAGGAATGCAGCTGGTATAAAATTAAGAGATGACTGGTTTGGAAATCCTCTTTAAGTGGAGGCTTTGGGAAGAGTTCTCTTTTTTTGCACTCCAGACTTCCAGTCAGATGGACAAAGGGTACTGAGGATACTAATCAGGTATGAGTGCAAAGGCTGATGCAATTGTGCAAGGAGGAGATGAGTGTCCCAATGACAAGGTTTCTCAGAGACTCAGTGGCATCCACCTGGTGGAAAATGAAAAGGATAAGTGCAGAATCGTGTACTTCTCTGTTACAAAATAAACTGCACAAACATGGTAGAAGACAGTTTATGACTGGTCATAGCAAATTTAGGAAATTTTATGGAGTACAAACCAGCACAAATACACAACAGTGTGACCCAGCTGCTCCCCAAAACTTACTGAGATCTTTGGCTACACGGATATATGTATGTATGTATATATGTATGTGTGTATATGATATATATACACATACATGTATAATGATATACACATACAAATATGTATGTGTATATAGTATGTTGTGTGTGTGTGTGTGTGAGTTCTGCAAAGTTCTGCAAACTTTGTTCTTGTTAAAGCATATCTAAACTATTATGTTTGGTTGGGTTCTGATCACCATTATGCTTTAAAAGGGATTAGATGGAATACAACTGGAGCAGGTTGACCACGATGGAGAAGGATCTAAAAACATGGCTTATAAGGTTGGTTGAAAGAACTGGTGATTTTTAGCCTGGAAAAAATACAAAAATTAAGGGGAAAATGTTAGCAGTTTCCACACACTAGAAATATTTCCACACACTAGAAATATTGTCATATGGAAGAATGATTAGTCCTATTTTAAGTAGCTCTAGAGGGCAGAACTAGGACAAGGGTAAGGAAAATACAGGAAGGCACACTTTAGCAGAATTTAAAGAACTTTAAACTAGAGCTGTCACAAAATAATATGGTATATTGTAACACATTGTGCCCTGAAAATGATGAGCACAGGATGGGAGGTTGGGTCAAAATAATTGGTCAAAATAATTCCTAAGGGTGTCATAGTGGAAAGGCAGCATTGATGTAGAGGAGAATGCTAGATGTGAATGAATCTTGCTTCTGGAACTTACTATGTGACCACAAGGAAATAATTTATTCTGCCTGAATCTGTTTCTTCTTACTTAATGAAGCTAGTGACACTTGTAGTGAGAAACAATTTGGCATAGTGGATAAAGAGCCAAACTGGTAATGGGGAAGAACTGGGTTCACATTACCTCTGACACATATTGGCTTTGTGGTCAAGGACAAGTCACTTAAGCCTTCAGTACCCCTGCCAACTCTCTAAGACATTAAGTTATGGTTAAGTTCTCAACTTATTTTTGTTGAAGGAGTTTGGAGGGAGTTCCCACAACCCTGTATTCCCTATACCAGGGATATCACAGGCAAGAGAGACAGAGACAGAGAGGATACTTATAGTGTCTACCTTTCAGGGTTGTTGTGAGGACCCATTAAGATTAATTTATGCAGAAGGTTTTGCAGTCTTAAAGGGCCATATATAAATGTTGCTGCCATTATTAAGCTCCCTTCCATCTATAAGATTCTGTGATCCTATGCTATGTACAGAGTACTGTGTTAGTCACCGTGAAAGACAGGGCACCATCATTGCCGTCAAAGAGTTTACAAGGTAGTTATAGAGGCAAGACATAAACATGTGCACATTCTCAAAAAGTCCTTTACAGAGCCATGTGCAGTATGAAATGGAGGGTATGGACCCTAAGTACTGTAGAGCTCAAAGGAGGAAGAGATCACTCTGGGTTAGGGAAAATGACATGAAGAAAACATGAGAAGAGACAGTGTAGTATAGAGAAAAAAAAATACCAGCTCTGGAGTCAGAGAACTTAGGTTTGAATCCCACCCCTGACACTTGCTACCTCTCTGGTCCTAAGGACTTTTCTTCAAGTTCTAGAGCTATGATTTAAAAAAAAATTTTTTTTTTTGCTTTTTTTGGAGGGGGGAAGGCAGGGCAGTTGGGGTTAAGTGACTTGCCCAAGGTCATATGGCCAGTAAGTGTTAAGTATCTGAGGCTGCATTTAAACTCAGGTCCTTCCTGTCTCCAGGGCCAGTGTTCTATTCACCATGCCACTTAGCTTCCCCTAGAGCTATGATTTTATAGTGGACTGGCCTCTGAGGTCTTTTGCAGGTCTAGGTCTGTGGGCTTATGATGTAGTAACTGTCTTTACATGTTTAACAAAAAAAATGTGAAGAGGAATTAAATTTGTTTGCTTAGCCCCACAAAGTAGAACTAGGAACATTTGGGGGAAGTTTCAGATGGGCATTCTGGGGATCAGTATAAAGGGAAAAGTTCATATAGAGCTATGCAAGAATTGACTTCCTCAGAGTATAGAAATTCCCTGTCACTGGAGAGTATCAAGAGGAGGCTGGATTAGCACTTGCAGGACTTTTATAGAGGGGATTCCTATTCAGGTTCCTACTAGCCTCTGAGGTCCTTTCCAACTCTATGATTCTGTGATTTAGGAAGATTACTTTTTTAGTAGCATGCAGATTAACTGCTTGGAATGAAATGATTTGGATTTTATTAAAAGAAACAGATTGGAGGGAAGAGTCACAGAATTTCATAATTGGAAGGAACCTCAGAGGCCATATGGTCCGATGTCCCTGAAAAAAAAAAGTCCCCACTACAGCATATTCCCCATAAGGATATTCAGCCTTTTCTTCAAGAGCCTTCTTGAGGGAAATCCCCACTATTTCATGAAGCAGCCCATTGCAAAAGAAGCTTTTCCTTACATCAAGCCTATATTTGCCACCTTGCAACTTCTACCCATTGTTCCTCATTCTTCCCACTGGGGCTAAACCCAACTATGATAGCTATTCAGATGCTCAGACAGCTGAGTCTGTTCTTCACCAGGCTAAACATCCCCAGTTAGGATTCAATTAGAACACCCCAAGTACAAAATATTAAGGACCTAAATTCAGTCTAGTGGTGGAGCATGAATGAACAGGCAAAAATGGATGCTAGTGATATTTTGGAAGAAGTGCCAGTGGAGACTAGTATGGGGAATGGGGGAGAATAAGAAACCCCAAACGACCACAATTTTGAGTCAGAATGATTAGCACCATTAATAGAAATGGAAAGTCATAAGGTAAGAGTCATTTTGGGAGCGCACGAGTTCATTAGGGATACGTTGTTTGAGGTGACAGTAGGACATCCAAATAGAAGACTAATGGACAGTTAAAGGGAAGAGGGGCCTTTCAGAAAAAGAGCTGGAAGAGCTTGACCTGTTTGTGGTCAGACAGGAATCTATTTTGGTTGGAGCACAGAGTACACAACAGAAAACCACATGGATAGAACTGAGAAAATGTTCTTTCCACTAAGACCAAGAAGCCTGGTTAATCCATAAGCAAAAATAACCCCTGGATCACCAGTCACTAATAGTATATCTGTATTAAGAATAAATTGCCTATATTCTGAAATTACTTCCTTAGATGATTATGAATCCTGCATGAAAATTTTCCCAGACAGGTGCCCCAGAGTGACTGACATGCCGTGACTCTGACCTTTTTCTCTTCCTCTTCCCATGCTGTCCTGTAGGCCCGATGATGTGCTTTTGAAGCGCACCCATGATGAGATCGTCCTACTGCACTGCTTCCTCTGGCCTCTGGTGACCTTCCTCGTGGGAGTCCTTATTGTGGTGCTGACCATCTGTGCCAAGAGCCTGGCTGTCAGAGCAGAAGCTTTGAAAAAGCGGAAGTTCTCCTAAAGGGAAATGGCACCAGAGAAAGGATCCAAAGATCAAAAGGAGATGAGGGGAAATGTGTCATACGCTACTCTCTTTCTCATCACCTCTTCAGCCCCTGCAAAGCCCCTTCAGCATCTTGGGAAATGTAGGTGTGGCCAGTGTCCCAGCCAGGACTCCTATGAGAAGGTTCCATGAATTACGTCGGGATGGCTTGTCCTCAAAGGCAGTAGGAATGAGCAACGAAAGACTCAGAATTAGACATGTTGTATTAGACATTTCTGAGCAGTGGGTAACATGTTAAGCTCTTAGCTCCATGGAATGACCATTTCAGAAAATCCTGTAGATTTAATTTCATTTGGAAAAAACCCAACAACATTCTACCATTTGGTATGATGTAGAATACAAAACATCATGACTAATGCTATTTAAAATATTAAAGCAGAGTGGTCTGATTCTTTTTTAATGTCTGCTTTCTATCTTGAATGCAGAGCGCTGAGAGGTAAGGTTCTTTTATACTTCATTTAATTCTTGTGGATCAAAGTTTCACTTTTCTGTGAGGATTTCTGCACAAAACTGGACCTAACCGTACTAACCTCCATTGCTTCTCTTATAAAATGGTGGTAAGCATCTTTCTGGAGTAAATCCTACTTCCTTCATTAAAAACAACCCTTCATTTTTAAAGGTTGGGAGAATGCATTTCTGTTGTCCCCAATGTTTTTGTGATACTTAAACAAGATGGATTTTTGGATTAGGAGGAATTTTCCTAAAACTGAATTTCCTCTGACCAAATATTGGTTCTTGATAGAGATCTTGTTAAGAGAGAATGAGTCAAATACTGTCCTTCCATTCCCAGAAATGTTGGGATTTTTTCGTATCCTTTATGTCAGAGTAATTGTGTGTGTGTGTGTGTGTGTGTGTGTGTATGTGTGTGTGTGTGTGTGTGTGTAGGTGTAGCTGGGAGGCAGGGGAGGTTCTCCCTTCTCTTGGCTGATATGCCCATACTCAAGATGCTTAGAGGGCATCCCTCAGTATCCTGAAACCAACCCTTCCCCACTCCTCCTTTTGGAGGCTTACTGTTCACAATATGACAGAAGAAAGTTTTAATAAAAGAAGGAAAAAAAAACCCAGAAATCCTTGAATGAATGCTCATTAATCCCAAGGATCCTTAAAGTCATTTACTAGATCCAAAACTAATGTGAATTGACTAGGGCTTTGCTCTCAAGCAACCAAGGTACTGAAAGCAATTATACTCTTTTAGTAGAAAATAATTGAGCTTAGAGTCTAGTTAGTGAACACAGTTTGTCTAGCAAGCATTTATTAAGCACTTATGAAGTGCCAAGTACTGTGCTGGGTCCTTGAGATGCAAAAACAAAGATGAAACAGCCCCTAACCCCCAAGGAGCTTATACGCCATCCAATGAGAGGTGTACACTTTAGAGAAGGCGTGCTGGCACCCTGGCATAAGCATCCACATTGGGCCCTTCTCCAGAAGCATACAAGTATATCAGTACACGTGCACACGTAGAGAGCTGGAGACATATGTGCCAACACGCCCTGGGATGAGTCTTAATTAACGCTTGCCCCCTTCTCCTTGTGGCCACTCTCTTGCTCCTGCCTATGATGTGCGTAAACAAATTTATACAAAGTAAATACAAAGCAATCAGAGGCACTAGCAGCTGGAGGGAACAGCAAAGTCTGAATGTAGACAGTAGAGGATGCTTGAACTGAGCTCTGAAAGGGAGTTGAAGGTGAGGAGAGAGCATGTTTCAGGCATGAAGCGCAGCCTATATGAAAGCACAGAGAGAGGTGATGGAGTGTTGTATGTGTGTAAGAAAGAGCAAGAAGGCCATTTGGCAGGACCACAGCTTATCTGAAGGGAAGTAACATGGCAGTGGAGGGTATTAAAGACCAGGGAGAGGAGTTTTTATTTAATTCTAGAGGCAATTAGGAACTACTGGAGTTTAATGAGGATGGTCAGATCTGTGCTTCAGGAATATTGCTTTGGTAACTGGAGGTTGGATTGGAGAGGGAAGAGACTTCAGACAATTAATTTGGGAGGCAGTCACAATAGTTCAGGACAGAAGTGATGTGGTACTGAACTAGGGTGATGGTAGCATTCATAGAAAGACTACAATAGAGATGAAAGATGGAGAGAGGCAGAATTGTCAAGATGTGGCAGCTGATTGGATGTAAGAGGTGAGGGAGAGTGAACAATGCAACACTAGGTGACTAAAAAGAGGGTGGAAAGTTCAGAGGAGGCAAGTTTGTAGGGGAAAGATGATGAGTCTGTTTTGGGCATAATGTGTTTGAAACACCTTCAGGGCAGCTAGTCTGAAATGTCTAATAGACAGGTGTTGATTCAGGCCTGGAGCTCAGAATGAAGGAATCATCCACACAGAAATGATAATTAAGCCCAACGGATCTTATGAGATTAGCAAGAGAGAGGGTGTAGAGAAAGGGGAAGATGCACATTTTAGAACCTTGGTGTACATCCAGTTGTAGGGCAAGATATGGGTTATGATCCAACTGAGGAGGTGTGACCAGACAGGTAGGAGGAGAATCAAGAGACAGGTGTCACGAAAAACTAGCAAAGATATCCAGTGGAAGAAGTGGGTAAACAGTGTGAAATATGGCAGAGGGACAGAGAAGGTTGAGAAGTAAAGAGTATTTCATATGGTAAATTAAGAGATTATTGGTAACTTCAGAGAATAGCAGCTACAGCTGAGTGATGTGATGGGAAGACATTGCAAAGGAAGGGAGGAAATGTTGGGGTGTCAAGCACCTTTTTCTAGGACCTCAGTTGTAAAAGGAGGAAAAATAGAGGCCAATGGTTTGAGATGGTAGAGTCAAGAGAGGATTTTTCAATTAAAAGAAGAAGCTACCAAACAAGAACATCTTCCCCATCCCTCCCTGCCCGCTTCCCCATCCCCTGCCAGGTGAGCTCTTTTCCTGTCCAGCTCTGACCTGGTGCTTCTGGGTAAGATGGCAGCCTTTTTAGCATCAGCTTCTTAGCTGCCTCCAGGTGTCCTACAATCTCCACCCACCCAACTGGAGTCTGTCTCTGTCTCCACACTATGGACACAATGTCCTGAGATCTTTTCCTCACTTCTGAAATGAATTATTGATTTAAGGGTGCATTTTATACTTCTTGCTATAGGGCAGTTTGTGAAGCTTATCCTGAATTATCCCACATTGCCAATTTTATCTATGTCAGAGTTAAAATAGCAAGAGCTCCTCTAAGGAAGGCCCTCCAAATCCCTGTCTTCATCCACAGCTCTCTAATGGTTAAGGTTGTAGTGCTGGGTGTGTATGGGCTCTTTTTTCCTACTTCCTGTGCCCTAAAAGAGGGCTACCCCTTGAACACATCTCAGGCAAAACACAAAACAAACTAGCATTTTCTGCCTTTTGATGCCTTCTCTCCAGTGCAAGAGAAAGGATAAAATTTCAAGAGTTCTTCTAGTCTTGTCAGGGCACCTGATCTCCTTTCTTGGTCTCTTTCTTTTTATTCCCCTTCCTTTCTCCAAGCTTCTCTGGTGACACCCTCACCCCAACTACACCTCACCACTCTTAACTTTTGCTTGTGTCTATCCTTAGGCAACTACCAATCTCCTAATCCATTTGGACCAAGATAACTTAAAAAACATTTTTTAATGTCATGATTACAGTTGTGAGTCTGATGAAGCCTATTCTCGGAATAATATTTTAAATTTATAAAACAAAATCTGTAGGATCACAAAGGAAATCAATTATGTTGAAATATGCTTTTCAAAATATTTTTTAAAAACATTCACAGACCCTTTGAAATCTAGGCTAAGAATTCCTGACATAGAAGAAGAGACAGCAGCTGCCACAGCTCTTCTTAGTACTAACAAACAAAACCAAACAAGCTACTGCATCGTTTATCTGGGTCACTCCACTCAAACCCATAAGGCTTGCAAAGCACTTTTCCTGCATTATTCTATTTGAGCCTCCTAACAACCCTATGAGGTATGTTCTATCATTGTCCACATTTGACAGATGAGGAAACCGAGGCTAATGAGACTTGCCCAGAGTCCACTTCTAGCAATTGTCTCAGGTAGAATTAGAACTCATGCTTGACCCCAACTCCAACACTGTGTCCATGATACCACCACTTCTTCTTTTATTAATAGAAAATAAAGGCAAATTGGTACTTAAAACATTTCTACTATTTTCCCAAGAGACAAAGCAGGCTATGCAGTTGTGGATCATAGCTTTGTTGAATGTGATTTTCCTTTTCGATCTCATTGAACTTCTTGCATATTTGACTGGAAAAAGCCATAAGTATGCTAAGAGCCCACATCATGGTGAGGTAGCTGGGTTTAAGGTTCAAAAGATTTCAATTCAACTGATACGATTATAGATTAAGAGTTGGAGGATTCCTTAGACATCAGTTGATCAAACTTTCTCATTTCACCAAGAAGAGAATTGAAACAGAGACATGATTATGACATTTGTTCAATCTGTCCCCTTGACATCATGCCATGCTGCAAGAAGGCAGCAACATGGTGTAATGGAAAGAATGCTAGATTTGAGGTCAAGCAGTCAATATTTATTAAACAACTATGGTAATTCTTCTAGGAGCTGAGGGGTACAAATACAATGAACAAAGTAGCCCCTACATTCAAGGAACTTATATTTAGAGGCCCTTTTTTCAAATCCCAGCTCTACCATTCACTACCTGTGTCACTGGGCAGGTTACTTTGACTATCAGCTTTGGTTTCCTCATCTGTCAAATGAAGGATTGGGCTAGCTGGTCTAAAGTCCTGTCTAACTAAATCTGTAATCTTTCAAGTTAGCTATTCTATTTTGACTCTAGTTTGGGTTTTTCCTGCAGCATCCTAGTTTCCTTAGTAGCCAGTGGAAACATTCTGCATTGCATTTGAGCAAATGATTGAAAATCTCCTCCCTCCAAAAAATAAATTGCCACCTCTGTCAAGGAGTAAATTAGTGGAATCCATTGCATCTATCTATGCTTGGAATGGTTGTGTCAGTGTGTAAAATTTTCTGCCTATAGAAATCTTTCAGTGAGGGAGGAGATGGAAGATAACATGTTGATCAGGACATTCTATTCAACAGATGGATTCTCATTAATCTACACTTGTTAATCTTTTTGAGTCCAAAGACTTCATTTTCTGGATGCTTTTGTGAAAATAAAACAAGCCAATTGTTTTTTTCAAATGTCTTTGTATGCTCCACTTCTATCAGAATTAGGGTTCCTTGGCCCTATTGGAAAGTAAACCATTTCTAGTATGATGGTGTATTATTTTTGGTTGTAGGAGATACATTTGGAAACCATATATAAGAATATATATAACCAAACTCATGTAGTAGACAGGTTGCTGGATCTGGAGTCAAGAAAGTTCAATTCTGAACTTGCTCTGACACTGTCATTTCTTCACTTTGAGCACCAGTTTTGTCATTTAAGAAGTAGGGATGATGATACATGAAATTACCAGTTACTTCCCCCCATCATAGTAGAAATATAAATAGTATGATCTATGATGGAAAATTTTGAAACACTGCAAAAGGCATGTATACTCCTTATTTGGTCAGTGCAATTTACTAATGAATGACTAAAAACCTGATGATATAACCTGAATTCTGTGAAGTTTGGAATTTATGACGAGCATCCTTTTTTCTCAGCATCCAATCTTTGGCTCAAATTAACTTTCATAGAATTTGTTGATGTTTTTACAGTACAAAAAATGAGATAGAACCACTGTTAAGAATGTTATAAGATACCATGGAGGGGATGAGCAAACAGGTATTGAAAGGAGTCGACCAGAAGTTCAAAAAGATATGAAAGAGGAAATTCAGAGAAGTCACGTGAGGTGATTGGAGGATCAATTAATTTGAGAAGATTTTGAAAAACATTGTAGCTATTGGGAAATTGTGCCCCAAGGTCAGAAGTGCAACTGCCTACAAAAGTTACAACATAAATACAGTACGAACAAAATGGAATTAGATGGGGTTAAATTGAAAAAAGAAAATATCCCTTTGACTACTCTAATCTCTCATTCCTGAATCTGAATTCTCATAAGCTACTCTTTGAGTCCACCTCAGCTATACTGGGAATGGTCATAAACCTGGATCTCACCATCCCCTACCAGTGTTCTACTTCAATAGTAATTCTGTCTCTCCTATTCCTTAACTCTTCCTAAGCCTATTTTGTTTTTGTCTTCACTAAAAACCTCCAATCTCTCCATCTCTTGGAACTCCCCCAGGCACTTCTCTAACCTCACTTTCTTCCTCTCCTAGTCTTTATCTCCCAATTCCTATAAACCAGTGGTTCTCAACCTGTGGGTCACGACCCCTTTGGGGGTGGAATGACCCTTTCACAGGGATCACAGGGTTCACCTAAGAACATCGAAAAACTCATATTTCCAATGGTCTTAGGAACCAAGACACTGCTCCTCTATCTGTCTCCAGGTGGGTCCACCCACATGCAGATATGCCCACATACAAGTATTAAAGGGTCACAACATTAGGAAGGTTGAGAACCACTGCTATAAACACTTCAATCCTTTACTGTCTTCTCCCAAATCTCTTGCCCTGATTTCCTATCAGTATTCAAGGTTTAAACCCTAACCTTTAATTATTCTCACCATCTTCTCTCCAAGGTCCTACTCACATACCTAATAACAGAACTAGGTAGAAATCATGCAACTGAACCAACTAGGGCCACTACAAATTTACATTGTATGCTTTTCAACTGGATTTTCAACTCAGCAAGATGATTCTTTTACATTTATTTGATTCTCTGTCCCACTCCCTCCAGGGATTGTTCCAAAGTTTATCACATGAGTCCTCATCCTCAGCTGAGGATCCCATTTCGTACTCTGAGGTGAGATCCCTACAATAAAAAAATAGAGACCACTGCCATGTGCTTCCTCTTCTCCCCTACTCTGCATCCCAAAACTCCTTGACATCATCTCTCATTCTTTCTTTACTCCAGTCTCTGATGAAAATATAGCCATTCTCCTCGTCAACCCCAAACCTTCTTCATATACCCTAGATCCCCCTGCTTTCCATCTTCTCCAGCACACTGTCCCCACAATCAAACTCACTCTCTGTCTGCTGGTATCTTCCTCCTTATATATAAACAATCTCCTAAGAAAGGCTGTCTATAAACCATTGCTTTCCACTCCTTAACTTCTCCACCCTTAGCAGTCTGATTTCCAGTTTCATCCCTCAACTGAAAATGTTTTCCTCAAAGTTACCAATGATTTCTTAATTGATAAATCCAACATCTTGTGTCTGTCCTCATTCTTCTTGATCTCTCTCTCCTGTTTGACTGTTGATCACCCTATTTTCCTGGTTACTCTCTGATCACTGAATTTTCATGACACTGCTCTCCTGAGCCTCATTCTACCTGGCTGACCCCTCCTTAGTTTCCTTTGTTGGTTTATCATCCATATCACACAGGATCTCATCCGCTCCTATAGATTGAATTATCATTTATACAAATGACTCACAGACCTATATATCTCGCACTATAGTCTTTCTACAGAGCTCCAACAGCAAATCTACAACTGTTTATTGGATAATTCAGTTTGGATGTTCAGCCTAGCTCAGGCCTTAATCAGTCTTCATCTGAACTGTTGCAAGAATATCCTAATTGGTCCCTACACCTTAATTTTCTTCCCTCTCTAATCCATCCTGTGCACCAGAGGTATCAAAAATGGTCTGCATGTAACCTACAACACTTCCGAGTAATTTAAATGTAATATAGAAATATTTAACAAAAGAAATAAAAATACAATAAAACATACATAATATTAATATGTAGTTTTCTAAGTCAATACGTGGCCCAAAGAGATCCTTATATATGGCTTACTGCCCTCCCATTTCCATTTGAGTTTGACACAGATGCTCTAAATAGTTACCAGAGTAATTTTCCTAATGTGTGGGTTTGATTATGACAGTCCCCTATTCAATTAAACTTTAGTGGTTCACTCTTGCCTCTAGGATCAAATATATATCTCCTTGTTTATCTTTTAAAACCATCTACTGCTTGGCCCCTACCTACCTTTCTAACCTTATTTTATATTCTTCTTCTTGTAATCAATGTCCCCGCCAATCTGGCTTTGTTATTGTTCCTCACAAATGACACTCCATTTCCCGTCTCCATACTTTTACACTGGCTTTCCCTCATGCTTGGAATGAACACCTACCTCACCTCTGCCCCTTATAATACTTTGTTTCCTTCAAAAGTCTGCTTAAGTGCCACTATATACATGATGCCCTTCCTGATCACCCCAGCTACCAGTGCCTTTCCCACCAAAAAGAGAGCTTATCTTTATTTTGTAAATAGTTTCACATATTTATTTATGTATATGTTGTCTCATAGTATGTAAGCTCCTTGAGGGCAAGACCTTTTGTATCCTGGGCACCTGGCATAGTGCCTGGCACATAGTAGGTACTTAATAAGTGTTTGTTGATTGATTGATTACCCAGTATTATATATTTCTGTGATCCTATAGAAAAACGGTCTCCTGGGACCAGGGTGACCTATTTGCTAACCAGTTGTTATTAAATCATCTTATAGAATCATAGTAATCATAGAAGGGACCTCAAAGATCATACAGTCTAACCAATACGTGAGCAAGAAGGATCTTACAATATTTTCAGGTATTTATCCAGCTTCTGATTGAAGATCTTCAGTGATGAAAAACCCACTATGCTCCCTTAATTCTACTCCATCCTTGTGTTATCCCCGCAAGGAAGCCAATTTCTTTGTTAAATAGATTTAGTTAGGGCATTCTTCCTCATGATGAGCAAAAAAAAAATCCACCTTCCTGTACTTTCCACGGCTAATATATATCAAGAAAATCTGAAAGCTATGTGAGACTATAGCTCGGTGCAGGGATTGGGGCCAAGCTCTATGGTGTCAGAAAATTGTTTTGTCTTCATGCCTTCAAGTCTGAGATAGTACAATCGTTCTTTTTCTTAGCATGGAGGGAAAAGAACATTGCTTTTGCCCCTATACTCCCTGAACGTGGGAGGAAATGATCATAAGATCATAGACTTAGGCCTGGAAGAGACCTCAGAGAACCTCTAGGCCAACCCTTCCCAACATCACATTTTCAAGATGAAAACACTGAGGACCAGAAATGGGAAAGGTGATGATGCCCAAGTATGCAAAAATAGGAAGTAACCAAACTGATATTCGAACTCATATCCTCTGTCTCTAGATTCTATAATCATGCTGTGGCTACCTGCACATTGATATTGAAAATATTCTGGGAAACTTAGCAGAGTGTAATGTACTATGAGGGGCCATGCTTAGTTATACATCCTAATTACCTTTACTCCTAGTCAATATGGCAATACTGACGTCTGTGCTTGAAAAGTGAAGGTGTGTTTTCTGGGGCCAAGGATATGCTAGCTTAAATACACATTCTGGATCTGGAGAGACTGACTCAGCAAGGCAGCTAATTTCTTAAAAATGCTAAATATAAATGAACACTAAGGAAAGATATGTAAGCAAATATTGAGCAAAAGTATATGATTGGAGTTCTCCAGGTCCACTAGGAAACCATCAGGTCAACAATAGCTTGTTTGGGAAGAGACAGTTTATCACATCCAAAGAGCTGCTCTCTTCCTAGTGCTAGTTTCTATAAAGCCCCAAAGCAGGCCTTAGCCACTCCCTGTTCTAAGAATTCATGATTAAAAGCTGCATGTGTGATTGAATAGTTATCCAGAGAATAGTTATGCAGTCTCAACCTGGGAAAAACAAACATTCCACCCCCTTTTCTTGGTCCTGTCATGTTCTTGGTCATGTCATGCCAGGACAGAGGTCATATTTATAACTACTATTAAATGACCCAGATCCTGGTTCTAAGTAAATGATACACCACAAGGGAACAGTTCATAAAGCATTATTCCACAAAAAAGGGGAAAATGATGTCTAAAACTACAACCACCTTCCAAAGCCACAATAGTCATGATGTCACCAAATCACAAACTGGTCAGAAGGCCATAGTAGAGCCAGAAACTCATAAAAGATGCAATCCTAAGACAGGAACAGAAAGTGAGTCACTAGAGTAAGAAGGAATTGAAGGATAGCTCTGCTCCAAAACATCTGGGAAAGTAGTATCAGAAGCAAAACCTTCATCCTTAGATATTTCCTCAATCTTCTCCCTGTCACCCTTTTTGTTTTTCCTGGTCCTTTGGTTATCACCTCCCTCTAATCAGGACATCTATTCCTAAGTGAGTGAGGCTCTATCCGCTGATCCAGAGTATAGTTATCTCCAAATTTCTCTAGGAGTACCCCATTCTCCCACAATCCCTCCTGTCATGGTCCACTGACCTGCTCTACCACGGCCAAGTCCTCTTTGGCTTTCAGGAATATAATTTGCTTAAATATCTAGGCAGAAAGATAAAAGTAAAAGTGAGAACATCTCACCTTACTCCTGGGATAAAGTACCTGCGTACAATGATTTCAGTATTGGATCTGTGGCTCCCAACAATACTGAAGTAGGAACAAAAACACTCCTTCATCATCTCCTTCCACTCCTTCAATGCTTTTCTCTTTGCTGTTGTTGTTGTTGTTTTCTTCTATCACAATTCATTGAATTGTTCTTTCTCTCTTTCGTTGATGAAAGTGGTTGAGATGTGAATTTTCTCCTAATGACTAATTATTGTTTCGCCACTGTCATTTTCTTTGATGAAATTTTTACATACTGTATCTCCAATTTGTTCTTGACTCCCCAATTCCTTAAAATTAAATTATTTTGTCTCCATCTGAGTTGTTTCTTCAAATGTCTTTTATTGATTATAGTTTTTATTGCATTGTGGTCAGTAAAGGATGCTTTTAGTATTTCTGCTTTTCTGCATTAGTTTTGAAGTTTTCATGGCTTAGAAGATGGTAAATTTTTGATAAAGATGCCACATATACCTGAAGAATACATATATACACATATATACATATACATGTGTGTATGTGTGTATATATATATATATATACACATACCTATACACACATAGGTGTGTATATGGCATTACACTGTTCTCCAGACTTCTTTCCCTTTGCTCTCCTTTGTAACAAATGCATACATATATACCTATGCACATATGTGCACCTATATATTTTATATATTCAAGCAAAACAAATCAACACATTGGCCATGTCTAAAAATATATCTTATCCTGTATGCCTAGTTCATCTGCTCTATGCCCGCAGGTGAGAGATATGCCTCAGCATTAGACTTCTGAAATCACAAATTGTTGACTATGTTGATTAGTGGTCTGGAGTCTTCCACAGTTTTCTTTTATCCAGTGATCTTTCAACTCTAACATTCAGTAGTGAAATGAGTAATGGACTTAGAGCCAATGGCACTGGGTTAAAATTCGTTCTCTCATACTGGTGATGTGCCATTGGTAAGTCACCTAAATTCTCTCAATCTCCATTTCTTCATCAATAAAATGGAGATCATAACCCTTGTGTCTAAAGCCTCACAGGGCTTTTGTGGAGAAAACACTTTTAAAGCTTTAAGTCTTATAGAAATATTAAATATTATAACACCTCTAAGCTTATTTCTTCCAAAGGAGAGACTAATACTTAAATTACTTGCCTCGCTGGGTGGTTGCCAGGATCAAATGAGAAAATGTAGAAGTGGAATGACTTCTGATCTAGGGCTATGTAACATCTGGCTTCAAAGTCTCCAGTTCCAGAGTTATAACTAGGGTAACATGATCAGAACTTTTCCCCAGTCTTCTCAAATACAGAACACCGATAGCACTTGTACTTCCTCAGTGTAGAATCAGCACCTAGTACAGGTGTCAGTATAGGTATCAGCAACTAGAGAACAATAATAACTAGTTAAAATAGGAAATCCTCCCTGCCTCACCCCCATTAGAGAACTCTGCACAAATGTACTAGTGTTTCTGCCCCAAAGAGCAAGGATTCCAGATTGTGTCTCTCCCCACTTAGTGTCTTACTATGTCTTTAAAAATGTATAGTTAGATGTGTTTCCTGATTCTTGCCCCCTTGTGCCACTTGCCATGGTGTAAAGATGACTAAATAGAACTTTGACCATCTCTACCACTAACTAGTACTATACCTGACCTTTCACGAGACCCATTCCCTGCTCAGTCCTCTCTTCTGCAAAACAAAGGGGTTGTATTTTATGATCTCTGAAGTTCTTTCCTGCTCTCATCTTTTCAATATTTGCAATCTCAGAGACCTATCACCCCAACAATCCAGTGGAGGCACTTGCCAAGGTCATGGTCCCTGGCAAGAAATCGACAGCCAGAATTCTCTTCCTGTTATGGGAATCTGAAGATCTTCCCTGCCCCTAGGCCCTCTGCTAAAGTGGCTACGTGACTCTGAGGACCCTTGGATATTTGAAAGTATACTCTGTTCCCTAATAGGCTGAATGTGGTCACGTGGAGCCTGTGGCGCCAGG
>CM053581.1:369089080-369133937 GCA_028627135.1 Pseudochirops cupreus
CATCTATATGACAAATTGCTTAGCAACAAATGATGTTAGTTAGATACACAAACCTAATGAAATGTGTAAAAGATTCTACATCTCTGAACTCGGGGCTGCTCCCCCTTTAATTGGCATGGAGTAGCCCCAGCTGGTAAATTAAAGCTCCTTAAAAACTTTTAATTCAGACTCTGTGGTCACTTTGTTAAGACTCGTCAAGTCATGTCATTTCAGTAGTTAAAAGGAAAGTCAAGAAGAAGGGAAGGTATGAGGAGAAGGAATAAAGAGTCTTGTTTTTGATATATTGATTATGAGATACTCATTCAATATCCAATTTGAGGTATCCAAAGAGGTATTTGGTGATGTGGGACTGGAGTTCAGGAGAAATATTAGGGTAAGATCTGGAATCATTTCCAAAGAAATCATGGTTGAATTCATGGAGACTGATGACATTACTAAGCAAGATAGTATAGACAAAAAAGAGAAGAGGGTCCAGGACATAGCCTTACATGAGCGAGGTGAAGATTCAGCAAAGGACACTGAGAAGGTACAATCAAATAGAAAGGAAGAGAGCTAAGAAT
This sequence comes from Pseudochirops cupreus, assembly GCA_028627135.1. NCBI lineage: Eukaryota > Metazoa > Chordata > Mammalia > Diprotodontia > Pseudocheiridae > Pseudochirops > Pseudochirops cupreus. The sequence goes on from CM053581.1 coordinate 369,089,641, forward strand.
GACCAGTGTCACAAAAACCCAAGAGAGTGTATACAGAGGAAGAGGATGATAAATAGTGGTAAAGTTCACAGAGAAGTCAAGAAGGATGAAAATTGAGAAAAAGTTATTAGATTTGGCAATTAAGAGATCATTGGTGACTTTGGAGAGAAAAGTTTCTGTTAACGATGATGTCAAAAGTCAGATTGCGGAGAATTTAGAAGACCAGAGAGGACAGAGAAGCATTGATTATAGATGGCTTTCTCAAGGAGTTTAGGAGGAGATGAAAAATATAGGATGACGGCTAGTGTGGAAGACTCAAAAAGAAATTAAAAGGTTTGGAAGGTGTGGTGAGTGAGATGAAAAATTGATTTAGTTGAGTTATTTTTCAGTTGTGTCTGACTCTGTGAGCCCATTTGGGATTTTCTTGGTAAAGATACTGGAATGGCTTGCCATTTTCTTTTCCAACTCATTTGATGGATGAGGAAACTGAGGCAAACAGAGTTAAGTGACTTGCCCAGGGTCACATAGCTAGGAAGTATCTGAGATCAGATTCGAACTCAGGAAGATGAGTCTTACTGACTCTAGGCCTAGCACTTTATCCACTGCACCACTTAGCTGCCCCAGACAAATTGATTAGAAAGGTATAAAAGAATGGCCTCACTACTGTGAGAGCCAGTTGAAATTATTCAGCAAAAAAAAAAATAATGGTTGTGGCACCAGGAAGCCTGCTCCTGTGATTTTCTGCAGTTCCATTCGATGATATATGAATAGGAGAAAATCAGGTAAATAAAGATAGTAATCCAAAATAAGGGTTTGGCAGGATCATGTGATTGGCAATAGGACAAGGAATCTGAACATAGAAGATGGTATAGAATTGAATGAGTTCACTCAGAGGTTGAAAAGAGGAAGGGAGGAATATGTAGCCAGTGTAGAGGGTAATGGTTTATGAAAGCACTGAGGGATGAAAGAATTAGAGATTGTGGTAAGGATGAAGAGCAGAGTTGCGAGTCACAAGATACAGGGAAAAGTGGAATGATAAATGGCAATGATCAGACGATGGAATTTCAGAGTTCATGATTGTGGGAGTGGAACAGCAAGATCAAAGGTATAACCATTTCTGCATGTAGCTCAAGTGGAGTGGAAAAATTGAGCCATGGAAAAGGACTAGATTGAAGAACTGGGAAGTTAGGAGAGTTGAGGATGCATCAGTCTGCATGTTGAAGTTTCCTAGAGAGCAGGAGAGAAAAGCTGTGGATGCTGAATTTATTGAGGAAGGAAGGAGAATATCTTGGAGGATCAATAAATCTAGGATCTGGCTTGGGTGATAGATTTGGATGGCATGGACTTCAAAGGAGAAGAAGTTGCTGATAGTAGTAGCGAGTCTAAAAGTGGGAAGCAAGAAATACTCCAGCTTTCCCATCATGATTGTAGTGAGGCTCAGGCAAGTTAAGTGATTTCTCAAGTTCACACATCTTGTAAGCCTCTAAGGGGAGATTTGAGCCCCCAGTTTCTAAATCCCAAATTCAGCTCTCTCCACTATGCCCTACTGCCTCTCTCTATGTATAGAACAGGAGTTTTCAAACTTCTTGGTCTCAGGGCTCCTTTACACTCTTAAAAATTATTGATGACCCTCCCAAAGAGCTTTTATGTGTGTGTGTGTGAGTTATATGTCAGTCAGTTCAATAAGAATTTATTAAATGTCCATTATATGCCAGGCACTAAATCTATCAATATTTACCATATTAAAAATTAAAATGTCTTTGTATAACTATAAAAATAGTTTTGACCTCAGAGACCTTGTGAAGGAGGTTCAAGAACCTCTCCTCATGGGTGCCCAGACCACACTTTGAGTGCTCCCTAGTATAGAAAGTGAAAAGAGTCCAGGAATGAACTTCCATAGGGAAGAAAGTTTTGGGGTTTTTTCCTGCTTTCATAATATTGTATGGATGCCAGTTAAACAGACTGTCCATCTGTTGTGCTTCACTCTAACTGTAGGATCATTTCATCTCCTTTTCTTATAAAAAAATGCCTCTGATATGGAATTTTACCTTTCGTAGCTGGCCATATTCTGCAGTCTGCTTCACTTTTTGATCACTAATAATTGTAGTTCTTCTGAGATCTTGGTGTCCCATAATTTGTGGCTATGAGGCATCAATGGAGACATACTGGTTTTTAAAAAGTGGACTTTGGTGGCAGTGGCTTATGATTATTAAGAGCATTGTGCCATTTCCCAAATTTAAGCTAGCCTATTCACCTATTGTCCTGAAAGAGTTAATCCAGTTGCTAATTTTCTTCCACCGAGCAGCTTATTCATTCAAGGAATCTGGCTCATTATTTGGTTATTATGGATTCTTGGAAAGAAAGGTGCTATGGTTAGTGTATATATCTCCCCCAAATTCTTCCCCTGTTTTTCACTGGCTTCCTTACATTGGGTGAAACTAGATTGAAATACAATGAAATCAAAATGGTTTTCAATGCCCAGTTAATCACAATGGGAATAAGGTACATCATTGTCTGGTACTGAGTAATGTTAATTGTCTAGCTTGCCTGCTTAACAAAAGAGATAGTGTGAATCTAGTGAAAAACTATGACACTAGAAGGCTACAATTACTTTCCCCAAAGATTAGTTCTTTAGTTCAGTTCTAAAGGCAGAACATTTCATGTATGCAGATTAAAAAAAAGTTATTTAAGAGGTAGAAAGGGTACGTTTCATAAGCTTTTCAAAATGGCACACTTTATAAGAAGTACCATTTTAACAAGGGCATGGAAGTGGCAGATTTGGCGGGGGACAAAGTACCCATATCTTATTTTCTGCCACTAACATTGTGAAAATTTGGATACTGTGCCTTGTCCCCCAAATATCCAGAGAAGGCAGTGTGGTATAGTAGTTAGTATTTGAAGTCAAAGGACCTAGATTTAAATTCTGCTTCTGCCATGTCCTACTTTGTGACCTCTAACAAACCACTTTATTTCTTTAGGCCTTAGTTTCATCTTCTAGAAGGAGTAGAGGTGGAAGGAGCTGCATTTCATGGAGCCTTCCCTGTTCTGGTTGACCATGAAGGAGCTCTGGGACTTCCCTTCAGCCATATGGTGACAGTGCTTAACAGACTTGGTTTTAGTATCATGTGGCAAATCATAACTGGTTCTTCGATCCTTCCCTACTTTTTAATAGCAATAGGTATATAGGGTGATATATTAGTTAAAAGAAGAAATAGCTTCTGACTCACTCTCTTTCAACTTTCCCATGAGGCAGAAAGTACACTATGTTTCTGGACTCACCTGGAGGAAGGAGTCAAAGGAATGGGCTACAGGCTTTCTCCCATCCAATTGAAGTTCTTTGCACTGAGGCCCATACTGCCCTTTCTACTTTATGTTTGCTTTCCTGAGTAAGAACCCAAGCATGTTTTTGGAGGTAGACATATCCAAGACTCACAGGTGACCTCATGAGATCTCAAGGTACTGAGGTCTTGAATCTGACTGGCAATGAGAAGAGTATCTTTGGCAGAGAAGATGTCAAGAGGTTTGAAATAAGCCTGGCTGTTTCTTATCAGCAAACGTGATCATTTACTCATTCTTCTAGCCTTACTTCCTAAATTGAAACTTTGTGTTAGGGCCAGACTGCACTTCTGGAAGGAACTTCAGGGCCCTATGTGATCTTGATCTGAGTAATTAGGAGTCCTGCTTTATCTAGAAACCATATTCCTCAAGGATTTCAGGGGTGGCACAGGCCACAGATCTAAACTTTCAGTGTGTCCTAAGCAATACAACCTAGCATACATTCTGATTATTGAGCTTTTCAGGCTTGGTGACATGACTGTAGGCTTTCCCCTGGTTGAAGCTCTGGTAGACAACTGCTGATCCTAGCTCTTGTCAGTTAGTTAATGGGCCCTTCAGGTTCTAAGCGAGAGAACTACAGGCTCAAATCTAGTTCTGCTCCTTGCCTTCTTAACTCAGCTGAAGATCCCCTACCCTGCTTGGTAGTCCGAATATTCAATATGCTCCAGAGTTGGAGCTACAGAGTTATAGGTTCACCCCTGGTCATACCCCTTATCCTATATGTAGCCACAGGCCCTTGCCTCTCTTTCAATCCTTGACCCTGCTCCAGTGAGCTGGTGGCTCACTCCGGCTATTTGCTATCCTTGCTTTCAAAAATTTGCCTCAAGCACAAGTTTTTCCCCAGCCCCTCATTTTAACTTGTAAGTGAATCTTGATGTTTCAAGTGTGTTTATTGTAAACAACATAGAATTGGATTCTTCTTTCTAATCCTTTCTGCTACTGACCTCTCTTTTATGGGTGAGTGCTTCCTTCCATCATATCCTCTTGTCTCTCTTCTCTCACCTCTTTTTGCAAAAAGTAGGAGGAAAAGAAAGAAAAGAATCAGCATGAGAAATCTATAATTGATGTCGCTTGATCCTTCTCTTTTGCTCCTCTCATCAGCAAGCCTAGGCTCCAATCCCTGGATTTGACACTTTCTCTTTCTATTTTCTTCTTTATGACCTAGCCTCCTATGTTGACATTTCTTTTACTGGTGCAGATTCCCTCTCCAATTCTCCCCTCACTCTTAAATTCCCTTCTTTCTGTCTCCACATGTTTCCCTGTTGAGTTTAGTGTATTGCTGAACCAGACTCTTTATTCACATGTGTTTGTGTGTGTTTAACCCTCCTTTGACCAGTTCAGATAAGAGTGAAGTTCATGAGATACCACTACCTCCACCTTTTCTCCAAGTTTATATGCTTTTCTTCTGCTAGCATACTCCAATCATGCAGAATAGTGAATCTCTCCCTCTACTTCCTCATGTCTTTCTTAGGAATACCTTTCCTCATCCCTTTTTTATCCTCTTAGAAAAAGCAAAATGAAACAAAATCTTATTGAAGCCCTGTAGTCTGTTGTTTTTTTAACTTGATTCTTTCTGCATCTCTTGAAATCAGTAATATTCTGAAGAGACAGTTGTTTCTTCTCCCCTGGTAGAATATAAGGACATCATTGTTTAGTACTTTTCCAACTGTTCAAATGTATTTACCTAAGTTTCTCTCATTGCCTGTATTAATATTTGCCCCCTGTAAGATTATATTTAGTTTTTCGGCATAAGTTATTCTTAGTGGTAAGCTGTCATCTTCTGCCTTTTGGAATGTCATATCCCAAGATTTTCTCTCCTTTGAAAGAGTTTCTGGATAGGCTTGTGTGATCCTGACTGTGGTTCCTTGGCACCAAAACTCTTTCTGGCTATATGCAGTTCTCTCCTGATTAAAAGTTGATAATTCTTTCTACTGTGCCACACAGTTTTACCCTATACCATACTGTGCTTCCTTCAATTTAGATGATGTCTATACAGTGTCCAAATAAGTATTTAACTCAGTGAAAGCCTTGTATAATTTGGTGTGGTCAGTAATATTACAACTAGAATGTTTCACTACCAAGTACTTGGTAGAAACAGGTATATTCTTTCTGCTACTGACTTCTCTTTTATGGGGAAGTTCTTCCTTCCATCATACCGTCTTACAGTTTTTCCTCTTTTCTCTCCTGTCCTACCTGTTGTTGTTTTTTTAAGTAGGAGAAAAAGAAAGAAAAGGAATCTAATGTTCCATTGATGTACAAAGAAGTATTAAGATGAAATCAAGGCAAATGTTGGAAAGAGAACTGAAATACATAAGACAAATTGATATGGCATATGCTACAGTTATTATTGAACTTTAACACAAACAGAATTCAAATATAAAGACAGACTTTTATATTTTAGATTGAATTCCTAAATAGGCTACACATACGAACACATATACTTCATAACTTTTTTGTACCATCTGAAAAATGAGGGGATTGGATTAAATAATCTCAAAGGTTTTTTTTCCCCAGCTTTAAAATCCATTAATTTCCATGCTTCCTTTTCCTCTGTCGCCTTTGTGTGTGTTTTGTTACTGCCATTTTGTGCCTATTAGATGGCAATGGAGATGTGGATATAATTTTAGAAATTTCTGGACTCTTAAGTACTTTGGAAGGAAAATAAATCTTGTTCTTATATTTTATATGTTATATACTTTATCTATATTTTATATGTATTGAAAGGGGATTCTGTCAAGGAAATGGTTGTGTTTTACCTATGTGATCTTGAATTTTCAAGAATTTGTAGAAACAGTTAAATCTAGAATAGGTTATGTCCATGTGACATTAAAACAGAGCTGTAACTGTGGAGGGACAATTATACCTTAGCTCAAGGATGACAAAATTTAGAGTGTGATGATAGTATTATATCATTATTCCTTCAGCAGGTAGGAACAACTGAGCCTAATAGCAAGCAAGAATAATTATTTAAAAAAGGAAGCTACAAGATAGTAGCTTTCTCTAGTCCCCCAGCGTCTCAACCCAAGTGAACTGCTCTTCTGCTTGAGCCTTCTCCAGTAGCTGCCTAATGACACTGTAGTTTCTGAGAATCTCTGGTTGCAAAAAAAATCCAACAGAATGAAAATATAAGCTGTATCAAATAAGAAATGGAAAGCTTGTCATATATAAAAAGGCTAGTTTTTAGAGCCTTTCAGAAAATATCTCACATTTCAGAGACTTCAGAGAATGTTTCAATGGATCTCATTGTTGTTTTAATGATGTACATGCACAGCCTAAGAGACTTCACACATAACTGTCACTCCCATTGCCAGGTTGGGTCCCCAGAGAGGTAGCTGACCACTATTAACTGTACCCCTAAGAGGCTGGGTTTCAAATACTGTTAGTAATGAGTTACTATGAGGTACACCCCAACTGGTGTGCTTCATATTAGTAGCCAGAAGTCTCATTTAGCTTCTAGCAAAGATATTTACTAAGATGATAGATTAAGAGCTGTAGTTACAAAATAGTCCACCTAACTGAGAGTACACAAAAGGTCCCTAAAGAAAGTGAGGTCAGATTTAAAGTACAAACTCCACTCCTTGTACAAATAACTTATTAATAGGTCTCTTTCAAAGTGGTTGACTTTCAAATTTGTTTGAAGTGACTCACCACCAACAACTTGAAGTGTTATATTATTAAATTAAATTATTATACTATGTTATGGAAATGCTTGTTCTATTCCATAAATTAAAAATAAAATAAATTTTAAAAAAGAAAACAAAATTGATTTTGATAGTTTAAAAAATATATAAATTTTAAATTTCTGATTATGGGCAGGGATGATCACCTCCTTTTAAAATAGATAAATAGGATTCTGAAAGCCCAGTCCTTGGGCATGTATTGCATATTTGCATGGTGCTACAAGGTCCTACTTGCTCCTAAATATTTTTCCTCTATTGTGATGCTACCTTGTTCTCTTACTTGGTTTGAAATAACTATTGTGAGGGGAGGCTAGGTAGCACAGTGAACAGAGCACTGACCCTGGAGTCAGGAGGACCTGAGTTCAGATTTGGCCTCAGACACTTAACATTTACTAGCCATCTGACCTTGGGCAAGTAACTTAGTCCTAAATGCCCTGCCTTCCCTTCTTTTAAAAGTCGAAAAAAGAAATTACCATTGTGAGAGTACTGCAAATGTACAAGATGAAAAGAGCTTAAATATAGTCTCCAGATTTTGTTGTTGTCTTTCTGGTGTTTCAGTGACATCTGACTCTTTGTGATTCCATTTGGGGTTTTCTTGGTAAAGATCCTGGAGTGATTTGCCATTTTCTTCCCCAACTTGTTTTAGAGATGAGGAAACTGAGGCAAAAAGAGTTAAGTGACTTGCCCAGGGTCACACAGCTAGTAAGTGTCTGAGGCCAGATTTGAATTTAGGGAGATAAATCTTCCTGACTCCAGGCCCAGTGCTCTATCCACTGTACCACCTAGCTGCTTTATCTGTCTCCAGATCAACCTTTTTCGGTTTCACGTTTCACCTAGAAATAAAGGAATCTGTTCAAAAGGGGAATGAACTGCTGTTATATGCCTCTGTACATCTATAAGTTTCCCCCCTTTGAAGGTCTTCAAGCAGAGATTGGTCTATTGTTGCCTATGTTATAGTGCGGATGCCTTTTGTATATAGGTTGGACCAAATGACTTATAAAATCCCTGCCAGCTGTCAAATTCTGCAATCTTGTAAAGAGTGTGATGGGTTAAGGAGCATTAAAAAAAGTGGGTGGTATTTGTTCTAGCCCTTGTCATTAGAATGAATTGATTCATCAGATTAGCGACTCAGGCATAGAGAGTTTAGTCCTTAGTGGATGAGACATAATGCAGGTAAGTTTGAAGAGGGTAGCAGGACCTGACAACTACCTCCTCCTTTGCTCTCCAAGCTCCTCAGTGTTCGACTCAACATGTTTTAATTCTGTCTGTGTCAGACAGGGGGTGAGTACTTTTCCCAAATGATTCCTAGAGGACAGTCAGTATTCTACCCACTTCAAGTTACCTGGAAAAGCACTGCTACATGAGGCTGCTCTTTTCCATGTATTTTGTCTCACACCTTACATGACAGCCCCAGAGTAGTCCTGTCCCTTACCTCAAGCTCAGTGGGCACGTTTCTGAAAAGGCAGAAGAATAAAAACATGGTTGTAAAGACACGTATTATGAGAATGATGACAGGCAAGCAAATGTTGTGTATCATCTGCAGCCAATTTTTAAAATTAAGCTATTTTATCCTCCCAAGTCAAAGGGACTGTGAGTAGAGCTGTAGGGCCATCAGTGGTCATAGCCTTTCCAGCAGCAATTCTATGGCTGGGGATATTTCCCATTGGAAATTCCCAACTGGCCACCACTTATTGTTCTTCCCAGAGCAAGAAATGGAAAGGGAAATGGTGCATGGTGGCAGGACAGATGATAAAGTGCTAGTGTTGGGTAGGCCCTAGGATCCTGGGAGACGGTTGGATGGGATGAGGTACCAAATGGGATAGGTGAGTTTTCACTCATTCATGCACCCCTCAGGCCTGCTCAGCCCCAGGGTGGAGTGTCAGAATTGAGGGGATAGTTCCCCCAAGGTGATGAGCCTTGTTCCTCTTGGGGAGGGGGCAGTTTTAGTGGAGATAGCAAGATGCCTAGGCTGACAAGACCCTGGTTTCCTTGTGAATAGCTAGATCACTGGCCAATCTTTCTCAGAAGGTTTCCTCATTGGGAGTTCCTACCCCAGTGAAATTACAAGTCAAAATATTACCCACCCCAAATAATAATGCATCACCATGATTTGATGATGTATGTAGTCAATTAGCCATTGATTCTCCTTTTCCCCATTAGAATCTTAGTAAGTTAAGAAACATTGCTCATAGCATCCTTTTATTATTGGAAAACTCTGCAACTCACACTAATCCTAGTGAATGTATTAAGATTCAGATTCAGATCTGCCAGCTTTTCTCCAAGGACACCAAATTTGAGAGATTGAGGAGGATAATAGATGATTACAATGTAGGCTTAATCTCCCTATCTCCAATAATCATAAAATTTTTAAACTAAAGGATTAGTTCAAGGTTAAAAGTACAATGCACTGACTTTCAAAAGTGAATTATTATATTTGTTTTTAAAAATCCCTAACTTTTTCCCTCTTCTTTGTCTCAGAGTTTCTATTGTGATTCTGAGACAGGGTATCCATTAATTTTCTTTTTACAAAAGCAAAAAACTAACTCTATCTACTTCTGATAGTACGGTATCTAAATAAAGGGGAGGTATTCTGGTACAATGGAAGGAGTGGTGGTTCTGAAATCAAAGTACGTAGGTTCAAATCCCAGGTCATTAGGTATTGGTTAGGTGACCTTGGACAAGTTGAATCTAATGGGATGAAGTTCAACGAGGACAAATTTGAAGTTTTACATTTCAGTACAAAAAGTGAGCTTCATAAGTATAAGTTAGAGAAGGCATAGTTAGACAGCAGTTGTTTAGGAAAAGATTTAGGTCTTAAGCAAACTCAATGAATCAGTAATGTAATATGGCAGCCAAAAATGCTAATGCAATCTCAGATTGAACTGAGAGAGGAATGGCTTCTAAGAATAGAGAGGTGATATCCCCTCTGTACTCTGTCTGCCCTATACCACATTTGGAGTATTATTTTCAGTTGGGGCACCAAGGTTTAAGAAGGATACTGATAAGCTGGATAATGTCCAGAGGAAGGTAACCAGCATGGGGAAGTCCCTAGAGCAGTGGTTCTCAACTTTCCTAATGCCACAACCCTTTAATACTCATATATGGGTGTATCTGCATGTGGGCAGACCCACCTGGAGACAGATAGAGGAATGGTGTCTTGGTTCCTAAGACCATCGGAAATATGTGTTTTCCAGTGGTCTTAGGCAACCTCTGTGACCCCTGTGAAAGGATCATTCGACCCCCAAAGGGATCACAACCCACAGGTTGAGAACTGCTGCCCTAGAGTCTATGTCATACAAGAAAGAAGAAAATGGGCATGTTTAGCCAAGAGAAAAGAAGAGAAGACTAATGACTGTCTTTAAGTATTTGAAAGGCTGTCCTTTGGAGGAGGGATTGACCTGGTACCATTTGTCCCCTAATGGGCAGAATCAGGAGCAATGAGTAGAAATGGCAAAGAGATAAATAGAAGCTTGGGAGAAATTTCCCACCAGTTAGAATTGTCCAAATGTGAAATGGGCTGCCTGCCTCAAGAAGTGGTAGGTTTCGCCTCCTTGAAGGACTTCTAACAGTGGCTACACACCTAGCTGTCTGGAGTGTTAGAGTGGAGATTTCTTTTGTGGATGGGTTGGATTGGATGTACAATGGGGTCCCTTCCAGCTCTCAAATTACGTGATTCTCTGAAGTAAACACCTCTCTAGGCCTCTTTTTTCTCACCTGTAAAATCAGTGGATTGACTAAGTGACCTTTAAGGCCCCTTTCAGGTTGGAATCTATACATTCTAAAGCATTTGGGAGAGGCGTAGGGGACAGGGAAGGAACGGCAGACACATTTTCACAATGTTTGATATCTGTGAGCAAGACTCCCAGTAGAAGATTCTTAGATCAATGCTTAAAAAGTTTTATTTTAATTCAGTGGGCTTATTGGTTCCCTACTCTGTACCTAACATTATGATGGGCACTGTGAGGAATAAGAAGAAAGTTTTCTTTCTTTTTCAATCCTCCCGCCCAAAAAAAAACTCAAATAGGATTTTCTTTATGGATTTTAAATCTACATACATTTTATTTTCAGATGCATTTATATGATTTCCTCTCAAATACCATATAACAAAACACCATGAAAACGATTGTAAAAATATCCATTTTTAATTTTCCTCTTTCATTTGCTTTTATGGGTTTTTATTGATATATTTTGTTTTTACATCATCTCCATTTCCCCTCTATGTTTTTTCCTTCCAAAATCCCCAGAGAGCCTTGCCTTATAACAAAAGGCTTTTTTAAAAATCAGGAAGAAATGAAAAAAATTCAATAAAACTAATCAATACATTGGAAAAAAATTCTGACATGTGTCCATGGACCCTGCCCCCACATACTCCAGAAAAGGGAATCTATTCTTTCAATATTTTGAGAGTTGAGATATATACACATAATCAGTTACACAAGTCAGGGTAGAATTAGTTTTAAAATGTTCAGGTAACTTTAGGAATTCAGGAGAATTCAGGACTAATTTTCATTATCTGATGATTGGGGAAGGTTCATGGAATAAAAGCAATAATACCTCACATTTATATAGGGGTTTAAGGGTTGCAAAGTACCTTACATACACTATTTCATTTGATCTTCACAAAAATTCTGTAAAGTAAATACTTTAAAGTAATCTAAAGAGACAGAAGTGGAGATAGAATATTGGGTATGGAGAGCCCATGAAGGTCAGTTTGGCTAAAACATAGCAGGTACAAAGGTGGATAATATAAGGGAGATAGTCTGGAAAGATGAACTAGAGTTGGATTACTTTAAAGTAAATGCTTTTACTTCCATTTTGCAGAAGAAAGAACTGAGTGTTTGAGGTGGGATCTGCACCTGGGTCTTCCTGATTCTAACTCCAGAATTCTATCCACTATATCTCTGGGTGGAGAGATAGGTATAATTCTGTCAATTCCTAGTTCTATAGAACATTCTGATGGAGTTTAAAATGGTTTGAAATTGTGCGTCTCTTAACTCTTGGTCAAACAGACTAGGGGGGAAAGGAGAATAAGCTTCAAGATCTCTCAAACATAACAGAGAGAGAGAGAGAGAGAGAGAGAGAGAGGAGAGAATTGTTGTACAAACAAGAATATCTATAATTGCATGGAAAACAAATCTTTTTTTTTTTTACAATTTTCCATTAGATTGGGAATTCTTTTAGAGCAGGGATAACTTTTTCTTTCTTTTTGTTTCTTCCTTCCTCCCTCCTTTTTTCCTTCCTTCCTTCTGTCCTTCCTTTTCTCACTCCATTTCCCTCTCTCCTTCCTTCCTTCCTTTCTTTCTCTTCCTTTTTCTTTCTCTCTTTCTTTGTCTTTCTTTTCTTCCTTCCTTATCTCCCTCCCTCCTTCCTTCCTTCCTTCCTTTATCTCTCTTTTTCTTCCTCTTTTTTCTTTCTCTCTTCTTCTTCTTCTTCTTCTTCTTCTTCTCCTCCTCCTCCTCTTCCTCCTCCTTCTCCTCCTTCTCCTCCTCTTCTTCCTCCTTCTCCTCCTCCTTCTCCTCCTCCTTCTCCTCTCTCTCTCTCCCTCTCTCTCTCCCTCTGTCTCTCTCTGTCTGTCTCTCTCTTTCACCAATACTGAGCACAGTTCCTGATGTGTAGTAGGCCCTGAATAAAGGCTTGTTGTCTTGACAGTTAATAATTATGTAAGCCTTATAATCAATAATTTATCTTTAATCACAGACCAAAAATATTTTTGATTTGCTGATACAATATGTGCACTTTGTATAGTGTTTCAACCATATCCCAAGACATAGACTGGTCTATCAGATTTATAATTATCCCAAAAACCTTCTCCATATTATATACTTTGTTAAAACATTTATGAAAAAGCTGATCACTGTATAATGGTGCTGAGATAATTGGACACTTTGGGCTACCCAAAGGATACAGCTCAGCACCCTTCCCTAAGAACCTCTGTGTTGTAGATGGAATCACACCTACTGTTTGAAGGAGCAGGCTTTGAACAGCAAACTCCTTTCATGTTGAATGAGAAAACACACCAACCCAACAGGGGAGTTACCACTGCTGTTTGGATCTTCACTCTTGAAGCTCATGTTTAGATTCTACTGGCGAATCCAGACATTCACACAGTGATGGCAAGAGCTTAGGCCTCAGAGTAGATCAGGAGTGAGCAATGTAACAATGTTGCTTTAAAAAAGAGCATCCCGTTGGAAGTATGGCTCAGAGGACCAGGGTAATTCTTTTGTTTTATTTAGCTGGCTCTCATTTGGGTGCCACATTCACGACTGGCTCCACGATTTTTATAGTAAGGAGATGGAATGGTTGCAGAGTAATGAAAGTTGAAGGACTTGAGATAATTTATCAGAAAGGAGGGATTACTAAAGGATAACTTAATAACATTTTTTAGATAAAGCTTTATTATAGATAAGATTGTGGCTTTTCTCCATTGTTGCCATAAACGTAAAGACATAAAATACACAGTTACTGATTTATTTATTGAGCCCAGGTCTTCCTCACTTGCCTAGGCTGGAAGGCCAGCAGCTACGCATTGGCTAGCACCTCTGCCAAAGCTTTGGCTTGCTCCATTTCTGACTTGGACCAGTCTGCCCCTACTTTGATGCCCTGCTTTCAGGGGTTCACCCTGTTGGTGTCTGGCTTTGTGAGCTAGGCTTTAGTCCCACCAACTGAAGCTCAGAACTTCTTAAACTCAAGCTGGCCACTAACTCCATCTTCCCAGTAGTGGGGATTATAGGACTGTATCACTACACTTGGCACTCACATACAGAGACATAAATGGCAAGGTTGTGTTGGGTATCAAAAGAAAGAGTTCAGGTGATCATCAGCCAAAACAACAAACATTGATTAGATTATAAGCTCCTTGAGGGCAGGGACTGTCTTTTGCCCCTTTTTGTATCCCCAGTGCTTAGCACAATGACTAACAATAATTGATACTTAATAAATGTTTATTGAATTGAAGTACACACTATGTGTTAGGTACTGGGTTGGGCACTGGGCAAAGACAAAAAACAAAACAGTTCTTTTCCTCAAGGTGGGAAAATCCAACCTCAGATGCTCACTTAAACACTCCCTGCCTCAGTTTCCTTATCTGTAAATGGGGATAATCACAATAACTATTGTAGTAAAGGCATCAAAGGGATTGCTTACTGTGAGGTTGGATAGCCTGTAAAAGTTTAGACACAGACAGCAAAAAGGAATAATACAGTTGGAATTAAACGGAGCTTACTGAAGTGGGAAAGATGGTGACGTAATTGAGAAACAACTGCTACAAAGGAATAAAGTGATAAGGCCCAGTGCACAGCTCAGCCAGACACTCTATGCCCAAGATGCAGCTATCACAAGACTGAGAGGCAACCTTCAGGCATTGGCCAATACGCTGGGTCACTCAGTCTGGGCACTGGGGATTGGGTTCTCTTCTCCTTGTACTTTGTCTTCCCCAACACTCCTATCCCTCTAAACAGAGCTGCCAATCCAAAGAGTTCTAGGTCCCTGTTAAGCTACTTCCTCAGTGTAGTAAATGGTATTTTGTGTACCCGATTTCTTCACAAAGTTAACTTAGGTAGTTCTTCCCACATTGTTGTGCAAATATGTCTTTAACGGTAAGCAGGATATGAAACTTTGAAGGGTTTTACATTTTACAAATTATACTAGCTAGGACTCCATGTCCTTGGAGGTCAAAGAGGTCATGGGATGGGTGGGGGAGAGGGGAACATCATGAGCTAATTTTGTTCCATCTTTTATAATCTTTGAAACTCCCCAAGAGTAGAGATGATTCTCCATGGATCTAGACTATTTTCCCATGACCAAAGGAACCTGACTTCCATTGTCTATAACCACAGATTGTGCTTAGTAGGAGAGTCCACACTAGAGGCTAAGGGTCCTCTCTCACTTTGATCTAAGCAAAGGGAAAAGTAGGAGAGGGAGTAAAAGGGGAGTGAGTAGGGAGTCTCACCTCCAAAACAGCCCAGCTTCCACTTTCAGTAGGTACAAGTGAATGGTCTATGAAGATAGAAGTGGTCTATGACTCCACACCTTTCACAAGACGGAGGTGGGTAGTGAGGCATGAGTGGTCAGTCCTGTCCTACAGAGAAACTTAGAAGCAAGGGTATGCTGGAATCATCTCAAACTGGCTCCCAAGAGCCGATTATTGAATGTTCAGTGTATTTATATTTTGGAAAAACAGGCAAATGTTACAAACTGGAGCTTGAAATTTTGTTTTGTTGATTGTCTACTTTTGAGAAATTGATGGAGAAAAATTTGTCATATTTGGGGGGTGGTTATCAAACACTTATTAGCACACTCCTGCTTAGAAGTTATACATATTTCAGATAAGAGGATTACTAGATGATACATGAAGTCGTCGGTGGATTTAGAGCTAGAAGGAACCCCTTCACTTTATAAATGAAGACACTGAGGTACAGCAAGTATATGAGGTGGGATTCTTGATTCCACTATAATCACCATCCCTGAGTCCTTTCTGGCTCTGTAACTTTATTCGTCGGATACAAAATGATCACCGGAATTCATGATAATGCTCTAATAAGACTGCTTTGTCATTGGTGGTGTTGTTTCTATTGACCAATCCCTTGTGTAGTCTGCAGCATCCTTTGGGCCTGACCATTTGCTGTAGGTGAGAAGGTGCGATGGTGACAGCTAGGGAAAGGGCTTGCTAATTACTTTAAAAGCTAACATATGGTCTTTTAAACACTAAAAAGAATGATGCTGTTTCATAAGTGCCTGGCATATAAGTACTTAATAAATGCCTGTTGACTGTCTGATTATCATACTAGTGGGTATAAAGCTCTTAGGGGATTCCAGTTCAGTGGTTGCAGTGGTAAGAGGAAAAGCTGTAGTTTCCTTCAATTTGAGGCTCTGGTGAGTGCTGGATTGAAGGGTAGCTGAAAAATCCATGCAGATGGCTTTGGGAGAGATGCTTCTCTGGATTCTGCTGTTGACATCATACTGGGAGGAAGGCATAACAGTGGGCCATCTGCACTCTTGACCCAACAAAGAGGCAGAGACAAATCTTAGTCCAACTTCATAGCTCACAGCAATAACTAATTTATGCATATGAAGTGTACAAAGCTTTATTTCCCTGAGGTGTAGTAGTTTCTAGGGAGGGCATGTCTTCACCCCCTCTTTTTAGATGTTTCTCAAAGTAGTCACAGGTACTTTAAATGACCAGGGGACACAGTGGACTGAAAGCCAGTGAATGCTATGCTCTCTAGTCTACATTAGGAGTTTTTAGCTTTTTTTATGTCATGGACTGCTCTGGAAGTCTGGTGAAGCCTATGAAGCACCCTTCAGAAGAATGTTTTTTAAATGCATAAAATAAAAATATGCAGGACTACAAAGAAAACCAATTTTATCAAAATGAAGTTATTAAAGTATATATTTTAAAGACTCTTGAATACCCTGCCTAGACCTATGGGTGATGCTGTTATAGGCAGGACATACACCACCTGGGTGCTGGTGGAGAGAGGGCATCAAATTTTGATTCCATTCTCAGTCAGCATGCAACTGGAGACAGAGATACCCTTTTCCTATCCTGCCCCAACTTCTCTGCTAACCTCCAACCGCTCATCTCAAAGTGTCTTTCAGTCATATGGAACTAGATGTCCAGTAGACCTCTGAAACGAAAATATGTCCGAGACAGAAGTCGTTGCCTTTTATTTTTTTGTGGGCAGTTGGGATTTAGTGACTTGCCCAAGGTCACATGGCTAGGTATTGTGTTAAGTGTCTGAGGCTGGATTTGAACTTGGGTCCCCCCGACTCCAGGGCCTGTGCTCTATTCACTGAGCCACCTAGCCACTCCGAGAAGTCATTATCTTTCCCCCTAAACCCTCCCCTCTCCTACCTTCCCTGTTATTGCAGAATGTAACACCATCCTCCCATCCCTCAGTCTGGCAATCTACAAGTCAGCCTACATGCCCCACTATTTCTTGCCCCCTATATACAATCTATTGCAAGGCCTGTCGATTTTACCTCTGCACTATTTCTCTTGCTTCTTCTAACACTGCCCCCACTCTGGGGCAAGCCCTTATCCCCTCATACCTAGACTATTGCAATAGACTGCAGCTGGGTCTGCCTGCTTCAAGTCACTGCCCACTCCAATTCATCTTCAATTTAGGCACCAAAGTGATTTTCCTAAACCACACATCCAACCATGTCACTCCCCTGCTCAGTAAACTCCAGTGACTCCCTGTTGCCTCCAGGATCAAATACAAAATGTTCTATTTATGTTTCAAAGCCCTTCAAAACCTAGCTTCCTCTTACCTTTCCAAACTTCTTACACCTTATTTCCCATCACATGCTCTTGGAGCTAGAGGCACCAAACTCCTGGCTGTTCCCCAAAACACGAAACTCCATCTCTCAGCTCTGTGCATTTTCTCTGGCTGTCCCCCATGCCTGGAATGCTCTCCTTCCTCAACTCCTGGCTTCACTGACTTCCTTCAAGTCCCAGATAAAATCCTATCTTCTATAGGAAGCCTTTCCCAATCCCTCTCAATTCTAGTGACTTCCCTCTGCCAATTACTTCTTCTTTATCTGGTATGGATCTTGTCTGTTCAAAGACATCTGCATTTATCTACCACATTAGATTGTGAGTTCCTTGAGGGCAGGAACTATCTTTTGCTTTTCTTTATGTAGTGCTTAGCAAATTAATAAACACTTTCTGACTGACTGACTCAAGTTTGCAGACCCCAGGTTAAGAATCTTTGGCTTAAAACTCTGGCTAGTTGTAGATTAAGTATGGTGGCTAATAGTCTTGTGATTGTATGGTTTGTCTTCTGTTCTCAAAGAGGACCATGACGTCAGGGAGGTGATGACATGACTTGCAGTTGACGTTGATTTGAGTGAGGGAGACCTGTCCAAAGTCACCAACCTCACTTTCTCCTCCAGAGCCATCTGGGTACAGTAGCCAGACATTCATCAGAACAACTGGAGGTGGCACAGGAAGTAGTGGGAGACTTTGGCTCTTTCAAGCTAAGGTCTTTTCAAGTGCTCACTTTGAGTAAGGCAATACCCATTAATAGGCCTCTTTAAGAACTGAGTCAAAGGATGGTCCCTTTAATTTAAAAACAAAAAAGTCTAACTGGTAGAGGAAGACCCTCAGAGTTGCTGGCCAAAAAAGAAACAGTTACCATTTACATTCACTCTGAGCCAGGAGATCCCAAAAATAACCATTAAGTGGTACTTGGGCAGGGCAGGGAACTGATTGTTGTCAAACCAATGAGATCCAAAGTGAATTGGATTTAAGGCTTGGTCTTTGGGAAAGAAATATAGCCAATAAACCCCAAATTAACTAGGCAGCTTGGTAAGGACTAAAAAAGTTCAGCTTACTCTTGTCAGGGAGGGGATTCCTAGTTACCACACTTGAGTGGATGGGAACAGAAAGAGAGATATGACCCAGGAGAGATGAAAGCCAAAAGCGGGAAGTTGAAAGAAACAGCAACTGCAAGAAAACATGGAGGGAGAGCCCAAGAGAGAGCTACTGGTGGCCCCATGATGACATTATCAAAGGATGTTAGCCACCTTGTAGTACTGAAGGTGTGAGTTGCCTTGGCCATGTGTATGCCCTACATGCCAGCTCTCCATCTGTGTGCCCCTGCCCTACTGGGTTCTGGTATGTAGTCTTTGACAAATGATTCATGGTCATATGTGTTCCCCACTTGTGTGTTCTCTATGCCTGTTCCCTGATCACATGTTTTCTCTATATGTGTGTCCTTATCCCATTGGTTGTATGGTAACCTGAGAGAGAATTTACCTCATAAGTACATGGGTGAGGCCTAGAGGGTGGGAGGGAGGAGGAGGTGAGGGGAGGGAATATTTTTTCAGATTGGCAGGGACACATGACTTATGGTTTTGATTTGGTTATGACTCAGAATGCCTTGACCTGGTACAGGTTTTTCTTGGGTCCTTTTAGATGGGGGATGTCCCAGGTGCTACAGACATGAAAGGCTTCCAGGGTTTGGTGCTGTACCAGAAAGACTGTTTCCCTGATACACCACAGAAGGTCTTGGCATTCCCTGCAAAAGGCGAAACTGTCCAAGTTATGGAGACAACAGTTCATCAAATTGAAACCCAGATTTAACAATAACCCACCCCAACTCCTCAGGTTGTCCAGTCATGACTATAGGGATGAGTGCTTGTAGTCACACATGACCACTTAGCCTGACTTTATAACTCTAAAATGGTGCTGGGTGAAGCTGGATCATTTTATAGTTACAACTGAAGTGTTTACTGGCAGACTGGGGCTTTCTCTTACCTCTGGGCTATAGCAGATATTTCATGTCTTGGGATGTGCATCAGGACTAAGTAAAAGGAGGTCTAAACTTAGTCATAGTATAAGTGGAGTCAGCATGACTCAAACCACGCAACAGCTAATGCCCCAGGTTAAGAGAACTACTCATAGGGCAAAAAATAAATCATAAAACTGAACTGTGACTAGGAAGAATCATTCTGTTTCTCTTAAACCGTCAAGCTGATTCTCCAATTACTTCTGCAGGAGGAATTAAATCTCATTATTTGAAGCACTCATGTTTTGGCTTTCTGATGTAATCCAGGATGCTGATCAATAACTCAACCAACCACCATAATGATTTTTTTTTCCCTATTACTAGCCATCAGCGCATCTTCCTGTCTCTGCTACACCCAGCTCCAAGAGCTCTCTTATAGCAAATATACATGGTTAGGCAAAACAAGTCAACACATTATAAGCATGTTAGAGAACGAATGACTGGTTCTGAACCTCTACTTCTTTGCCAAGAGATGAAAGAGATCTTTCAACATCTGCCTTTTGAAATCATGTTTAGTCACAACGTCGTTTATGTTCTGAAGTTCCTCTGAATTGTTTTTTTTTTTCACATTATTGTTGTGATCAGTGTAATAAATTATTCTCATTCCACCAACTTGAGTTAATACAAGTCTTTTAAGGTTAATCTAAATCTGTCACATTCTTAATTTCTTATGGTGCAATATGATTCCATTATATTCATAGAGCACAAATTGTTCAGCCATTCCTTATCTGATGGACATTTTTTTTGTTTCCATTTTTTTTCTACAATAAAAAGTGCTGCTATAAATATTCTTGTATATATGGGTCCTTTGTTTCTGTCCTTGATTTCTTTGTGATACATGCCTAATTGTAGTACCATTAGGTCAGAGAGTATGCACAGTTCATTCACTTTTTAGCTATTGTTCCAAATATTTTCTAGAATGGTTGAAGCAAATCACAATTCCACTATCAATATACTTGTGCACCTATTCTCCCAAAGCTCTTCCAGCAACTGCCATTTTTGTCTTTAGCCATCTTTGCCAATCTGATGGGTGTGAGGTGAACTTTAGAGCTGATTTAGCGATCATTTTTCTCATTAGTGACTTAGATCACGATTTTTTACTGATACCTTACATTTCTTCCCCCAAGAACTACTTGTTCAGATGCTTTTACTATTTGTTCTTTGTATTGTTGCAGTCATATGTATATATATATTTATATATATATATATATACACATACACACATATGTACACACATATATACATATACACACACACATATAGCTTGGCAATGATCTTTCTCAGAGCTGACATATTGTAAATAATTATTTAACTCTTTGTTTTATTGCTGGTTATATTGTTAATAAATGGCATAGTTAATATCCTTAATGTGTATTTGTGATGAGGAGATTTGGGGGAAAAGGGGATTGATATATTTTGAGAGATGAGCAAATTCCTGTGGGAAATGAGACTTCTCCAATCTATTAAAAAAATTTGATAATCTGGGGTAGGCTTTAGAGCTAACTGATTATTTAGTGAGAACAATATTGCCATTTTAGTAATTAATATGGAAATATCAGAACATACCCCTTGATTATCTTAGAACCTGAGATTAGAATGAATAAAAAGAAAAATGTGACAGTAGCAGTTAGAGAGTTGGGGTAATCTCCTCACCTAGGCTACATGTGAGGGTTGTCAACCCCAGAACTCCATAGCAATACTACTGTATTAAATTAAACAATGAGCTCTGTATTCTTCACTACTTTATATCTTGAAACCCTTTGACATCATTTCTCACTCCTTCCCTCTTCACCTTAGTCTCTGATGTAGAGATAGTCCTTCTTGTCCAAGGCAACCTATGTACTTGGACCATTGATCCTTACCTCACATCCCTCATCCTTCTCCCTCAATCATGAATATTCCCCTATCTACTGATTCCCTCTCTGTTATCTACAGACATGCTCAGGTCTCCCTCATCCTTTAATCCTACCATCTCTTTAATCCCTCTCTCTTGATTCTACCATCTCCTCCAGTTGTGGTTCTCTTCAGCTTCACAGTCAAATTCTTAGAAAAAGTTGTCTACATTAATTTGCCTCTTCTCACTGACTTCATAGTGCCTTGGGTAATCTGGCTACTGACCTTCACTCAGCTGAGACTGTTCTCTCTAAATTTATCATTAATCTCTCAATTGCCAAATTCCACATCAGTTCCTCAGTCCTTATTCTTCTTGACCTGTCAAGCATTTGACACTGTTTACTACCCTAGATACACTCTCCTCTCCCAGTTTCCATCATACCAATGTTTCTTGATTCTCCCCTACATGTCCATCATTTTTCATGCTGGTTCATCATCCATATCCTGCCCCCTACTCCAAGATACCTAGGCCCTCTTTTCTTCTCTATCTACCCTCTCCCTTAGTATATGGCTGCCAAAGTGATATTTCTAAACCATAGATTTGACTATATCATTTCTCTGTTCAACTTCAATGCCACCCTCTTGTCTTGAAGATGAAAGACAAACTCATATTTTTGATATTTAAAGTGCTTCCTCCCCTTTTTTCTAGCCTTTTCATTTATTACTCCCCAACTCCTTCAGTGGTCAAGCAAAACTAGATTTCAGACTTCCTCACACACCATATTTCCTTTCCCAAATTCAGGCCTCTGTGCTGGCTGTTTTGAGAACCTAGAATTTGCTTGCTTCTTGCATCTGCCTAGTAAAATCCCTACTTTCATTCAAAGCTCAGCTCAAATGCCAAATTTTCAATGCTCTCAATCTTGATTTGTAGGATGATTTGCCCTTATTCTTTGCATAGCCTTGAAAATTCTCAGAGTAATAAATTGTTCGCCACTTCCCTAACTCAATAAGACGTGCTTACCGTAGCTGAATGATCCTGCTTTCTGAGTTGAGTTCAGATCAGAGCTTGTTTTCTTTTCAGATTAAATTCCATAATTGAATTGTATTCAGTGCTGACCAGGAATAGGGCCTTGGTGTACATGTGTCATGTCTAGTCTGCCAGTGATAGTTAGATAAGGGTTAACCTCTGAGGCCTCAAGCAGACAAGCAACCCGGGTCACTGGACCTCAGAACCGGGAATGGGGGTTCAAAGCTTGTGGTTAAAGTCCAAGGCCAAAGGACAAGCATCAAACCAGAGAATCAGGCAGAGAGAGAAAATCTCTAGACTAATGAAGACAGGAAAAGCAGAATTCAGAGAGTCCAGGCCACACAAGGGTCAGCAAAGAGACAGAAAGTGAGTGAGGAGGAAGCACTGGAGCAATCCAGGGCATCAAGAATCAGGAGAAAACAGGAAAGCTAAATCAAGTTGGAAACAGAGCTGTACTGTGGCTGACAGTTTGATGTACTGAGTGTGTGCCAGAGTCATAGCTCCTTGTAATGGCAGGTCAACTCATGTCAATCGGCTATTTTTCTACTTTTTAAGGGACAGCACTTTCAAGACCTGAACAGCATACATATTGTTTTCTATGTTTCTTGGAAGTACTTTCTTTAAAAAAAAATCCTTTTTAAAAAGATATATTTTCTTAAAGCAACAGTTCTCAACCTGTAGGTCACAACGCCTTTGAGGGTCAAACAACCCTTTCACAGGGGTCACAGGGGTTGCCTAAGACCATCGGTAAACACATATTTCCTATGGTCTTAGGAACCAAGACACCACTCCTCTATCTGTCTCTAGGCAGGTCCACCCACATGCAGATATGCCTACATACGAGTATTAAAGGGTCGCAGCATTAGGAAGGTTGAGAACCACTGTCTTAAAGGGTTTTTTAAACTAAATCTATAATTATATGTTGTTCAGTCATTTCAGTCGTGTCTGACTCTTTGTGACCCTGTTTGGGAGTTTCTTGGCAAAGACACTGGAGTGGTTTGCCATTCCCTTTTTCAGCTGATTTTACAGATAAGGAAACTGAGGCAAACAGGGTTAAGTGACTTGCTCAGGATCACACAGCTAGTAAGTGTCTGAGGTCTTCCTGACTCCAGGCCCAACGCTCTATCCTCTGTTTCTCCTACCTGTCCATTATCTACATTTTACAGATGAGGAAACTGAGGCAAAGAGAATGAAGTTACGACCAAGGACCTGAGAGCTGCAAGGGTTAAGAAGATGGGGTAGATATATAGGCTCTTATGCTTGCTGGCTATATGACCATGGCCAAAGACATTAAACTCTTTCAGCCTCAGGTCATTCATTTGTAAAATAGGTTTAATAAAATATGCATTAACAATTTCATAGGGTTGTTGTGAGGAAATCACTTTGGAAACCTTTAACACCTTAGAGATGAGTGTGTCTGCCATGAATTCCTTCTCTTTCCCTCATTCCACAGTCCCTTCATATTGTCCCACTTGCTTTCCTCCTTTATTCCAGTCCCCTTCCCTTCATCAAGACTAACCCTTCTACACACACCATTGATCCTATCACTATCATTCTGACTCTTCTCTCTCCTTCATCTTCAATCTCTATCAACTGACACTTAAATTTTTTAAAATTAAATTATTTATTTTTAGTTTTCAACCTTCACTTCTGTAAGTTTTAAATTGTCTCTTCTTCCATCCCTAAGACAACATGCAATCTGATATGGGTTCTACACATACATTCCTATTAGACATATTTGCACATCAGTCATGTTGTATAGAAGAATTGTAATGAATGGGAAAAACCATGAGAAAGAAAAAAAACAAAATAAAACAAAGCAAAAAAGAAAATAATCTGCTTCATTCTGCATTCTGACTCCATAGTTCTTTCTCTGTTTGTGGCTGGCATTTTCCATCATGTGTCCTCTGCAATTGTTTTAGGTCCTTGCATTGCTGAGAAAGGCTGTCTGTCAAAATCAGTCTTCACACACTTGTGGCTGTTACTGTGTACAATGGTCTCCTGGTTCTGCTCCCCTCACTCAGCATCAGTTCATATAAGTCTTTCCAGGTTTCTCTGAACTCCGCCTGTTTATCATTTCTTATAGCACAATAGTATTCCATTACATTCATATAGCACAACTTGTTTAGGCATTCCCCAATTGATGGCCATCCCCTCAATTTCCAATTCTTTGCCACCACAAAAAGAGCTGCTATAAATAATTTTGTGCATGTGGGTCCTTTTCCCATTTATATGATCTCTTTGGGATACCCTAGAAGTGGTATTGCTGCCTCAAAGGGTATGCACATTTTTATAGCCCTTTGGACATAGTTCCAAATTGCTTTCCAGAATGGTTGGATCAGCTCATAGGACACTTAAATTTTTTTAAGGATAAAGGAGATATTGAAATGTTTGTAGACAGCAGGAAAGGAGTCAGTTGACATCATCACTCAACAGAAACTCCTCCTTACAAAGTTAGTAATGAACTCTTAATTAACAGGCCAAATCTGGTTTTGTTGGCCACCTCTATCTATTAGGTGATCTTGCCTTTCTAAACAACCTCAATTCATTGCAAGAATTACAAGATACAAGTACAATAGTAAGCATTATGGAAATAAATGATGATGGAGTGTGTTTTGGGAGATGCTGAAGGGGGGCAAATTGGTTTTTGGAGGAAAGACAGGAACACACCCCATGCTGTCCACCCCTGTGGAGTGGTGCCTAACACATCAGGGAGGAGATACAGGGGGTCCTTCACTTGAGGAGGAGTAGGAGCCTGGAGATTGGTGCCAATTGATGCTCCTGTTCTTGAGGAAAAATACCCACCCAGGACAAGCCCAGCAGGGCTGCTCAGCTTGAGGATGCCTCAGCTGTGACATTAATGCAAATTTAGCTTAATGAAAAAGACCTCATGCTGGGACCACAAAGTGTGTCTTGAAAGCATTACAATACTATTAATAAAAAACAAGATAATAAAGCAAGAATGCCTTGGGCCTGGGTATTCTAAAAATATAGTTATGACAGAAGGGCGACCTGCTGTAATTTGGAGCTGGGATTAGTAGAAAAGTTGAGTTGATGCCTGCCTTAGTAAATGTAGATTCAGAACTGGAAGAGACCTGAGAGATCACCTAATAAAGACCTCTTATTTTCTAGATAGGGAAAATGAGTCCCAGAAAAAAAATTACTGACAGTAATGTCAGTGTGTCAGTAATGTCAGAGCCAGTATGTGAACCTATATTTCTTTTCTTTCTTGTTTTGAGGGGGAGGGCTTTAAGTATATACATGTGCATACATACACACACACATATACGTATATATATACAAGTTTACAACATTCAGTTCCACAAACTTTTGAGTTCCAATTTTTTCTCCCTCTTTCCCCCTCTCCCCAAGATGGCATGCAATGTGATACAGGCTCTACTTATACATTTACATTAAACATTTTCACATTAGTCATGTTGCAAAGAAGACTTATAACCAACGGAATAAACCACCAGAAAGAAGAAACAAAATAAAACAACACAAAGAGAGCAAATAGTATGCTTTGATTTGCATTCAAACTCTATGTTTCTTTCTCTGGATGTGGATGGCATTTTCTGTCATGAGTCTTTTGGAGTTGTTTTAGGTCCTTGCAGCATTGAGAAGAGCTAAGTCTATCCAAGTTAGTCATTGCACAATGTGGCTGTCACTGTGTACAATTTTCTCCTGGTTCTGCTTCCCTCACTCAGCATCAGTTCATAGAAGTCTCTCCAGGTTTTTCTAAAGTCCCCCTGCTCATCATTTCTTATAGCATAATAGTATTCCATGACACTAACATACCACAACCTGTTCAGCTATTCCCCAGATGATGGGCATCCCCTCAATTTCCAATTCTTTGCCACCATAAAAAGAACTGCTATAAATATTTTTATACATGTATGTCCTTTTCCCATTTTTATGATCTCTTTGGGTCACAGCCCTAGAAGTGGTACTACAGGGTCAAAGGACATGCACATTTTTATAGCCCTTTGGGCATATGAACCTATATATTCCAACTAGAAACCCAACACTCTTTCAACTATACCATGATATTGCATAAGTAGTGAGAGGGAAAGGGCTTTGGTAGGGATGCCCAAGGACCTGACAAGAAATAAAAGCCTATTCAAGCAGGAAAAGAATAAGTGAACTCTTAGAAGTTGATTTGGGATGTGATTCTGTCACTCTCCTATTCAATGATACTCAGTGGCTCCCTATTACCAATAGGATAAAATCCAAATCCTCAGTCTGCCCTTTAATGCCTCTACACTCAGGCTCCAAGTACTTTTTCCGGACACTTCATGCATGCTACATTCCGGCCTCGTTGCCCATCTCCCATCTCTCTGCTCTCAAGCATGCCATTTCTTAATCCCAGAAAGCGCTTCCTTCTCACTGTGGCCTCTTGGAATCCTCAGCTTCTCTCTAGGTTGATCTCAGGTTCTACCTCCTCATCCCCCTCCCCCAGTCGTTTATGTTTTCTATTCCCATAAATTCATTTGAATTTACTTAATTATGTTCCAGTTACACCCCCCAGTATAATGTAAGCTCCCTGAGGGCATGGACAATTTGGTTTTCTTTCAATCCCCAGTGCTGAGTACAATTCCTTACACACAGTAGACTCTTCATAAGTGCTTGCTAAATTGAATCAAATTTGCTCTGCAGTTTCATCAGTAATATGGCTAAGCTTATTTGTATGCATTCACACAAGATAATGTTTTCCATATTTGCAAAAAAAAAACCAACCTAACTTCTTTTTTCCTATTTTCTCTCTAGTAATTCACTTAGCATATTCACTTACATGATACCTTTTCTCTTAAAAATTTTCTTTCCCCCACCCCAAATATAAAACTGGAAGCGACCTTAAAAATCATTTATTTCAATGGTTTCTTTTACTGATGAGGCTTCTAGTGATTATTACAAATTGTTTATAGTCACATGAACCCTAATTGACAGTCAGAATTTGAACTCAGGTATTTTTAGTTGAGATCTTACACTCTAGAATGGTACAGTACCAGTCCTACTTCTTATCTGGGGTTCATTAAGGGTTTGCAGTGAGATAGGCTGAGAAGCTGTTGCCCTGAGTGCACATTTAAGAATTGTTCTGGATACCAAAGACGCCGTGAATTCTAGCAGTGCAATGACTTTCACTTAGCATTGCTTCTGGACTTGGCAGGACCTTCTGTCTTTCCCAGAACCTTGCTGTTGCCAGACTTGGAACCCCAGATGGTCCTCACTGGAGGCAGGCTGCCTTGTACTTCTCTCTGTAGTTCTCCTTAGTCCCCTTAGATTCTGTCCTCTGGCTCCTTGCCAAAGAAAGGTGCTTTCCTTCCTGAGCCAAACCATTGCTGGCAGATTTTCCTGTTACCAAATAGCAAATACTATTCCCCCTCTTCTCCTGCTCTCCCCCCCACTGAGTTTCACTCTGTACAATGTGGCTTTTATTTTGTGGCCTGTTTACTGGTAGGTTTGTGAGTGGTTCCATTTATCAAAGTGTGGCAATGATATGGTGACCCTCTTGCAGGGGTAGGGGAAAGTGGAAGGTTGTCTAAGGAGAAACAAACTGGTCCAGGTGGGAAAATAGAAAAAAAAAACCAACAAAATCTATCTACCAATCCTTGATTCCCATATAGGAAACACCACCGTCTGTGTAGTTGATGGCCATATCCTGAACTCAATAAATAATCAAAACCATGAGTCTGAATTACCAGTTCCATCAATTTCCCCAGGTTCTCTTAAGTGACTCATCTTTTGGGTATTATCAAAGGAGGGGTAAGATTTTTCCCCCCTAAATTCCATAGTTTCATCCTCACCATGTGTTATGTGTTTTTTCCATATGTTATATTTTAATTACATAGGCATGCAATTCCCATGAAAAAAAAAGAAGGCACATTTTCATCATGTATTTTCTTGAGATGGAGCAGATTTCAACAATTCCCTCACAAGGAACATTATTTTTATTTCTATCATCATTTAATATTGAGGATATAGTTCCAATGTTAATTTTTTATGAGACTAAGGAAGAGAAGACCAAAGTTAAGGATGAATCATAGACACTGGCACAGTTATCTTCTAAACCTGCCCCATAAGAATCCAGAACACAAACCAAAAAAAAAAAATGCATCTGCAAAGAAAGGTAAGCTATTCAAAGGGAAAAAGAGAAAGG
Source organism: Pseudochirops cupreus (assembly GCA_028627135.1). NCBI lineage: Eukaryota > Metazoa > Chordata > Mammalia > Diprotodontia > Pseudocheiridae > Pseudochirops > Pseudochirops cupreus. The sequence continues at coordinate 369,117,946 of CM053581.1, forward strand.
CTGATATTAGTCATGATGAGAACAAGTCTGCCAAAAATAGAACTATCCTTAAAGACTAGGCATAGGAAGGTGAAAGTTCTGGAGATGCTGTGAATTTTGTGAAGTTTTGATAAATATCTGTTTCATTTTTGGTTACAGTATGGTTCAAAACAGAATTTTGTTTTACTTTGGGCAGAATGTATATGTTACAAGAGAAAGAATGCTGGACCTGGATTTAAATCCCATATCTGACATTTATTAGCTGTGTGAATCTGGAAAAGTCATTTTTTCTTAAGAAAGAATCTTGCCCAGGCTGGAAGGGCAGGGGCTACACATAGGCCTCTGGAGCCTATTCCTGAGTACAGGTCTTTGGGGTTTTTTTTTTTTTCCATTTTCTCACCTGGACCAATTTGCCCTTCCTTAGTCAACTTTCCACCTTCCCCTACCCCTGAGAGAGGATCACCATATCATTACCACACTTTGAACAACTACCCAATCCTCTTAGCCCACTGTAACTCAGAAATCATTAAAGATCACTCAGCCTCAGCTTCTCTGGAAGCAGGGGTTACATGTGTATACCCCAATACAAGTCTGGGAATGTCATTCTATGTCTCTGGATCTCGGTGTTTTCATTGGTAAAATGAAGGAATTGCACATGATGATCTCAGATATTCTTTTAGCTCTGAATCTATGCTCCAATAAATATTTTGCTGGAAGTGAAAATTATACAAAGACATCTTCATAATAGGGAAGTTAGGTGGCATTGTCTTATTTGGGAACGTTTGAGTCTGTTAAATTGAAATAAAAAAACTAAGTAGCATCCAGAAAATGATTAATTAAGCCATGCATGCCAGTTGAATAACAAACTGGGACCAAGGCTCTTGGGTAGCCAAGAACTCTGACTACTTCTACCCAGTTAATATATGATTTGGAGGGAATGAAAAACAGTAAAAACAAAATGAAGGGATTATGATACTAGGTTTCTTACTGGTGGAGGATACTGGGAAACAGTAGGTAGAGAGGTATTCTTGTGGTTGGGTAACAGTGGCGAGGGGATGTAAACTTGTGACTTAAAATCAGGTGATTTACAAGTTCTAACTGAAAGTCCCTCCCAACAGGTACTTACCTAAGATAAATGTAGCACCCAGGAGTTCTGGATATCAGTGAAATCACAGGTCCATTCTCTATCCCCATTTCTAATCAGAATTATTCCTGATCCCCTTTTACTGTGGAATTCCTGCTTACAGGTACAGTGAATAGAGTGCTGGACCTGTAACTGGGAAGAGCTGAGTTCAAATCCTACCTCAATACTTGCTGTCAAGTCACCTAACCTCTATTTGCCTCAGTTTCCTCAACAGTGAGATGAGGATTAATAATTGCACCTACCTCACAGGGTTGTTGTGAAGATAAAAAGAAATTATATATACATATATATATGTATGTATGTATGTATTGTGTCTAAGCATGCATATATACATACAGACACATTATGTACATACACACACATACACACTTAGCACAGCGTCTGACAAATAGTAGGTACTTTATAAATGTTTATTTTCTTCTCCCTTAGAGTCTTGGCTGTAGGAATCTCTAGAACCAATCCTAAAGTACTGAGGATTCCCCCTTATCCCAGAGGAGACAGAAGTATAATTTTACTGCCAGGTCATACACTCCTCACTGCACAGAGAGCAAGGCCAACTAGAGACCAGGTCAGTTCAATGGCTGGGGCCCTGAAGGAGATGCTAATGGAAAGAAGACCACAATTAAGAATGAACAGGAGGCCTGAGACTTGTGTGATCTCCATTAATCTTCCTGGGGCCTGTCTGGGGCATAGCAAAGATGGAACCACCCTCTGATTGGAGACTGTGCTCAGAGAAGGAGACATAGGCCGGTTGAGTCCAAAGCCAACAATGAATCATTGGGATTCTGAGAGAAAAGCCAGTGGTTAAGACAAAGGGTGGCATGTTGTTCTAGTGTTATAGGGGAACCACTTGGACCAAATAATTTACCAAAACTGGAAGAGAAAAAAAGGTTGTCAGAATATATGACATTGGTAAGAGTGTGATATGATTTCTTTAAAAATTAGTTTCTTCTCCCGGTCTATGCCCTCAGACAAACACTATTTCCTTAGGGATCTGACTCCCTAATTTTGCCATTGTTAGTGCTTTGGGTGTTGAGGCTGCACAGATGGTATCATCAGGGAGCAGGCTTAGCTTGGCACTTCCATATATGCTTCTGAGGCCCTGCTGAGCACTTGGCCTTGAGGGGAATGTAGACAATCCATGTGGCCAGAACTATAAAAGCAGCAGTTGCTGGCAGAGGGGCTCCATCTCTCAGGAAAGCCAGGTGGAGCAACACCTGCCTATGTACAGAGATGGCAAGAACTGCCAGATGGTTTCCACCCATTTCTGGTTCTCCTTTCCATGGATCCTGTCACTTTAGCTCACTGAGATTATGGAGAGCATGGGTGTCACTCTGGGCTGCTTATGAAGAATGCTGGGCAAGATCACATCATCTGAAAGATGATGCCCCATCAGCTGGGATATGTTCCCTTCTGCCCTTATGATATGACCTATATGGGCCCTAGTCCAAGCCTGGGGCTAATGTCCAAAGTTCTGTCAGCTGTTTTGGGGAGAGTCCTGCTACATGAGATTCTGCTGATCTATGCTGTTGGTAGTTGGAATTCCTTGAAAAAATGGTTTCATGACTTATGGTTAAAATGATAATGTAAAAAATGGCAAAAGAGCTCAGCATTCCCACCTTAGTAAGTATCTGAGAAGAATCTCATGTATAGCAATGGAAAAGGAAGCTTAAGAGAAACAGAACTAAGGTCCTCCATCCAATCCAGAATGACAGAAAAAAGACAGCTAGAAGCTAGCAGAGGATGAGAGCAGTTATACCAAGGAAAGCAGCATGACCTCTGACAAATGGTTTCCAGCCTACAGAGGCCAGAAGAAGGGTTGTTTTAGGAAAGCTAGGACGGGATTCAGTAAATGACCTGAAATTTGCCAGTGTTGGAAGAGTCTATGCCCAGAAAGCTAGTACTAGCTTTTGTAAATGGCCCCGAGGCCAGTGGGAGCTCTGGACAGAAGTCAAAATGAATTCTAATAATTGAGCTTCTGAGGCTCGTGAGATTCCACTGCTATCCCATCATAACAGAATTGAGAATTAGAACTACCACTCATAGGTTCCTGAGTAGGGAGAAAAGACCAGGTCAAACACTCCTCACTGCCCAGAGAGCAAGGCCAGCTGGAGACAAGGTCAGTTTGGTGGCTGGGGCCCCAAAGGAGATGCTAAAAGAAAGAAGACCACAATTAAGAATGAACAGGAGGCCTGAGACTTGTATGATCTCCACAAATCTTCCTGGGGCCTGTCTGGAGCATAGAAAAGATGGAACCACCCTCTGACAGGGGATTATTCCAGGAGGAGACATAGGCTAGTTGAGTCCAAAGCCAACAATGAATCATTGGGATTCTGAGAGAAAAGCCAGTAGCTAAGACAAAAAGTGGCATGTTGTTCCAGTTACCCCATCTAGGATTCAAGAGCCAGGGGCTTTTAGACTATACAGAGGACAGAATTAAATAGGGCTTACCAAGCCCACCCAAGGAAGAAATAAAAGGAAATAACCTAAACATAAAGTTTCAATATCAGAACTGAGATTGAAAAGAAATCCTGTAGAATAAGAGAAGCTCAAAGGGTAGAACTAGAGAAAGAGAATAATCCACAACAACTACAAGCAGAACCTCAGGAAAAAATGGTTTGGCTACAAAGATTACAGGAATGGATGGAAGAAATTATTTGAGATTTTTTTTAGAAAAGAAGAAATTATTTATAAAGTTAGAGTTCTTGAGGAAAACTATTAGGAGAATAAATGACTTACAGCAGATGATGAAAAATCATACCCAAATAGCAGACTCCCTAAGAAAGGAATGGAACAAACAGAATTCGATGCTTTCATTAAACAACAAGAAATACTAAAACTAATTCAAAATGTTGAAAGTTAAAAATTTGAAAAAAAAATAAAAGTAGAAGGTTCCAATTATGTTGAAAAATAGAAGAAAATGTGTTATCGATCATTTAAAATTCTTGATCTGGGAAACAGTTCAAGAAGAGATTATTTAAGAATCATCCAACTCTTAAAACATGACCAAACAAAAATTGCTTTTGAGCAGTTGGAAAGGGTTAAGATGCTGTCTCGTCTTCAGGGGCTAGAAGGGAGTTAAATGAGACAAAATAAGGGAGAAAGTTGGAAGTGGAAAAGTAATGCGCTAGGTAGAAATGAAGAAGAGGAGGACTTCAATGTTTCTCGTAAAGGGACTACATGGAGGAGGGGATGGGAGGAGGAGGCGTTTCAGGCACCTCACTCTTATCTGATTGCCGCTGTTTGTCCTTCCTTCTCAAAGAGGACCAGTGACATCGGGAAGGTGATGTCACGACTTGTAAGAGGATCAGATTTAAGTGAGGGAGGGCTGTGCAATATCCTTACTCTCTCCTCACTCTTATCTGAACTGGATGAAAGAAAGTTGAAAACACACACACACACACACATACACACGCATGTACACATGCACGCACACATACATACACACGCACGCATACACATGCGCGTGTGCACACATGCACATATGCGCACACACACGCACGCATGCACACACGCACACACACATGTGCACATGCACACACGCACGCACGTACGCACATACACTTGCACACAAGAGTTTGCTGTAGAATCAATGAGTGAATCAATCCAAATGCATTTATTAAGTCGTAGCCTGAGAAGGGAAGAAGAGAATTACACTGAGGACTGGGCCAGCTACTTGGGAAGATCCTCCAAATTCAAAGGAATTTGCATATTTACCAAGAGAAGGGTTAAGATAAAAGACAATCTTAGACCTGGGCAGGAGGTGGTAAAGTGGATAGAGCCCTGGGTCTGGAGTCAGGAAGACTCTTCTTCCTGAATTCAAATCAGGCCTCAGACCCTTACTAGATAAGTGACCCTGGGCAAGTCCCTTAACCATGTTTGCCTCAGTTTCCTCAGCTGTAAAACGAGCTGGAGAAGAAAATGGCAAAGCACTCCAGTATCTTTTCCAAGAAAACCCCAAATTGGGGTCATGAAGAGTCAGACATGAGTCAACAACAACAAAAATCTCAGAACTGCTGGTGATTCAGCTTACGGTGTGTAGTCAGTTCCACTTATTCGGCACATAACGATGGCCCTTTCAGCAAGCCAGGAGCACTCAAATAAATGTACCCAAAATTGTCCTCCTTGATCTAAAGCTCCCTCTGGTTCCAAACACCAGTCAGGACTCAAAGCCCTCTCTTACTATAGAAAATCTCCATTAGAGTACAGTCAGTTCTCAATGTAGCTACAGTGGAAAAAATATTGGAATAGAATGTAAGTTCTTAAAGGTATTTGGCAGGGGGTTATTTATGTACCCAATGCTTGGAGGGGCACTTGGCATAGAGCTTTGGGATAAGGAAAGTCTGGGTCCAGGTCCTGTCTATGAAACATCCTAGCTTTGTGACTGTAGGAAAACCATTTAATTTCACAGCCCTTGGCAGTTCTGTAGCGTGATAAATTTGTTGTTCAGTCTTTTTCAGTCAGACCCCATTTAGGATTTTCTTGGCAGAGATATTAGAGTGGTTGGCCATTTGCTTCTCCAGCTCATTTTACATATGAGGGAACTGAGGCAGAGTTAAGTGACTTGCCCAGGGTGACACAACTAGGAAGTGTCTGAAGCTGGATTTGAACTCAGGAAGATGAGTCTTCCTGACTCCAGGCCTGGTACTCTGGCACTATGGTGCCATTGTGTGTTGGCATATCCAAAGAGAAGGTTGGGCTGAATCCTCTTCTGATTCTTAAATTCTATGATTTCTGGGCACACTTAGGTAAAAGATAGAGAGAACAGAGCTAAGGCTAAAAGCAAGGAGTGGAGAGGGCCTACCAAGAACACAGGTGACTCTAAAGACCAACCAATCTTGTATGGTTGGTAAACAGAGCTTCTTGCCCAGTTCCTCAAGCTGGTTGGGGTTTTGGAGTGGGGGAAGGGGACTGACTCCTTCCTTCTTCAAACCACAGAAAAGATAGTTTTCATTAAAAATCCAGTCAGAGAAAGCTTAGGGTTCAAATAAACTGAATTGTTTTTTTTTTTTTAAATAATCCAGGATATTAAAGTCTTGATGCAATTTCAAAAGAGGATGTTCTAACCAATGGCAGCATCATTTAAATAAGTGCATGACCTTTCCCAGGTACTACTTTGAAGGACACTGCTTATTTGAAAGTACAAGCTATGACATGTTTAAAAAAAAAACAACTACCCCCTCCCATTACTTTAGAGTTATATGTTGTAAACAATCTTTAAAAATAGAGAAGGAAAAACAAAAGCAGAGCTCTACAGATGGCTATAGTCTACCATTATACAGCAAAGTATAGGACTTGTGGTTGACATGGAAAGGCTTTTTATCCACAAAGAATTTTGTGTATTCAGAATCAGACTCACCACTGTGTACCTTTGAATTTGGCCAACATTCAAGCCAAAGCTTTTAGGTTTTTTCACGTCTGCGAAATAACATTTCAACTCAATTCAATTACTGGAAGGCAGAAGACCATAGGATCATAGATTTAGAAATGGAAGGAATTGTAGAGGTCGTCTCGTCCAACTCCCTCATATTAGAGACGAGTTCTGAATAGCCAGAATGATTTCCCAAGGTCACAAAGATAGACAATGACAGAGCTCGGGTTCAAACCTGAGTCTTCTGACTTCACGTCCGGCATCTCTCCACAGCATGATCCTGGCTCACAGGCTTTGCGTAGGCATTATTTTATGGCTGTTGCAGAGCTGCCCTCCTGGTTTAATCCCGGCTGCTGCAGGACCAGGTTCGGAAGCCACTTCCTTCTAGGACTCCAGGGCTACTCTGCTCTGATCCCTGGCACCAAATTTCCCATCCTTCATGACCTCCTAGCCAGACTTGAGAAAGAGCTTGTCTAGTCAGGATGGATGTCTCAACCTAGCCCCTACCAGACTCTAGATTTGTAGATTCCTCCTTCCACAGCAATCTTCTGCCATGAGTCAGCATAGCTGTGTTGCAGACCTTCTTTGTCTCTGAGGACATAGGCAGATTTTGTCTGAGGACAAAACCCCTGCCCTAACACCTATATCACCATTCTTCATCCCTTGAAGAACAGGGCAATGACCAGCATGTAAGCCCCCCATCATTAGATCCAGGACAGTAGGATTTCTATCCCAGTCCTTTTTAGGCACTGAGTAAAGGTCCCTTCTTATCCCCTAATATACTGCCCTTCACTGTCCTCACTGGAGAGAGTATCTACCATGCCACCCGGGTCATTACAATAGCAATGCAGCCCTCCATTTACAATGCAATGGTGTCCATGAAGGTAAGACCTCTTGATGATAGATGATCCATTGCCTGCTGAGGGAAACCATTCCTCTTTTGGATATCTTAAGAAACTTTCCCTCATTTTAGGGTCTTTCTGGAACATCTACCCTTTGCTTCTACTTCTGTCCTCTAGGGCCACATAAAATAATGATATTTATTAACATTTATGTAGTGTTTATTATGTGCCGGGCACTATACTAAGCATTTCATAATTATTAACTCATTTGCTCCTCCCAACAACCCCTAGACGTGCTATTATTATCCCCATTTTACAGGTGAGGAATCTGGAACGATCAGAAGTTTGGTGACTTGCTTAGGTTCACAGAGCTAGTATCCAAGGCCATATTTGAATTCAGGTCTATCCTGACTCCAGGTTCCATGATCTTCCTCTCTTGCATGGTAGTGCTCCAAATACACAGACAGAGATCATACCCTTCCTAAATCCTATCTTTTCCAGGCTAAATATTTCCATTCAATCTGTCCTCATATGGCTTTCTCTCCAGTTTTCTCTCCATCTTGGTACCTCCTCTGGAGACACTCTAGCTTCTCAATGTTCTTCCTAAAATGTACTGCCCAGAACTGAACACATTATTCTAGGTGTGGTCTGACCTGGGCTTATGATGATTTCTAAAGCAAGAGAGACCCATTTGAGCAATACAAAAATGTTGCTGTTTCTTGTACCAAAGTTCCTCCAAAACCAATTGATAATGACGTTTTTACTTCAAATAACCTGAATTTTGAAGCTGTCCTTTCTACTTTTCTAGATGATTTTTAGCAATATACAAAGGGCACAGTTAGTGCTTAGTGAAATTTGTTGGATTGAATCAAATCAGAGAGAAAAACACATTTAAATTATTTGTGTGGTAGATGAAGGTCTGAAAAAAAAGATATGCTTGATTCTCAAATTCATGATTGCTATAACTTTAAATTATGAGGGTAAGTGAATGAGGTATGATTTGAACTCAGGTCTTCCTGACTGTCAGGCCCCACACTGGATCCCCTGCACCAACTAACTGCCTACATTTCAACAAATTGTCAATTTGCTTTTGACAATATGGCAGCCAGGACTCGATGTAATACTTCAGGTATGATATGACCAGGGCAGAGTGTATGAGATTATTACTTCATTCATTCATTCTATTCATTCATTGTTTCAACAAATAGTTAAGTGCTTACTTTGTGAAGAGCCCTATGCTGAGATAGTAATGGGGTTAAATAAATCTTGTTCCAAGGATACCTATAATCTAGTACAGGAATTCTTAACCTTTTTTTATGTAATGAACCACTTTAGCTAACAGACCTCTTCTTAGAATATTTTTATAACTTTGTGAAATAAAACACATAGAATTACAAAGGAGACTAATTATATTAAAATGTAGTTGTCTTCCTATCTATCTTTTTAAAATTTACAGATATTAGGTTAAGAATACCTGCTCTAGTTGGATTATTAAAAAAAAATGGAAATGCACAATATTACACAATACTGTAAAGCTATAGTAGGTCTTAGGAGGAAAGTCATTATTGACCTGGGAGGTTAGGGAAGGCTTCCTGGAGGAGGTGACATTTGTAATGGTCTTTAAAGGATGAGTAGAGATTCAATAGGTGACCAGAATGAGGGAGGACTTTCTATATACAGGGGAAAAAAAGTGAGCAAAGGTATGAAACAGACACTCATTATTAAATCGTGGAGAGTAATTTAGTTTCATTAGAGGATAGACTACATTAGAGAGAGGAATAGTAGGAAATAAGAATGAAACTACTAGGTGCTTCACATAGTGGATAATTTTGAATGCTGAGGAAAAATAAATTTTGAATTTTACTCAATTGTCCTTAGGGAACCACTGCTGATCTATGATTAAGATTAGTCTGACATTGGTATGAGAGATAGATTTATAATGGGTATCCTTACTTCACCCTGATCTTATTGGAAGGCTTCTAGCTTATGCTCATTATAGATGTTTGTTGATGGTTTTGATGAAGAGATACTGCTTATCATTTTAAGGAATACTCCCTTTATTCCTTGCTCTCTATTGTTTTTCATAGGAATGGGTATTATATTTTATCAAAAGCTTTTTCAGCATCTATTGAGGTAAACATATGATTTCTGTTGGTTTTGTTATTGATATGGTCAATTATATTGATAGTTTTCCTTATATTGAACCAACCCTGCATTCCTGGTATAAATCCCACCTGGTCATAGGGTATAGTCATTATGACTATTTTTGTAATCTCCTTGCTAGTATTTTGTTTAAAAAATTTTGCATCTATATTCATTAGGAATGTTGGTCTATAATTTTCTTTCTCTGTTTTAACTCTTCCTGGTTTAGGTATCAGCACCATATTTGTCTAGTATTGATATCACTTCAATGTCGATGGTATTTTTTAGATGTAATTTCTTTCCCTATCTCTTTTAATTAGGTCTATTTTTTGCTTTTACTTTATCTGAGATCAGGATTGCTACTCCTGCTTTTTTTACTTCAATGAGAGCATGATATATTCTTCTCTAGCTCCTTACCTTTATTCTATGGGTGTCCCTCTGCTTCAAGGGTGTTTCTTGTAAATAACATATTCTGGGATCCTGGTTTTTGATCCACTCTGCTATCAGCTTCCATTTTATGGGAGAATTCTTCCCATTCACAATATGATTACTAACTATGTATTTCTTTCCACCCTATTTTTTCCTCCTGTTTGTTCTCTTTTTCCTTTCATTCATTTCCTCCTCACCAGAGTTTTGCTTCTATCTACTACCTCCCCAAACTGCCCTCCCTTCTATCAGTCCTGCCCCCCCTTTTACTTAATCTCATCCCCTCCTACTTCCCTGTTGGATAAGAAAGATTTCTATATTCAACTGACTGTGCATATTATTCCCTCTGAGCCAAAACTGACTGGTAAGTCTAGGGTTTAAGGGATGCCCATTGTCCACCCTCCCATCTTTCCCTCCAGTGTAATAGGTTTTCTCACCTCTTCATGTGAAATACTTTACTCCATTCTATCTTTCCCTTCCTTCTGCACCCAGAGTACTCCTCTTTCTTATCCTTTAGTTAATTTTTTATGTCATTTCCCTACATTCACTTTATACCCCTATACTCTCTATATATATTCCTTCTAGCTGTACTATTAACTGATACAATTTTTAAGAATTACAGTAACATCTTTCCATATAGGGATGTAAAAAGTCTAGCTCTGTTGAATCCCTTATGTTTTCTTTTCCCTTTTTACCTGTTTATGTGTTTCTTGGGTCTTGATACTGGAGATCAGATTTTTGGTTTAATTCTGGTCTTCTGCATATGAAAGCTTGAAATCCTTCTATTTCATTGAATAGCCAGTCTTTGCCTTTGATGTATTATGCTTAATTTCCCTGGGTAATTGATTCTTGGTTGTAGTTCTAGCTCCTTTGCCTCCTGGAATATCACATTTCATGATCTCTGATCTTGCAGCTGCTATGCCCTGTAATCTTGATTGTGGCTCCCCAATATTTGAATTGGTTCTTTCTGGGCACTATATTCTTTTCTTGCCCTGATAGTTCTGAAATTTGGCTATATTATTCTTTGGAATTTTAATTTTAGGATCTCTTTCCTGAAGTGATAAGTGGATTCTTTCAGTGCCTATTTTGCCCTCTGGATGTAGGATGTCAGGTCAATTTTCCTTGATAATTTCTTGAAAGATGCTGTCCAGGTCCTCCTTCTGATTCTGGCTTTCACATAGTCCAACAACTCTGACACTGTCTCTCCAGGATCTATTTTCCAGGTCAGTTGTTTTTCCCATGAGATATTTTACCTTCTATTCTATTTTTTCATTCTTTTTAATTTGTTTGATTGATTCTTGATGTCTCATTAGCTTCCACTTGCCCAGTTCTGACTTTTAAGGAGTTATTTTCCTCAATTAACTTTTGTAATATTTTTTTCCATCTTATCCTGCCCCCTACTTATTCTATTTTCTATTTTGACCCTGTCCCTTTTCAAAAGTGTGTGCTTTGTAACGTCTTTTCTATTTGGCCAATTGTACTTTTTAAGGAGCTATTTTCTTCAGTGTATTTTTGTCTCTCCTCTTCCATTTGGCCAATTCTATTTTTTAAGCAATTATTCTCTTTTTCCAAGCTGTTCACTCTTTTTTCATAATTTTCTTGCATCACTCTCATTTCATTTCCCAATTTTTCTTCTACCTCTCTTGTGTAATTTTTAAGCTCTTGATCTTCCTTGTCACCATAATAACTTTCAATGGTCAGACTTTTTTTGTTGTCCTTTTTTGCTCATCTTTTTGGGCCTTTTTTTTTTCTTTTAAATTTGAGCTCTGCTCCTGGGTTGGAAGGGGCACTGTCTCAGGCTTCTTGTGCTAGGGGCTGTGGGACCTGACTGCTTACCTGTTGCTGCACTGATGTTTACCTGAGGCTCGCAGAAGACCTTTGTGTCTGGTTCTGTACTGAGGGGGGTAGTTTAAGGGGTGACTGGTGTTGCTTGAGGCCATAGGGCCTAGTCAATTTGCCTATTCCTGAGCCATGGTCCTAGTGCTGGTGTCTGGGGTGTGCTGAGGCTGGTGGGGTATTTCTATGTTTCCCCAAGGCTACACTGAAGTACATGGTGGTCTGGCTCCTGGATGCTGCCTGTTTGCCAGGGGCTACACTGCAGCATGTGGCAGAGGCCCAGCGCTGGCAGCTGCCTGTTTTCTTAAGCACCTGTAAGGTTGTTATCCACCAGTTTGCCCAAGGATATGCTGAAGCATATGGCCATTCTCAGAGTTGGAGTTTGCCAATTCCCTTGGCTGTGCTGAGGCACTTGGAGGGTCCTGGTGTTGGTGTTTGCCTGCTTCACTGCACTGGGGCTCAGATCTCCCACTGACTTGCTAAGGTGGGGCTTGCTGCTGACTTGATGAGACTCTTCCTGTCCTAGACTGCACTCTTGTTCTACCTGAGTGATACAGACCTCTTCCTGCCAATCTTCTGAGTTTCTTGGGCTCAAAGATTGTTTCACCCTATCTTTTTGCTGGCTTTGCTATTCTAGGATTAGTTTTGGGGTGCTCTTTTATGGTTGTTTGGAGGCTTCTATGCTCATCATTTCTTATAGCACAATAGTATTCAATTACAATAATATACTACAACTTACTCAGTCATTCCCAAATTGATGGGCATCCTCTCAAATTCCAGTACTTTGCCACCACCAAAACAGCTGTTACAATATTTTTGATAGGTGGCTTACTGGAACCTGGGGCCAGAGTCAAGAAGGCCCAATTTCAAATTTAACCTCAAATGCTTACTGGCTATGTTACTCTGGACAAGTCACTTAACCCTGTTTGCTTCAGTTTCTCCATTTGTAAAGTGAATTGGAAAAGGAAATAGCAAACCATTCCAATATCTTTGCCAAGAAAACCCCAAGTGAGGTCACAAAGAGTCACACACAACTTAAATGACTGAACAACAACATAAATATTTTTGTACAAATAGGCCCTTTTGATGATTACCACTTTATAATAGAGTTTGAGATCTGGTTCTGCTAAGCTACCTTCCTTCATATGTTTTTTCATTGATTCCTTTGAAATTCTAGACTTCCATGTATTTTGTATTGTCTGCAGTTATTTTAAATGGAATTTATCTTTCTATATCTTCCTGTTGGAGTTTTTTGGTAGTATAAAAACATACTAATGATTTAGGTGGGGTAAACAGCATAAAAAAAGTCAGACTATGGAATCTTACTTTTGTGACAAAGAAGATCAAAACATACAACCAAAAGAAGACAACAAAGTCAAACCTCTTACAACAAAAGCATCCAAGAAAAAATATTAATTGGTTGCAGGCCATGGAGGAGCTCAAGAAGGATTTTGAAAATCAAATAAGAGAAGTAAAGGAAAAATTGGGAAGAGAAATGAGAATGGTGCAAGAAAGTCATGAAAAATGAGTCAACAGCTTGCTAAAGGAGACCTCAAAAATACTGAAGAGAATAACAACTTAAAAATAGACTAACCCAAATGGCAAAATAGGTCCAAAAAGCCAATGAGGAGAAGAATGCCTTAAAAAGCAGAATTAGACAAACGGAAAAGGAAATCCAAAAGCTTACTGAAGAAAATAATTCCTTCAAAATTAGAATGGAACAAATGGAAGCTAATCACTTTATGGGAAATATAGTATAAAACAGAACCAAAAGAATGAAAAAATAGAAGACCATGTGAAATATATCATTGGAAAACCCACTGACCTGGAAAATAGATCCAGGAGAGATCATTTAAAAATTATTGGACTACCTGAAAGCCATGATCAAAAAAGAGCCTAGAAATCATCCTTCAAGAAATTACCAAGGAAAACTGCCCTGATATTCTAGAACAAGAGGGTAAAATAGAGATTATAAGAATCCATGTATTGCCTCTTGAAAGAGATTCCAAAAGGAAAACTCCTAGGAATATTGTAGCCAAATTCCAGATTCCAAGGTCAACGAGAAATTACTGCAAGCAGCTAGAAAGAAACAATATTAGTATTATAGAAATACAATGAGGATAACACAAGACCTATCAGCTTCTCTATTAAGGGATCAAAGGGCTTGGAATATGATATTTCCGAGGTCAGAGTAGCTAGGATTAAAACCAAGAATCATCTACCCAGCAAAACTGATTATAATATTTCAGGGGGGAAAATGGATATTCAATGAAATAGAGGACTTTCAAACATTCTTGATGAAAAGACCAGAGCTGAATAGAAAATTTGACTTTCAAATGAAAGATTCAAGAGAAGTATGAAAAGATTAACAGGAAAGAGAAATCATAAGGGACTTATTAAAGTTGAACTGTTTACATTCCTACATGGAAAGATGATATTTGTCATTTATGAGACCTTTCTTGCCCTACAAGAAAATAAGGGGGAAAGGGATAAAAAGGGGGCCATAATAGAAGGAAGGGCAGACTGAGAGAAGGGGCAATCAGTATGCTTGCCATTTTGGGGTTGGGGGAGGGGAGAGATGGGGAGAAAATTTGGAACTCAAAATCTTGTGGAAATGAATGTTGAAAACTAAAAATAAATATTTTTTTAAAAAGAAAGTTCCACTTATTACTATGCTTTCTAGTATTTTTTAAAAAATAGGAATGAGTGTTGTATTTTGTCAAAAGCCTTTTCTGCATTTATTGATATAATATCATGTGATTTTAGTTGTTTTTCTTAGTGATATGGTCAATAATGTTAAGAGTTTTCCTAATATTGAACTAGTCCTGCATTCCTGGTATAAATCCTATTTGCTCATTGTGTATGATCTTTGTGATACATTGTTGTAATCTCCTTGTTAGTATTTTATTTTAAAAAAACTACATCAGTATTCATTAGGGAAATCTTTCTCTGTTTTTACTTTTCCTGATTTAGGTATCAGCACCTTATTTGTGTTATGAAAGGAATTTGATAAAACTCTTACTTTGTCTATTTTTGAAAATAGTTTATATGGTACTGAAATTAATTGTTCTTTAACTGTTTCTCTGTCTTTCTCTCCTGTCCCTCCTTATAAATCCATTTTGGTTCTAATCAGCCTGTTTCTTGACTTTGAACTTTATATTAAAGTTGGCTCTGTTCCAAAGGTGGAGGGGGTACTGTCCCAAGCTTCAGGTTTTTCATTCTACTGTTTTCAGAGGTAGTTCTGGGGGTCTATAAGTTTTGCTTCTTCTAAGGTGGCATGATCTAGGAGAAGTGTGGCCACTACTATCCTGGCCTGTGCTTCAGTCTTTACCCAGGAAGGGACCTGATTCCCCTGTAGGCACCAGTGTGGACACTCTTGTTGTCCCTGGAACTATGACCAGGTTCTCTGCTCTCCTGTCACCACAAGTGTGCTAATGTTCCTCTTCACTCTGATCTGAGACCAGGAACTGCATATGGGCAATGCAACAGGGTGCTGAACCCAGTGCCAACAAAGGGTCCTCTATAATCCCTTTCTGAACAGTTGTCTGACCCCCTTATTGTCTGTGGGCTGAGAGCTACCAAAGCTTTTGCTGCCTCTGTCACAGCTGTCTCCATGGCCTGCCCCTAGTGCTGATGGGGTGAGGCATGCTCTTCACTCTGGAGCCAACCACCACCCACCATGTGACAGACCTTTCCTGTTGACCTGCTACATTGTCTTTGGCTAGAAAATTGTTTCACCTCAATCTTTTGTTGGCTCTGCTGCTCTGGAAACCAATTCGAGGCATTATTTTAAAGTTTTTTGGAGGTTAATTTGGGAGAGTTCAGGTGAGTTCTTGCCTCTGCTCTCCCATCTTGGCCCCATCTCCCTGGATAGATTAATTTCTTTCATGTAACTTTTTGCCTTATAATGCTTTTGAGTAGGAAGGCACAGAGTAGGAAGACTATTTTTGCCTGAATTTTAGACTATTTAAAAAAAAACCCAAGGACTGGACATATTCAATTGGTAGAGTTACTAAGGTAGAATTTTCTCTACTAATACATCTTCTCCTTAACTTATACAACCTTAGAACTCTATCTAGAGGCAGCAGGGTAGAGAGTCAGGAAGACCTGAGTTCAAATTCCACCTTAGATACTTACTAGCTATGTGTCCCTGCCAAGCCACTCAACCTTATTCTGCCTTGGTTTCTCAATTTGTGATTATAGCACTTGTCTCTTAGGGCTCTTGTGAGAATCAAATGAGACAACATACATG
>CM053581.1:369134437-369154011 GCA_028627135.1 Pseudochirops cupreus
CACAAGGTAAATATTTATATAAATATGTTTCTATAAATATGAACTTTCCATAAATATATTTATGTTAATATGAATATATGAATATATACTTGTGCAAATATAAATGTTTATATGTAGTTATATAACTATATAAATAGTTATATAAATATAAAAATTTCTATAAATAAATTACATGAATCCTAAGGATTACCTGGGGAGTGTGTTGCTAAAATATTAAGTAGCTTATTTGTGGTAACATGGCTAGGTAGTATTGTCAAAGACAGGACTTGAAGCCAAATGTTCCAGGATTCTGAGGCCGGGCCCATGTTCATTAAACCATGTTGTCTCTGTCTTCCCTGGAATAATAGGACATACAGCGCCCATGCTTTGGTTTACCTTCATAGTCAGATCTTGATTGTCACCGACACAGACAACATACCCAGCTGGTTCAGGGATGTGGCTCCCTTCCTCCTTTCCCACATGGATTGTAAATAATGGCCCTGGACCTGCTGGGTGGAAGGACATCCCTTTTGTAGAAGGCGAGGATGGTATTGTGAATCCTATACCCCTTACATACACCCCAGCTCTCTTCCGTAATCCCCACTACCAAGAACAGAAGGAATATTTCAGGGTCATTTGGAATAATGTACAATGGAGAATTTTTTTTTTTGATCAGTCATGTCTGACTCTTCATGACCCCACTTGGGGTTTTCTTGGCAAAGATACTGGAGTGGTTTTGCATTTCCTTCTCCAGCTCATTTTACAGATGAGGAAACTGAGGCAAACAGGGTGAAGTGACTTTGACCAGGGTCACACAGCTAGTAAATGTCTAAGGCCTAATTTGAACTCAGGTCCTCCTGACTGTAGGGTGGGCCCTCTATATGTTGCACCACCTAGCTGCCCTTAGGAGAGGGAGTACAGAAATAGCTTTCTCCTGATTATCCATCATGGATAATGGAAGGAGTACATGAAGATAATCAGGAGAAGGCTATTCTACACTGAGGATAATAACATCTTTATATCTTGTGTGGGCTGTTAGGTGGCATTATAGATAGAGTGCAGGGCTTGGAGTCAGCAAGGCCTGAATTCAAATCTGGCCTCAGATACTTAGGAGCTGTGCCTCAGTTTCCTCACCTGTAAAATGAACTGGAGAAGGAAATGGCAAACCACTCCAGTATCTTTCCCAAGGAAACCCCGAATGGGGTCACAAAGAGTCAGACATCACTGAACAATTATTATCTTGCGGGCTGTAATGAATGTGAGTAAAAGAATAATGCTATGTTTAAAAAACGTAATTCCTTAAGCAAAAACTTTGATTAGTAGGGGCGGCTAGGTGGCAGAGTGAATAGAACACCAGCCCTAGTTCAAATTCGACCTCAGACACTAACACTTACTAGCTGTGTGACCTTGGGTGAGTCACTTAGCCCCAATTGCCCTGCCTTCCCCCTTGTAAAAACAAAACAAAATAAAAACCTCTTTCATTATTACCATGACTGACAACAAAATCAAGAGATGCTCTATACCCAAGCATAAAATGATAAAGCTTCTGTATTTCTTGGTTTGAAAAAAACAGAACCTTGAAACTACTCATTCCTTCACTCCTCATCATTATGTGTAGCCACTGCTTTAATCAGAGACATTGATGAGATGAATTCTGGCTACACAAATAACTTAAGCTTTGTTCTCGTGCTTGGGATTTGGAGTCAAGAGAGATCCAGATTTGTTAGCTGTGTGCAGCCATAGATCCCCTGGCACTCAGTTTCCTCATCTGAGAAATGAAGCTAACCATACCTGCAACAGGAAATCCTCAGGATTCTGAGGCTCAAGTAAAGTGATAAATAGAAAGCACTTTGCAAACCTTAAAATGCTGGGCAAATAGCAGCCAGGAAAAGCGTGTGTTAATGACCTATTATGTATATATTTATGGATTTACTTATTCTCTCCAGGGACACTATAATCTGCTATGGAACAGAGACCATTTCTCTTTTGTCTTTTTACCCCCAACCCTTACCTAACCAAAGATCTACCTTCTTCTTGCCTGTCACAGCAGAACAGAATGAGCCCTGAACTTGATGTAAAGGGAGATCTGAGTTCAAATCTTGCCTCAGATTCTTTCTAGCTGGAGAAGTTACTTAAGTCTTAAGTCTTCCTCACCTTTAAAGAGGAAATTATAATACCTGCTTAAAAGAGTTATCAAATGAGCTACCTATCAAAGGAAATAACCCCCACAAAGAGCTTTGCAAACCTTCAGTTATTGTTGTTAGTTCTATATAAAGCACCAAGAACATGTTTGAGTACAAGGCAACCAGCCAGCAGGATGTACTATTACTGGCTGTGTTAGTCACCTGTAAATGAAACAGAATTTGTATAATTTAGAGGTCTATTTTCACATTAATATGCATGGGATTTATAAAGGTGACCTTCTTTAATCATACCCTGTGCCTTTCCTTCCCACAGCGATGTCAGAATGGATTCCTAATTGTATAAATTATAGCTGTCAATCATCCACATTTGTCACCTGGCATTTAAATATCTTCCTCCAGCATTTTTTGGAACCAGCACCAAAACTTCAACAGGCTCAGGAACTGCATCTCAATACTCCTCATATCTATGTATTATACTAAATTCCCTGAGTGTGGTGCTCACCTAAGAAAGGTGGTCTTGAAGAACTTGTTCTGTCATTTTTCATTCGTGTTCAACTCTTCGGGACCCGATTTGGGATTATCTTCACCAAGTAAAGATACTGGTTTGCCATTTCCTTCTCTGGCCCATTTTATAGATGAGGAAACTGAGGCAAAAAAGGTTAAGTGACTTGCCCAGGATCATACAGTTAGTAAGTGTCTAAGGCCAGATTTGAACTCAGGAAACTAAGTCTTCTTGAATCCATGCCCCAGCAACAAGTTTTGATTATTGTGCTGCTACCTTCCCCTGGAGATTTTGAATTTTCCTCTAGCCTGCGCAACTTGATTTATCACAAACTTCAATCCCCCAAAACTTGCCATACAGTGGGATTTTCTGGCATTAAGAATAAGTGTATTTGTAAATAGTAATATTAAAAACATTGGTAAATTCTAAATTGTAACTCTAAAGTAGATTAAATCTATAAATCCCCCACTGAACGAATGGAGTGAATGATTGAAAAAAGCATTAAACTCTTACTAGAAACATGCCAAACCAATCTTCCTCCTGTTGTACTGGTTCTCCATTGCTACATACTCTGTCTTACTCATTTAGGTGCCTATTACCCCCTCCTTAACCTTTACCAGTATTCTTTCCCCTTCCAAGTCATTGCTTGCTCACTGCTAACTTTTGGAGCCTCTGCTCTATTGTTCATAAACTCCACATTCTCAACCTTTTCAACCAACATTCCTTTGTTTTCAATACAAACCAGTTTTCCTTTGAAAACAACACATTCTTTGCCACCAGCGGCTCCCCCAGTTCTCCTCCTATCATCTGCTATTCTTCACCCTCACCCACCATATCCAATCTGTTGGTGAGTCCTATTGCTTTTACCTTCTTCAGATCTCTTGGATATATTCCCTTCTCTCCTCTGACATGGCTATCACTCTAGTTCAAGCCCTCATCATTGCTTTCCTGGGCTGCTGCAAGAATCTGCTGCTGGGTCTCCCAGCCTCAAATTTCTCCCCAGTCCAGTTCATTCTTCACTCTTCTGTTAAATTTACTTTCCTATCTCTCTGTCTGTCTCTCCTCTCCTCTCTCTGTCTCTGTCTCTGATTTTCTGTCTCTGTCTCTGATTTTCTGTCTCTTTCTTTCTGTCTCTCTCTCTCTCTCTCTCTCTCTCTCTCTCTCTCTCTCTCTCTCTCTCTCTCATTCAATAAACTCCTGTAGCTCCCCATCAGCCGGAGGATCAAATACAAAAACTTTCTGTTTGGCATTCAAAGTCCCTACCTGATCACCTTTCCAGTCTTCTTATACTTCCTCCCACATACTCTGTAACCCAATGATTGGATTACTTAGTATGTACTCTATATAAATTTCCTGCTGTCTTTCTAACAAGACAATCCATTTCCAGACTCCAAGCATTTTCTCTGACTGTCTTCCACGCCTGGAATTTTCTCTTTCCTCCTCTCTGCTCCTGACTCCCTTCAAATACCAGCTAAAATCCCATCTTCAACAAAAAACTGTCGCTGGTCTTCTCTAATGTGCCTTCCCTCTATTGATTATCTCCAATTTATCCTTTATGTATTTTGTTTGTACATAGTTGTCTGCATGTTGCCTCTTCTATTAGATTATGAGCTTATGAAGAGCAGGATCTGTCTTTTACCTTTCTTTGCATCCTCAGTGCAACATGCTCAGCACAGTACCTGGTATGTAGTAGGGATTAATAAATACTTATTAACTGCCATTTCCATACCAGACCCTTGCCACTATCCCTCAGTGATCTTTCCTCTTTTGAGGTCCATATAATCCAGTCTTACTCACACTGCATCTGGGGTCATCTCCAATCACCCTGATCTGTATCTTGCCAATGAACCCAGATGGCTCCAGAGCACAGAATGAGGTTGGTGACTTTGCACAACCCTGCCTCCAATTCACTTGCAAGTCATGACATCACCTCCCCAATATCATGGTTCCTCTTTCAGAACCAGGGACAAACAACAATCCACTCATCAGGCTTAATAAGTGCCTTATAATAATATATTTGCATTTCTTCATTATTTGTTTATTAATATGTTGCCCTCTCTCCATTTCATACCCCTTGTCCACCAGGATGATATACGTTCCTTGAAGACATGAAGTGTTTACATTTTTTGCCTTTATATGTCCTATAACTAACAGTGCTTGACACCTAATAAATCCATGTTGAATTGAATCTAACAGATGAAAAACCTACATTTTTATTGACATGATGTCAAGAGAAGTTGAGAAAATGCCTGGCACATTGAGTAGACCCCATGTAACAGATTTATGGGAAGCCATGGCTGGGTCGTGATCCACATTTTTGAAGGGAATACCCACATTAAGGAGATTACAGATCCATTGGTATGTTCTTCTGGCTCTTTTGATATGGGGATCAGTGGAGGAAGGCAGGGCAGAGGCAAAAGGGTGATGGTATATTCAAATTTCAGCAGGCTTAGGGTCTAAAATCTATGAGTCAAGTAGAATTTTTCCAGCTCAATGATTTCAGGAAACTGACTGTATGAAAAGGCTGGAGAACTAACAGCTGCCCAGGTGAGAACATTTACTTGTTTCTACTGATTAGCCTGCTTTGTAGATCCCTGCAAGGATGGAAGGTAATACCCCTATACATGTCCACAACTAGACATCTTCATTCTAGGCTCAGTAAGTTCCAGTACCTTCCAACAATAGGCTTTAATGCTAAGGCTGAGAAACATCATTCTGAAATCTGTTTTCTAATTCCCAAGGCTTCTCGGGCAGCTGGTTAGGATCTGCTGTTTCTCCTACTGACGATGTCATCATTTGGGCAATTCATCCAACTTGCCACCTCAAAGACTGTGAAATTCTGAAGCTCATTTGTATTCTAAAAGACACATCAAACATTTCCCCTCTTACAGAGTAGAATGATTTAAGTGAGGGGACACAACGGAGAGAAATCTTTCCTCTCCCTCCTTCTTCCTGTGGCTTTTTTATTCTAGAAGAGGCTTGATTATTCCTAATGATACCCAGCTGTAGCCACTGCCTAGGACCTTTAACCCTTTCTTCCCCCTGCCTTCTGTCATAGAAACTATTTTATAACAGTCACTCTAAGAATACAGCCACTATCAGTCAGTCATGCAGCATTGCTAGACCAGCAAGGATTTATTGTGACCCAAAAGCTGATAGAACTGAACAAATTGAAAAGTCACAGTAATGGGGCAAGAGAGTAGCCTCCTACATATTCAAAGATGCCATTATTTCAATGAGAGTTACCTTCACAGGACAAGAATTTTAGATCTCAGTTTCATCATCTATAAAATGATGGGGTTAGAATAAATTACTTTTAAAGTTCTTCCAATAAAAAGCATTCTCCACATAGTGGCCAAAGTGATTTTCCTTAAACACAGATCTGAACATGTCGCTCCCCATCTCAATAAATACTAGGGGCTCAACATTACCTCTAGGATAAAATATAAAGTCCTCTGTTTGGCTTTTCAGGACTTTCACAATTTAGGCCAAAATTACCTTTCCAGGCTGATTTTTCTCTTTCCTGAACTCTACAATCTAACTTGGACTTTTCTGTTCTCCTCACCCATAGCACTTCATTCTCCTCTCTATGACTGTTATTTGCCTTTCTTTGTATTACCAGCTCTAAGCATAATGTCTGGCAAATAGTAAGAGCTTAAGAAATGTTTATTTAATATCAAATCCTAACAATTAACTTCTCTGCAAAAACTTTTTAATCATATGTAGTCAAAATTGTCAACTTAATCTATGGCCATTGTTTGGTCAAAAACTCTCCCTCATCAGTGGTTTTGAAAAGTAATGGCTTCCCTTCTTCCTTAATTTGTTTATGATATATACTTTTCACTACTAGGTTATGTGTCCATTTGGAGCTCATTGTGGGATAGTGTGTGAGATGCTGGTCTAAATTTAATTTCTGCCAGACTGATCTCCAATTTTTTCAGCAGTTTTTATCAAACAGGGAGTCATTAACCTTAGGTTTCTTGAACACTCTGTGCTTCTATGTTCAATTGCTTTTGGCTCTTGTTTTTTGATCAGTAATATTTATTCTGGGGTTCATTGTGTAGGGTTTCTTACAGAAAAGTTTCTTTAGTCAAAAAGGTATTTTCAGTGCCTAGCTCCAAGAGTTTCTGAGAAATGTAGTCTCAGACAGACAGTGTTGCTTCTTCTCATCCTGGGAGTGACTAAGAGGTAATTGTGAATTCTGAGCAGAGTGCCACAGCAATATAATCACTAGTTACAGAAATAGTCCCAAGGTTGTGGCCTTCTTTTCCTTTCCTTTCCTTTCCTATTCTTTTCTTTTTGAGTGAAAGAAACACTGAACATGTGATTTGAATGGAGTTAAGTGAGTGACTGTGGAGAAAGAAAGGAAAGTGGATCAGGGAACTAGAGATGAATATTGAAGTGATTTACCTTCTTGTCTACCTCCTCTGTCTGTCTAGACTCTGAAGAGTTAGAAGCTACTCAGTTTGGCTGAAATTTTCTCTCTGAGATACCAGAGAAAGGCAGTGAAATACTCTAACTTCTGTCCAACATCTTCTTCTGCCTATAAATAGCAGATATTGAATCCAAAATTTGCTGTTGGTTCATGATTCCTGATTTAGTTAGGACTTTGTAGCCAGTTTACATTATATATAGGATTATGATTGGTCATAACTGCTTTTATTTAATAACCTGTAAGGGAGGGGTCACTAAAGAGAGATTCAGTGACTGGGATTGGTATATAAAAGAAGCATGCTTAAAATACTAGGATCCTATTGTGGCTAAGAGTTGAGTAAATGACGAATCTTGTTAATATTTTTTTCATGATTTTTATAAATTCCACAGAGAAGAAAAGGTTTTATCTAAGGCTTTGTTCTCTTTGCAAACATTAGGCTCTAGTGAGTCAGTCACTGCTGTCTGGGAGAAAGCTGGGGTGTTGGGTGTGGTTCCCACTTCATTGATCTCCCTTGACCCCCTTGCAAAGAGAAAGCTCTCCACAATGATGAGATGGAGGACAGTGATTAGGGGGAGGAATTCCCTGTCTGGAGGAGAAAAGGAGAATCTGGATCCAGTCAGAAACATCCATATTCCAAGGACAAGGGCCAGAGGAGGGAATAAGTACCCTTTCCTTTAATTTTCATTCTCAATGAAATCTTTATCACAGAAAATTGTTTCAAAGATTTTTCTTAGTTGTTTCCCTTCTAATTTTTATTACATTTGATTTGTTTATGCAAAAACTTCTAAATTTTAAAGAATAAAAATTGTCCATTTAAAAAAAAATTTTCATTTTCATTATCCAAACCCAGATGGCATAAAGGTTAAAACTGCTTTGTGCTATTATTTAAGGTCTGGTACTAGCAGCTGCCTTTTCTTGCATAGTTTTTTCCAGTGTTTCTCTTCAGTGTTTACTTTCTGTTCCTTCAGATGAATTTTATTATTTCATTGAGTTTTTTCATATAATGCTTTGGTAATTTTATTGGTACCTATAAATTATTATTGATATCTATAAATTATTTTGGAGTTATTGTTATCATTTTATGATATTAGCACGATCCAACCATGCACCATTAATCTCTAATTCCTTGTCTTCCTTTCTTTATCTAAAGAATGTTTCAGATGTATTCATATAATTACTTTGTGTATCTTGAAAATAAGACTCCTTATTTTACATATTCTGTAGTTATTTTGAAAGAAAATTCATTTTCTATGTCTTCCTGCTGGGTTATATTGGTAATCTACAGAAAAAGCTGATTATTTTATGAATTTTTTCATATCTACTTTTATGAACTGAATTTTTCCATTCATTTTTAGTTGACTCTCTAAGGTTTGCTAAGTAAATCACCATATCACATGCAAACAATAATAATGTTTCTTCCCTGCCTATACTTATTAACCTCAATTTTTAAAATCTTGTTTTATTGTCATAGCTAGTATTAGTTGTACTTTATCAAGTAATAGCTGTGGCAATGGACATCCTTCTTTTTTTTAACCTCTGATTTTATTGGAAAGGACTCTAGCGTTTCTCTATTACAGATAGCACTAGTTCTTTGTTTTACATAGATAAGATTCGTCATTTCATGGTAAAAAGGAAAAAAAGGTCCATTTATTCAGATGCTTCTTAACTTTTTTTTAACATAAATGTTAGTTGTATTTTGTCAAAAGCCTTTTCTGTATCTATTGATATAATACTACAGTTTTGTTTTCATTATTAATGTATTTTGCTATGTTTATGGTTTCCCTCATGTTGAACCAACCGTGTATTCCAGGTATAAATCCAGCATGGTAATGATGTATATTCTTCTTTGCTCATAATTCAATGTTTTTACATTGAGAGTCATTAGAGATATTAATACATTAGCCCATAGTCTCTTTGCTTTACCTGTCCCTCTTTTGAGCACTGGAAGCATATTTGTCTCATAGACGAAGTTTGATAGAATATTTTCTCTATTTTGGGAGGAAATTATGTAATATTGGAATTAATTGTGTTTTGAGTGTTTAATATAATTCATTCCTAAGTCTACGTAAGCCTACTTAGTGCTTTTTTCTTTCAGAGTTCACTTATGACTTGTTCAATTTCTTTTTTCTGAGACTGGATTATTTAAATTTGCTGGTATTACTCTTTTAACCTGGGCATTCTATATTTTGTTAAATATCCATTCATTTCATTTAAGTTAGCAATTTTGTTTGGAATATTATTGGACAAAATAGTTTCTTATATTTTCTTATATCTCCTCTTCATCTGTCATGAATTCTTTTTTTATTTTGGCAATTTGGTTTTCCTCTTTTTTGGAATACACCAATAGTTTCCCTGTTTTATTAGTTTTTTTTTCTAAAAAAAAAAAACCTCTCCTACTTTTATGTGTCAACTAGTGTTTTCTTTCCATTTTTATCTTTTTTTTTATTTTCAATATTTCCTTCTTTCTCTTCTCAGGGTTTCCATGACACTGTTGTCTCTTCATTATCCTCCCACCTGACTGACTGTTGGATCGCAATCTGTGTCATGTCCACTAACTGTCTAACTAGTTCTGTCCTAGGCTCTCTAAATTCTTTCATTTGATGACACAATAACCTTCCATGAGTTCCCTTATCATTCTCTGCAGATCTACATATATAGCTCTAGTCTCTCTCCTGGGGTCCAGTTGTACATCATGTACTTCCTACTAGACATTTCAAACTGGATTTCCTATAGGCATCTCAAAATCAGTAATTCTAAAATAATTCATTATCTCCTTTCAAAAAAATCTGATGTCTCCTCCAAATTTGTCTATTTGTTTTTTGCTTATTTTTTTTTTGGAGGGGGGAAGGTAGGGCAATTGGGATTAAGTGACTTGCCCAAGGTCACATGGCTAATTTTTTGTGTTAAGTGGCTGAGGCTGGATTTGAACTCAGTCCTCTTGACTCCAGGGCCGGTGCTCTATTCAATGCATCACCTAGGCACCCCTCAAATTTATCTATTACAGAACTACCATCTTTCTATGCACCCAGGTTAGAATACTGGGTGACACATTCAGCTCTCCACTCTAAGTAATCTTACATTTCCAGTCACTGCCAAATCTTGTAATTATGTCCCTTCTTATGACTGACATAGCTACCATACTCATTTAGGTCCTTGTACCCTCTCTGATGATTGAACCAATGTGAGTTGATGAAGTCACCATAAGAGAAAGTGTAGAAACAGAAGAAAAAGGAACCTTGGGGAACACCGGTGTCCAAGGGGACAGTAACAATGACAATGAGCCAGAAAAGAAGATCATGAAGGAGTGATTAAGTAGTAATAAGGAAGAGTAGGAAAAAGCAGAGAATCCAGAACAAGAGTGTAGTCTACATGGTCAAGAAGAGCAAAAAACAGATAAGAAGGCTGAGGACTGAGAAAAAGCCATCAACCTTCCAACTCTGAGTTTCCAGAATTCCTTATGAATTAAGAGAAGATGGATTTATTGATGGATTTATTGCTTATTCAGATTTTGGGAAAAATCTACTCCAAGCCTAGGACATACCCATTTCTCCATTGTGGTTCAGTAGAAAGAGTAATGACTCAATAGTCAGGAAACCAGTGTTTAAATCATGCCTCTGGTGCTAGTTACTTATATGACTGTGGGGAAGTCACTTCCCTAAGTCTCAGTTTCCCTAAGAGTTAGTATTATTGTTGAATTGTTCTTCTGATTTTTCATGACCCCAAGAGGTATTCTTGGCAAAGATACTGAAGTGGTTTGCCATTTCCTTTCCCAGTTCATTTTACAGATTGAAGAACTGAGGCAGAGTTAAATGACTTGCCTAGGGTCACACAGTAAGAATCTGAGGCCAGATTTGAATTCATGAAGATGAGTCTTCCTGACCCAGTGCTCTATCCACTGCACCACCTAGCTGCCCCTAAGAGTTAGTAGAGGAATTCAAAATAACCTCGGTTGTTTGTTGAAGGCTAATAACAGCATGAGAGAAACAAAGCAATTTCAGAGGGGCACAGACTTTAGGGCTCAACTGGGAAGTTACTGGCAAACTTTCAGGGGTATTCTTCCTGAGGAGGATAAATAAAACGTCAAATTTAACAAAGAAGCTAAATAATACACTGGTTTAACATAAAAATTAGTGTTGTAACTGAGCAATAACTGTCAAACAGAAAGAAACAATCATCATTTTCCACCATGAAGGCAGTGGAATAGTAACAGAAATTTTTCTTCATTCCTCTCTCCTTCCTTTGCACCCTTCTTCATTCCTCCCTCCCTTCCTTCTTCCTCCCTCCCATTCTTCTTCATTCCTTTCTTTCCTATCTCCCTTCATTCCTCTTTCCTTTTTTTCACTCCGTCCATCCTTCCTTTCTTTCCATCTTCCTCTCTCCCTCCTTCCCTCCCTCCCTTCCTCCCTTCTTTCCTTCCTTACTTTTCCATCCTTTGTTCTTTCCTTCCTTCCTTCCTTTCTTCCTTCCTTCCTTCCTTCCTTCATTCCCTCCTTCCTTCCATAGCTTAATGTCTCTCCACTCTGCTTGTGAAGGCTCAACATACTGGTGCCAGACAGTATTAACACCAGTTGGCTTTAGCCCTACTACAGGTCAGAACTCCAGAATTCAAACCATGCAACAATTTTAGAATCCTCAGGTATTCAGGATTATAGGCATGCCCCACCATACCTACAAAGATTTTTAAAAGAGTTTTGATGAATTATTCTGTGAGTATTGGTTTTTACTATGTTCTGGGGTATAGGAGAGACAAATATTACAGTAGAAGAAAGGACTGAATGGAAACTACCATTAAATGTAAAGAATCATTTCTGATGACCCAGATATTGAATTTTGCTATTATAGAATTTCCCCTCCACCATGACAAGTCAGTGATCCAGGAGGGGAAATTCTATAAACTGATGCTGTTAAAGAGCTGCACTCAATATGCCAGCAAATTTGAAAAGCTCAACAGTAGAGACTGGATTGAAAAAAATCAGTTTATGTCCCAGTCCTCAAGAAAGGCAATGCCAAAGAATGTTCAAATCACCAAGTAATTGCGCTCATTTCACATGCTAGCAAGGTTATGTTCAAGATTCTGCAAGCTGGGGCTTCAGTAATATGTGAACTAAGAATTACCAAAAAAGCAGGCTGGTTTTCAAAGAGGCAGAGGAACCAGAGACCAAATTGCCAACATTCACTGGATTACAGAGAAAGCAAGAGAGTTCAGAAAAACATCTACTTCTGTTTCATTGACTACACTTAAGCCTTTGACTGCATTGTATGTCCTGCAACAAAATATGGCAAGTCCTCAGAGATGGGAGTACCAGATCATCTTACTTGTTTCCTAAGGAACTAGTATGTAGGTCAAGAAGCATCAGTTAGAACTGAATATGGAATAGTTGATTGGTATAAGATTGGGAATGGAGTACAACAAAGTTGTATATTGTCACCCTATTTATTTAACTTATATGTGGAGTACATCATGCAAAATGACAGGCTGGGTCAATCAAAAGCTAGCTTTATTGCAGCCAGGAGAAATATCAACAACCTCAGACATGCAGGCAATACCACTCTGATGGCAGAAAGTAAAGAAGAATTAAGAAACTTTTTGATGAGGGTGAAAAAGGAGAATGTGAAACTGACTTGAAGCTTAGCATTAAAAAAAAAACCCTAAGATCTTGGCAACTGGTCTCATTACTACCTGGCAAACAGATGAAGAAGAAATGGAAACAGTGTCAGATTTATTATTCTTGGGCTCAAAGATGACCACAGATGATGATTGCAGCTGTGAAATTAAAAGATCATTATTCTTTGGAAGAAGAGCCATGGAAAATCTGGACAGTACGCTAAAAAGCAGGGACATCACCTTACTGACAAAGGTCCACATAGTCAAAACTATGGTTTTTCCAGTAGCAGTGTATGGCAGTGAGAGCTGGTCTTTAAGAAAAGCTGAGTGCTACAGAATCAACACTTTCACATTGTGCTGGAGAAGACTTTAGAGAAGTCTCTTAGACAGCAAGAGAATAAAATAAGTCAATCAATACTTAAAGAAACTAATTCAGATTAATCATTGGAAGGACAAATACTGAAGCTGAAGCTTAAATGCTTTGACCTCATGATGAGAAGATGGGACTCATTGGAAAAGACCCTGATGTTGTGAAAGATTGAAGATAAAAAGAAAAGGGGATGGCAGAGGATGAGATGGATAGCAATGAATGTGAGATTGGACAGACTTTGGGAGATAATGGAGGATAGAAGGGCCAGGTGCGCTCTATAATCTGCAGGGTCATGTAAAGTCAAACACAAATGAAAAAATCAACAATGACAAAACTATAGCAATTATTACAGCTGACACTTAAATAGTACTTTACATGCATTATTTCATTTGTGCCTCACAACAACCCTATGAGGTAGATACCAATATTTTGTTTTACCAGAGAGTAAACTGAGGCATAGAATAACTAATGAGTCCATATTTATACAATTGGTAATGTTAAAACTTAGCCTTCCTTCTATGGGCAGCACTCAATTCCCTCATTACACTGTTTACCAAGACAAAATCCAGAGGCGAATTTAATAGATTAAATTTGCTTTTATGGTCTTTTGAATCTGATAACTCTCCCCATGACTCTTCTCTGGTTTTTCTCACTTGTCACTCTCCTACTCACCCTCCGTTGTCTCTCCTATCTCTGCCTTTCTTGCTTCTCCAGTGCTTTTTGGCTTACTCAGACCCTGGAAAAAGTCCGCTCCCAGACCTGAGTATGTCTATTTCCAGGTTGTGGCATAATAGAAGTTAGAGGACCTGTGTTCACATCATGCTTCTGATGCTAATTCCCCATGCAACCTGGGGCAATTCACTTAACTTTCCTAAGTCTTAGTTTCCTTTTCCGTAAAATGGAAAGATTAGATAAGACAGCCTCTGAGGGGACCTTCAAGCTCTAGATTTGTGATTCTATAAATAAAATGGAGGACAATCTTTTAAGTAACAAGTGAAAAGAAGGACTAACAATCAACCTCCCTCAACAGGGCTAAGAGGCCTTTGAAGAAAACCTCAGCAAGTGGATGGACAGTTTTATCAGAACTGCAGTACTGACCTTAACAAAACAGAGAAGGGAAGAATAAAATGGACAGAAGTTATTTGATTGTTTTTTAGCCATTTCAGTCATGTCTGACTCTTCACGATCCCATTTGGGATTTTCTTGGCAAAGACACTTGAGTGGTTTGCCATTTCCTTCTCTGAGTCATTATACAGATGAGGAAACTGAGGTTAAGTGACTTGCTCAGGATCACACAACTAGTAAGTGTCTGAGGCTGGATTTGAATTTAGGTCTCCCTGACTTCAGGGAGTCTATTTACTGTGAGGCCTAACTGCCCCAGAGCTTATATACAACAAAATAATAATTTGAAAAGGTAGTTTTGTTGTCCAGAAAAATAAGCATTTATTTCCCAACTTATAAATTGGAAAGGTTAAGAGCTTTGCCAATTTGACAAGACTGCAAGGGGAGAATTATGCAGATTTCAAGAAAATGATAGAATTCCTCCCTGTTAACTTTGTTTCTTTGCTGGTACCAAAACCTGGGAATCACAGAGCAATGCCTCTCTCTGCAGTATCTC
Organism: Pseudochirops cupreus; assembly: GCA_028627135.1. Lineage (NCBI taxonomy): Eukaryota > Metazoa > Chordata > Mammalia > Diprotodontia > Pseudocheiridae > Pseudochirops > Pseudochirops cupreus. The sequence continues at coordinate 369,149,091 of CM053581.1, forward strand.
CCATCACAACCAATAGAACTTCCAGCATTTTGCATTTGGCTCATTCCTCTTTGCAGTTTCACAATATTTTTTCATGAAAGTTATCATTTTCATTTGAATATGTGATTTTAATGGATTTGTTGCATTCATGTGATTTTTCCCTCTCTTTGGATGGGAAATTTTTCTCCATAAATGCAATGTTGATCTAATAATAAAATTCAGTGGATTTGGTTTTATGAGTAGAAATCTCTTTACAGATTCAAAAATGTGTGTCTTTCATATACAGAATATCTGATTCTCCATTCCGTCTCCTCTCTGAAATGTACAGAGGCATGTCGGGGATAATTTATGAAAGTTTTGAGTATGGAGACTAGAAATAAAATCAATGGAACCAGTTCTTTTTTTTCTCTTTAAAGAATTTTCATGCCATTATTAGATTAAGGAACAGTGAGGAAGAGGACAAAGTAGGTTAATAAAAATTCTAGGAAGAAATGATTTTGTCTTTAGAAAAACATATGAGTGGAAACCATTTTATCAGTTCTATATTTTATGTCATATCTCTTGCATCCCTATACATAAAATGACTAAATGGTGGCACAGAGGGAGCCTTATGCCTCCCTGCCTCTGTCTATCCATTCAGAGATCTTGGTCAGCATCTACCAACTGAGGGAGCAAAAAGAATCACATTATGTACCATGTTCAGTTCTCCAGCAGCTTACAAAAACAGCTCTCGGGCATGTTGGTCATTGTAGATACCACGCCCACATAATCCCATATTCCTCAATTTTATGCAACAGTGAACAATGGAAAGTTATATAATGTTAGCAATTCACAATACCTGAGTTTAACCAAGGAACCTTGCCAAAAACCTTGTAAATGACATCCTGCCCAAATATTTCTAAATATTTGATCCCTTTTGCTTTTTACATCACTATTGTTTCCAGAGAAAGTCCTTCATGATCCGCTCAATCCCTGCTATTGCTCCTTCCCTCGTAATGAAAGAAAACAGAAAAATGTTAAGCAAAGGTAGCAGAGTCATATCTGATAGTATATGTATGAGACATGGACAGCTAGCTGGTACAGTGGAAAGAGTGCTGGGCTTGGAACTAGGAAGACTTATCTTCATGAATTCAAATCCAGCCTCAGACACTAACCATGTGATCCTGAGAAAGTCACTAAATCCTGTCTGGCTCAGTAAATCTTAAAATGAGTTGGAGAAGGAAACGGCAAACCCCTCCAGTATCTTTGCCACGATAAGCCCCAAATGGGGTCACTCTTTGTGAGTTGGACAAGATTGAAACAACTCAACAACAACAGTAAGATATACAACATTCTACATCCACAGTCTTTCACCCCTCCAAGGAAAAAGGGGGTTTCCTTATTTGTTCCCTTGGCCAAGACATGTCATTAGAGTTATTCAACATTTTACTTGCAAATATAAGGGTGAGGTGGAAATCACTTTGATGATTTCTGATCCCTTGACAAGGTGAGAACATTTTTTGATTGAATCAAACAACCAGAACTGAGTGTGAATGAGGCCCTTAAACTTCCTTGAATGAATAAAAAAGTGTTCTCACAGAGTCTGCACTGGAGCCCAGTGGGATAGTTTTGCACCCCCTCATACTTTGATTGATTTTAGGAGATGAACAGTTGCTATTCACACTCAGTTATGATGTTTCTGTTAAAATGTTTTCATTGAGTTGAACCAAAAGGAGTGAATTCAACCTATTGTGAATTGAAATTACACTTGTTTTAGTGTTCTTGGGGGATTTTTATATTTTTGCAGACTTTGTGTATGTTGGGTTTTTTTTCCTAAGCAAATATTTCTGAAATGATTATTAGACTCTTACCTTTCCCCAAATGGCTTCAGATTATACTGATTTCTAAACAAGGATTTGATAACTCCTACAAACTTCAAAAGCTAGAAGAAATAATCAAAGAACAAGAACAGCTGGTGTATCCTTCATATCCTGAACCATTCCAAAATTTGCTCTCCTGTGACTGAACTGAAAATAACGCCAGGGCAATGGAACTATAACTATAATCTGAGCTAGGGTCTAAGTCATTTGTTCAGTTGTTCAGTCATGTCTGACTCTTTGTGACCCCAAAAGAGGTTTTCTTGGCAAAGATACTACAGTGGTTTGCCATTTCCTCCTCTAGCTCATTTTTACAGATGAGGAAACTGAGGGAACCAGGGTTAAGTGACTTACCCAGGGTAACATAGCTGGTAAGTGTCTGAGGCCAAATTTGAACTCGTCTTCCTGACCCCAGGCCCAGTGTTCTATCTGCTGAAACACTTAGCTGCCTCCCTAGTCAGTACATAAGGTAAAAATCCTGAAAAATCACCTATAATTAAAATTGTTTTTATACTCATAAAACATAGTCTTTTAAAAAAAATCTAGTAGGTCTCTTTAAAAGGCTCCATTAGAGAGGAGATGAATCTAATGTGGTTGCTGAGGTGGAATTGAAATCAGGGTTTTATATATATTATATATGTATATATTATTACATATAATTCCTGTATCATTAGGAATTAGGGTTTGAATGAAAATTTTATACTTCTGTATACCCAGCTAAGCTATTGATTAGTAGATAGAAGATAAGGGTAGATAACATTTAAAAGATAGGATAGATAGAAGAAGCAGAAATCAGAACCTCTGCTAAGAGGGAAGGAAAACAAAAACAGGTAAAAAATAATTAAGCTGGCAGGGAAATTGATCAGTAGGAGGAAACCAGCCTTAAAAGGTCTTCACACCTCTAGCTCATAAGTCTCCCAAGCGCCTAGTATCCTAATGCTGTTCCTGGCTATCTACCCCACAACACCATTCTGTGCTCTTGGTTACCCAAGGGAAAAAAAAAACCAACAAAACCCAAAAAGCTTCTTTCCTATGTTTTCATCTCTCTGGGCTCTGTGAATGACTAGCAAATATGAAAAATAGTTTAATAATAATAACAACTTGCATTTATATAGCTCTTCCAAGGTTTGCAAAGTGTTTTACAAACATGGTTTCATTTTATCCTCATGATAACCCTGGGAGAGGTGCTATTATCATTCTAATTTTAATATTGAGGAAACTGAGGCAGACAGAGGCTTGATGATTTGCCCAGGATTTGAATTCCGGTCTCCTTGACATCAGCCCCAGTACTCAATCTACTGTGACACCTAGGGGTTCTTGACCAAAAAAAAAAATTAAAATAAAACCTGATCTAGTGTAATTCCCTTGCTTTAATAGGAAACTGAGACTTGATTACAGAGATGTAAGTAGAAAGCCCCTTGGGCTAAAGACTCCAAATCTATTGTTCTTTTTTCTGTCATTCATCCTTTCTTTCAAAGAAGACCTATGACATTGCAAACGATGTCCTGACTTACACATGAACTGGATTTATGTGAAGCAAAGCTGCACAAAGTCATCAACCCCACTTTCTTCTCCAGAGTCATCAAAGTCCAGTGACAAGACAAAAGTGAAAGTGACTACAGATGGGGGCAGCTAGGTGGCGCAGCAAATACAGCACCAGGCCTGGAATCAGGAGGACCTGAGTTCAAATCCAGACTCAGACACTTAACACTTACTGGCCGTGTGACGTTGGGCAATTCACTTAACCCCAATTGCCCTGCCTTCCCCCTCCAAAAGGAAAAAAAAATGACTAGAGATGGCCTGGGATGTAGTAGATGACCTTGGCATCTTCAATTTCTGACTAAGCTGTTGACCCTGGACAAATCACTTAACCCTGTTTGCCTCAGTTTCCTCATCTGTAAAATGAGCTGGAGCAGGACATAGCAAATCAGGCCAGTATCTTTGCCAAGAAAACCCCCAACGGGGTCATGAAGGGTTGGACATGATTGAAATACCAACAAAGGTGTAATATAGGTACTAGCCTGAAAGTAAGAAGATGTGTTCAAACCCCACTTTTGATACTACTACCTATGCTAACTTGGCTAAGTCCCTAAGCTTCACCTTAACTATGTACAAAATGAAGACTAGAACCACAAATCTAATGTGGGTCCAAGACAGGACTTCAATCCAAGTCTTCCTGGTTATGAGGCCAGCTCTGTATTCATTGCACCCTGCTGCTTCTTATATTAGAAGATATTAAATGTTATTACTTTCAGTTATTCAAGCTAGGCCAAAAAAAAAAGTATCTTTTGGCATGATTTTTATATATAAAATAAAATGAAGCATGAGCTAGACAGCCTCTATAAGATGCCTTTCAACTCTAAATCTGTGATCCTATGAGTCCGGTCTCAGGAATGGCTCAGTAGTAAAGATTCACGGCTGCCAGGACACCTAGAGGGAGCAAAACAGAATCCCAATCCCAAAGGAACTGAATTACTTGGCAGGGATTCAGGCAGAGGAGAACAAGACAGGATCCCTCTTAACAGGGGCATCAGTGCAAGGAACATGACGAAAATCTAATTGCTTGAACCAGATTAACAAAGATCAGGAAGATTAGTAGTGAATTGAATGATGGTGAACCTATGATTTATGGGTTTAGGGGTTTTATGTTTCCTTTGCCAAAGGGACAGTTTGGTCCAAAGGCCTGGGACTGATACTGAATTTAGAGGTGGTGGTTAAAGCGTCTCAGATAAAGGAGTAGGAGTTGGGTAAGAAGGGAGAAGGAGCAGATGTATAAAACCAGAAGAGTTACAGACTCATCAAATTTTAGAGTTGTCAGAACCCTTAATGATCATCTAGCCCATTTCTTTATCGTAAATTATCATTATCTTAGCAAACAGAAGAGGACCATAAGAGTACTTCAGTACTAGCTAGTAAAATGACACTACAGAGTTCCATATTCATCGAAGTTTTAATAATTGACACCCACACAGACTCAGATTGTTTGAAAATGTGCATAGGGCTGCCCACTCAAGTTTACTTTTCCAGGGATTGTGAAAAATCAATTAAAAAGCAAAGTGCAAGGGAATATGATTTAACTACTTGAG
>CM053581.1:369154511-369183556 GCA_028627135.1 Pseudochirops cupreus
TCTCTCTCTCTTTCCCTCTCCCTCTCTCTCAATTCTCTCATTCACATCAGCTCCTATGAGTTTAATTATTATCTCTTTATGTTATTGTTCAGTTGTTTCAGTCGTACTCAACTCTTCGTGATCCCATTTGGAATTTTCTTGGCAAAGATACTGAAGTAGTTTGCCATTTCCTTCTCCATGTCATTTTACAGATGAGAACTGAGGTAAACAGAGTTAAGTGACTTTCCCACGGTCACCCAGCTACTAAGTGTCTGAGACCAGATTTGAACTTAGGTCTTCTTGACTGCAGACCTATATGTCTACATATCCAGTCCTAACAACTCTCCTAAGCTTTAGTTGCACACTTCCAACTGTCTATTGAATATTTCAGAATAGATATCCTGGTTGGGCTCTACTACATCGTCCAGATTACTGACAGTTCTCTCTCTCAAAGCAACCACTTATCACTACAATAATAAATATTTTCTCAGCATCCTGTTAGGGGTGGTTGTGAGTTAAAAGATCTTGTCCCTGATTCATCAGTTTGAGAGCAGAAAAGAAACAGATTTACCCAGTAGGCAATCAGTGAGGACCAGGAGACCACTGTGCACAGAAACAACTTTGTGTGGTGCAAATTCTTCCTGAAGAAACTAATGACAACAAGGTCTGTAGTCCAATTGTTAGTTGACCCAAGCACATGGCTTGCCCTACCTATGTTTCTCCTTTCTAAGTTTCTATAAACATATGGCCACTCTCCTCTGTGGACAGTGTATGTATTGGTGGGAGAGTGTGACCCAGGTTTATGAGGGAACTGTGATGTCTGATGATTTCATTTGCCTTGTTTTGAATATCTTTGACATTGTGATTATATGTGCTTTTGCCTTGTTAAAGAACTAGTGGTGTCTTGCACTGTAAGAAATGACAAGCAGGATGATTTCAGAAAAACCTGGAAAGACTTTCATGAACAAATGCAAAGTGAAGTGAGCAGAACCAGGCACTGCTGTACACAGTAACAGCCGTATTGCTCGATGAAGAACCGTGACTGACTTAGCTATTCTCAGCAATACAAGGATCCAAGACAATCCCAAAGGACTCATGATGAAGCATACGATCCACCTCCAGAGAAAGAATCGATCTTGTTAGAATACAGACTGAAGCAGGCCGTTTTCATTTCATTTCATTCTTTTTCTTTTGGGTCTTCTCGTACAAAATGACTTATGTGAAAATGTTTTGCATGATAGCACATGTATAACCTGTACCTGATTGCTTACCATCTCAAAGAGGGGAGAGGGGAATGGGGAAGAGAGGGATGGAATTTGGAACACAAAACTTTTTTAAAATGTTAAAAATTATTTTAATGTGTAATGTAGAAAAAATAAAATATTCTGTATTTTAAAAAAATAATTAGTGGTGTCTAATTCATTTTTGGTAGAGCTGTGAACTAACCATTCTAGAGAACAATTTGGAACTATACTCAAAGCGCTATAAAACTGCATACCCTTTGACTTAGCAATACTACTACTAGGTCAGTATCCCAAAAAGATGAAAAAAGAAAAAAAAAGGCAAAGGACCTCATGTACAAAAACATTTTTAGCTGCTCTTTTTGTGGTGGCAAAGAAATGGAAACTGAGCGGATGTCCATCAGTTGGGGAATAGCTGAACAAGTTGTGGTATATGAGTGTGTTGGAGCACTACTGACCTATAAAATATGATAAGCAGAATAGTTTCAGAAAAACCTGAAATGATCTATATGAATTGATGCTGAATGAAGTGAGCAGAACCAGGAGACCATTGTGTACAGTAACAGCAATATTGTAATGATAATCATTTGTGGAAGACTTAGTTACTCTGATCAGTACAAAGATCCAAAACCTTGCCAAAAGACCCATGATAAGAAATGCTATCCACCTCCAGAGAGAAAATTGATAAACTCTAAGTACAAACTGAAGCATATTTTTCTTGTTTTTATTTTTTGCAGCATCACTAATACTAGAAATGTGTTTTTGCATGATTTCACATGTCTACCATATTACTTGCCTTCTCAATGAATGGGAAAGCAACTGGAGGGAGAAAGAGAATTTGAAACTCAAAATGTTTTAAAATGAATGTTACAAATAAATTAATAATAAAAAGAATGAATGGTGTTTATAGGGACTGATTTTGTATAAATGGAAGACACACTGGTTGGGGCTCAGATGCTACAATGGCTAATAGCAGCACATTTCCCCCATCTCTCTCCCTTCCCCACGCCATGGTTACCCCTAGAATCCTGAGACAGTTTGAGTTTTAAATCCACCGTGATGGTCTCTGAGAACTCTAGACCTTTTAGAATGAGGTCAAATAAAGATGAACAAGCTGGTTCAGAGAATAAGAGTGGAGTCCATGCCACTTCCCAAGGTTTTACCTTTTTATGAACATATTGTTTCTCCAAGAGAATGTAAACTCCTTGAGGACAGGGCTCCTTTCATTTTTGCCTTTGTAGCCCTATTACGTAGCATTGTACTTGGCACATAGTAGGTATTTAATGTATGTTTGCTGAAAGATGGGTGATTAATCTTTTGGACACAGAAATTCAGGAAGGAGAACCACTAAGGTGTAATGGAGAGAGCGCCTATGCCAACAAAACCACAGATCCTTGAGGCATCAGAGTTTAGCTTTTATATGATTGCAAGATATATGTTGCCATCAAAGTATTTTTTAATAAAGAAGAATAATAAGCACTGTGTGCTCATTCAACAGAGAACATCAAAGTCTTGGAGAATAAAAATGAAAATGAAAAATGGGTTGGAAGGACATTTTCTGAGATTATGCATCATAGAAGGCGAGATTATACATTTTGCAGGCGAACACTGCAATTTTTCATGCTAACTTAGTGCTCATATCATTGCTCTGGAATATTAAGACCTGACCCTCATTAATGGTACAAATTACATAATAAAAAATGCCTAAGATTTAGTAACCCATAAATCACTTCTGACTTCTTGCTGTGGTAAAAATATACACTCAGAGACCCGAGAGGCTGATCTATTCCCTTATGAATATTACAGGCACCAAATTCTTTGGCAGACAGACACAGAAGAAAATTAAATACAGAGGAAATCTCTTTATCAGCAAGTAAAAGCCAAAAACAACACAATTTAAACTCTGAGACCAAGGGGTGGCAAGCAAAAGATTTGCTATTGTCATAGCTCACCGACCTGTCAAAACTTGAAATTGATGGCCTTGGTCTCAGATGAAAGAAATGGGAAATTCTTTAGCCTTACCATCGTTGAGAAGGAAATATAGGATGAAAAAAAAAAGCAAGCCAATTGAAAGACTACTGCTGTGTTTTTCTCAGATTCATCTTCATCCAAGCTCTTTTTCCTTTCTCCTCCAAGTGCTTTTTGATGCTGTGGTCAGGAAATGACAATTTCCCAATGAGGGGCAGCCCAATCTCTGAAGCAATTTTCTTTTTTTCCTTAACCTTAGAATAACAATAGACTTTATAAGGCTATCCCCTAGCATGTATATAATCCCACATAGAGATTTCTAGCCTTTCTCAAATATTTCCAAATGAGCCTTCTTTCTTTCCTTTGTCTCTCTGCCTTATTCATGGATCATACCACAAATAAGATGTCTATGACTGGGAGATCAAGGGGAATTTGGGGGTGAGGGATAGTTTAGTCTCTGACATATGGCTTAGACTTGTACTTTTTTTGGTTTGTTTTCCTTTGTTTTACATTTTTAGAGCAAATGCTAAAGTAGTAGATAGAGTGCCAGGCCTGGGGTCAGGAAGACCTGAGTTCAAATTTGGCCTCAGACACTTACTAGTTGTGTGACCCTGGGTAAGTCACTTTGCCCTGTTTGTCTCAGTTTATGTATCTGTAAAATGAGCTGGAGAAGGAAATGGCAAATTGTCAAGAAAATCCCAACTGGAGTCACAAAGAGTTGGACGTGACTGAAACAATGAATAACAAAATAGAAATTGATGTTCCCTACTGCAAAATATTCTGGGGGGACTGAGAGAAAATCTCCATTTCATCACGAGTAAGAGTGGATAGAATGCTCACCATAGACTAGGTATGCAGAACAAGCCTCATAATAATAATTAACGCTTATATAGGACTATGACTTACAAAAGTGGAACCCTCAGAACAGCCCAGTGAAGTAGATGATCTGGGTAGTAGTTTCACTATTTCATAGATGAAGAAACAGAGTTTAAAAGAAGAGGCTCAATTACTTTTTAATGAATTTACTAAATTGAATTATTAAAAGAAGCCCACAGTCATGCTGCAAGAAAGAGTCAGAAGCAGGATTTCATAGGATAGACCTGGATGAACTCTTGGAGTCTGTGGAACCCAACTCTTTTATTTTCTAAGTGTATTATAGTGGAAAGAACTCAAATCCCAGCTCCAATGTCCACAGTCCATGTGCCCCTGGACAAGTCCCTTAATCATTCAGGGCCTGTTTCCTTATCTGTAAAAGGTGACCTAAGGGTGGCTAGGTGGCACAGTGAATAGAGCACGGGCCCTGGAGTCAGGAAGACCTGAGTTCGAATGTGACCTCAGACATTTGACATACTTGCTAGCCATGTGACCTTGGGCAAGTCACTTAACCCCAATTACCCTGCCCTCTCTCCTCCAAAAAAAAGAAAAAAGAAAAAGAAAAAAAAAGGAAGTGGCCTTTTCTCATTCCAGAAATTCTCTTAACAGAATCCCCAAATCTGGCTTCTGTCTGAATCCCTGGCCTGTATTCAGGCTTGCCTCAAGAAAAGACCTAAGGGCCAAAAAAAAAACCAAAAAACAAATACAAAAAAAAAGAAAAGACCTAAGGGGGCTTTCCTTACAGAATCATAGACACAGAAAGCCAATCAGGAAGCTTGTCTGCAACGTCCCTTACAAGCGGTCATCCGCCCTCTGTTTGAGGACTTCTAGCAAGAGAGAACCTGACCTCTAAGGCATTCTGTTTCACTCTAATTATCAAGTTTTTCTTGCCCAAATTTGTCATCTTGTCATTTTTACCCTCAGGTCCTAGTTTTGTCTTCTGAGACCAAGGAGAACAAGTCTAAATACTCTTGCATGTGACAAACCCTTACAAGATTCAGACAGCAATTAGGTCTCTCCCCAGCGGCCTCCACTCTCCCTTGCCCTCCCCACCCAAGCAGGGTTGTACAGGAGCCAACTCCTTCAGTAAACTCTACAGATCAGGGCTGAATTTATTGTTCTGTTGATTGTCTAGATTTGAGAAATTGATGGAGAAAATGTTAATAACGAATATTCAACTTAAAACCATGTCATAAGGGGCGGTTAGGTGGTGCAGTGGCTAGAGTGCCAGGAAATGTGGCCTCAGACACTTACTAGCTGTGTGACCCTGAGCAAGTCACTTAACCCTAATTATCTAAAAACAACAAAAAACAAAACGGTGTCATGAATACGTGTTTTTCTCCAGAGAGTTAGTTGTTAATTACAAGCACTCTCTGGCCTTTAAGTCTCATCTTCAACCTAAACATCTCCAGTTTTTTTCAATTTACCTGTTATTTTCATGTACTGGCAGGATATGGTGGAAAAGAATCCCATATTTAGAATTAGAAAATCTCAATTTAACTCCTGGCTTTGCTTATTGCTACCTTTCTGACTCAACCTCCCCGGACCGAATTTTATTCATCAGTAAAATTTGAGATTTGGACTCCATGACCTATGAGGTGCCTTCCCTCTCTCAATCTCTGACCCTATAAAAAAACCAAGATAAAAACAAAATCTGATTTTATCAGGAGGTGCAGAAGAATGAGGATCTCACAGCAGATGTTAAGGAAAAGATATTGTTCCATAGTTTTAGAGAAACAAAAAAAAATTAAAAGATGAAAGCAAGAATGTGTGAAATGTAAACCAAGTATACAGATGATAAATTGCCTCTCTGTACATATTATTCTTCCCTTAGTTATAGATCATTTAATGAAAAGTGGTTGTTTACAGCAAACTTGCCAGGCTAGTATTGTTTGGGATTTGTTTTTTTTAACGCCAGTTCAAGGGACACATCAACTTCATTGTCATCATCTTTGATCCTGAAAACTGTGTGAAGGAGGCAGTTTAGACATTCTTCAAAAGGCTTACTATTGTTGAACCTACGTAGGCTCAAGGAGAGACCACCCTGCCGGGAGTCAGCAGGACCTGAGTTTAAATCCAGCCTCAGACACTTACTACCTGAGTGACCTTTGGGGAGTCACCTAACTTCTGTTTTTCTCAATTTCCTCATCTGTAAAAATGTGGATGAAAACAGTACCTACCTCCCAGGGTTGCTGTAAGGATCAAATGAGATAATTTGCATTTTTGTAATATCTGTAAGAACACTTAATACAGTGTCTGGCATGTAGCATAAACATTATTGCTATTATGATTATTGGTTCATGTGGTTGTTTAGCCATTTTTCAGTCCTGCCCAGCTCTTTGTGACCCCATTTGGGATTTTCATGGCAAAGATACAGGAGCAGTTTACCATGTCCTTCTCCAGCTCATTTTACAAATAAGGAAACTGAGGTGAAGTGACTTGTCCAAGGTCATGCCACTAGTCAGTATCTGAGGTCAGATTTGAACTCAAGAAGATGAGTCTTCCTGACTCCAGGCCTGGTGCTCTATGAACCATGGTGCCACCTAGCTGCCCAATCATATTCTATTCTATTATTATTATTATATGTGATGATATTAGATTATCATATTTTATCTTATATATTTAATTCATTAATTGATTTTTAAATAACTAAAATTTATTTACTGTTATATATTTATATATCATTTAAAATATATTATTATAGTGTATTTTATTATACAATAATATTATAGTATTATGGAAGAATGGAATATAAAGGTGGATATAGTGTATTTTATTATATAATAATATTATATTATTATGGAAGAATGGAATATAAAGGATGGATAGATAGGAGTATAGACACCACATCTTAGATTTACAGCTGGAAGGGACTCTGAAGTCATCTAATTCAACCTTCCCCCCACTTACTGATTCTTACCAATGAGAAAACAAAGGTGTAGTGGGAGAGAAATGCTTTGCCCTAAGTCACACAGGAAATAAATGGCAAAATCAGGATTTGAACCCAGTTTCTCTGACTCCACATCTAGCCCCCTTTCCACTTCACAATGGTGCCTTCCCTCAATGAGCAAAGAACTAAAGGAAGCTAAAACCCCAATCCAGAGAGGTCTGACCAGGAAGAAGATTTAACAGGGTTGGGGCCACATGTGGCCCTCTATATCTTCTGACGGAATCCAAAGGCCCACACTTGAGGACCTAGAAGGCTACATGTGGTCTCCGGGCCCACGTTCCCCACCCCATTGTAGGACAGTTGTGGAGATAGTCCCACCTGGCCTCCATCCAGGCTTGATAAGGTGGAAGGTATCTGGGAAGACAGCTGGGGAATGATATGTTGCCTGATGAGTGTGATTCAATTCAGTAACTGTTTTTCAGCAAATACTCGGTTCCGGGTACTACGCTAGGTGCTGGGATTACAAGAGTTAAAAATACAACCATTTCTGTCCTCAGTGGAAAGATCACTGAATCTAGAGCAGGAAGGCCTGAGTCTATGCTGGTTCCCTAGGCTACTAACCACCTGGGCGACCTTGAACGAGCTACCTTATTTCTATGAACCTGGGTTTCCTCATCAGTCAAATGAGGGGGTTGAATCAGATGACCAGTAAGGTACTTTTTAGCATTGACGTTCTATAATTCTCACGTGGCCTTGTGGCACTGGGTTGTTATTTCAGTGGGGTACATGGGCAAGGTAAAGAGGACCTGGCACCTGTCTACGAAGAGCTTCCAATGCTTCCAAAGGAGGTGGGCTTTCCCTTAACTCCCTGCTAGAGAAGACCTCCCAAGGAGGTCACAGTGTGCTTAAGTTTCCAGGTTTTGCTGAGACCCCTCAAGGCAGGAGCGGAGAGGGAGGAGAAAGGAGTAAACATTTCATATGGTATCAAGCCCTTTTTGTAAATGTTATCCCATTGAATCCTCAGGACAACCCTGAGTGATATGTGCTTTTAATATTCACCTTTTACAGATGAGAAAACTGAAGCAAACGGGTTAAATGATTTGCCTGGGGTCACACAGCTACCAAGTATCTGAGGCTGGTTTTGAATTTAGGTCTTACCAACTGCAGGCCCACCTTTCTGCCCACTTTGCCACCAGCTGCCACTCAATCCTTGTGCATACATCTGGCCCTCTAGGTCCTCAAGTGCAGCCCTTTGACTTAACACCTGAGTAGGTTCATGGGCAGCCTCAGATGCAGGAAGCCTATGTCACCTAACCCCAGCCTCACTTGAGGACCTAGAGGGCCACATGTGGCCTTGAGGCCGCAGGTTCCCCACCCCTGGACCTTGCTCCATATCCCTCGGCCAACTACCACAATGTAGGTTTCCTAAAGGAAGATAACCATACAGCATCCATCCCAGGAACAGGTCCTGTCCTGTTTAACTTTCCAACTCACGGTTACAACAAACCAGAACTGGGATTTCACAGAGTGAGAAATATTTTGTTTTTAACTATACAAGCATCCTTCCCTGAACTTACAACTTCATTTACATCTCTTAATTGCTTCTAAGTAGCAGCTGCTACTCATCTCCCCCTATTCTAAGGGTTCTTAACCCTGGGATCTGTGAACTTGATTTTTACAATATGTTGTGATACCTGCATTTCAATATAATAGGTTTCCTCTGTAATCCTATGCCTTTCATTTGATGCATTTAAAAATTATTCTGAGGAGGAATCCATAGGCTTTACCTGACTGCCAGAGGGGTCCATGATCCAAAAAGTGTTAAAAAGAATAATCATAACTAGCCAGCTTGAAGGTTTGCAGAGCGCTTCACGTGTACTATCTGTCTGGGTCCTCACAATAACTCCAAAGGTGAGTGCTATTGTAACTCCTGTTTTACAGAAGTAAGTGGTGTTATTACCCTCCCTTTTTAAGTGATTCACCCAGGGTCATACAGCTAGCTAGTATTTGAGCTAGGATTTGAACTCAGGTCCTCCTGATTCTAGGAACAACACCCTATCCGCTGTACCATTTGTCAGTCTCCAGCCCTCCCGCCCCCCCCAGCTTTACTTTCCCCTCCTTTGGTCCTTAATAAACACCTACCCCACACCCCCCAACTCCCATTCCCCACACCCCCATCCCCACAACCCCCGGGGGCAGTTAGGTAGAAAAATCTATTTCCAGAGTAGCTCTTTTCTAATGCAAGGGATGAGTAAGTATGGGGCTCCCTAGTGTGGTTAGCAAACACTTCTAATTTGTGACTGGGTGTGTTGGCTTTTCTTGGAACAGGAAGCTGGGGAGGAGGAGGGGCCAGGTTAGGTGATATTTGCTCCCTGCACCTGAGGCTGCCCATGAACCTACTCGAGCTGAGAAAGTCGTGGCAGCCTCCCACCTGTCTCCGTCTGCAGTGTCTGTGATGCTATCCTTCTGCACAGTGTCCTCTGACACTGATCTGATTGAACTTCACGGCAGTTCTCTGGTGACAGAGGCTTAATTTCATGGCCAGAGGCAGCACCTTCCATATATACTCAGGGATCCAAGAAACTCATGGATTCAGATCAGTAAGGACACAAGTGAGGCTACCAATGAAAGTCGCTCCCCTCTTCCCCACTCCCCTCCTGCTCTGGTGACCTCATTGTCCAAGTGGCATTTCCTCAAGACCTCAAGTGGCATTTCCTCAAGTGCACATGCTGTAAAAAGACAGTTTCCCAAGCTTGAGACAATCATGTGGCAAAAATCACAAGGCATTCTGGATGTAAAAAGGCCAGTTTTGGATCCCAGGCTCCACATGTGGCAGGCAGGGGAGGCTAGTTATTTCTAAAGTTGCTAAAACGCCAGTGAGGTTGAAATTCCCAAGCTCTGACTGAAGATCCTATGAGGCAGGATGGGTCTCCTTCTATTTACATAAACATTTTCTATTTGCATGACACATTTATAATTATATAAATATATTTATATAACCTAGTCTTGATTCACTTCACATGACTGCTCTCCTAACTTGTTCTCCTCCTTTCTCCTTCTCTGCCACCTCCTCTCCCTCCTTCTCCTCCTCTCCCTCATTTCCCCTTTTCCTCTCCCCTTAACCTGCTTCCCTTTTCTCCCTTCTGCCTCCCTCCCTCTCTCTCTCTCTCCCCCTTCCCTCTTTTGCCCTCCCCCTCCTTCTCACACCCCTTTCCCTCCATTTCTCCTTCTTTTCCTTCTCTCTCTTCCCCTCCTCTTCTCCATCTCCTTTTCTCTTTTTCTCTCTCTTCCTTTCCCTACCTCCCTCAATCCCTCTCCTCCCTCCTCCAATTTTCCAAGCATTTTACACCATTTCTGGAGATCATCTAGAGTCATGTAGAGGCAAATGTTTTTGCCTGAGAATTAGAAGATCTCATTTCTAGTTACAGCTCTGCCATTTCCTAGCTCTATGACACTGGGCAAATTACTCAGCCTCTCCAGACTTCATTTTCTAAATCTATAGAACACAAGAGGATTGGACTAGGGTACCTTTCAAATGTAAAACAGCTCACGTTGACATGGTATTTAAGTTTGCTGAGCATTTTCTTCTGTTATCTCATCTGAGCCTTGTAACAACCCTGTGGCTTTCATTTTCATTTTATAGATGATGAAACTGAGTCTTAGGGAGTTAAATGACTTGCCTAGGATCACACAACCAGTAAGTGTCTGAAGCAGGATTCACCCCCAGGTCTTCCTGTCTTCGTTCGGCACTTTATCCATAACTTATGCTACCTTTATGGTAATCTCACTTGAGCCCTACAATATTCCTAAAAGTAAGATGACCACCAGGTTTGTATAATAACTGACATTTACGTGATGTTTTAAAGTTTGTAAATTTTTGTAAATATTTCATTGGACTTTCACAATGATCCTGTGAGGTAGATACTACAGATGTGAATATCCCAAATGAGACGTTGGGGGTGTTTCTCCCTCTCTTTCTGTGTGCCTAGGCCCCCCAGGTCCTACATTATTCTGCAGTCCTGGAGTAGAACATTATTGTACAGGGAGTTGGCCCTGCCCATGGTGAAGGCTGCTGCCCTGTAATCCCTGGGTGTGAGGCTGCCTGAGACTGATGGGGTACTTGGGTGCCTATGCTTGAACCACAGTTTGTAAAATCACATCAGTTTGCAAAATCACATTTCTCCCTAGCCTCAAATCTCTCCAGCCTCAGAACATTATCTCTGCGCCTTCCCCCCTGCCAGTACTCTGCCTAGCAACCATTTATGATCAGGCCTCAGACAAATGTTTATCTCCCGTTAGTATAATAACCAGCTGCACCTATGAATCCTTCACTGGATATTCTATAAGTAACTCCCTAGCCCATTATACATATCCTGGATCCCCTGTTAGCTTGGGACATATGTATACTCCCAACATCCATCTTGTCAAACAGGACATTGATGGGTAGCAGACTGGGCACTTCTCAGTCAGCCCTGACCACTAGCTGACTTAGTGATATTTCAAGCCTAAAACCACACCTCCGTGCAGCCCCTCACCTTGGGCTATTTCCCCATGAATTATGGACAATACTCCTGCTCAGTAGATATTAAAAGCGCATGTTCCTTTAAGCACTGACCACTCCTTAACTCCCCCCTAATCCCACCCTTACTCACCTTGTCAGCATAATTGGCACAGGTTATACTATGGATTATCCTATAAAAACTTTAACTCTACCCCTTTAAGGTTGCAGGTTCCCTAAGACCTCCTGCCCACTGTATAGTGTAACAATAAACTTTTACCAACTTGACTCAGAATGCTTGAGCCTGTGAATTCATTCCAGACTGCCCACCAAAGGACTCTGGTCATGGGGTCCCTGAAACACCTATCATCCCTCATCAGGACCAGAACCCTGACTTGGGATAGTAGTTCTGGTCTGGGACTGGGAGCTAGAGAAAATGCTGGGAATCCAGGGGTGGGGAACCTGCAGCCTTGAGGGTACATGTGGCCCAATGCCCTTAATAAAAAGGATTTGCTCTGTGGAGTTTGAATTCAGTTAAAGGGCTGCACTTGAGGGCCTAGAGGGCCACATGTGGTCTCGAAGCCACAGGTTCCCCACCCCTGCCATAAGGCAATTGCTCATTGCTGCCGTCTGTAGCTTCCTTCATCTCCTGGGGTTGCCCCTGACTCTTGTTTTGGCCTCAGATGTTTCCTTACATAATCATCTAATGAGAAAGGTCCCAGCTTCATTTCTCAGTTACTAGGGAAGCCTCACGGGAAATGGCCTAGGTTTTAGGCCTGTTTCCCAGACTCCTGCCCATGCTGCCCTTAACCTATTTCCTTGAGGTCCCTTCTCCTTACAGTGTCCTTTATAGAATGAATGACCTCGGTGGTTCTTTGATCTGTTGCTTCCTTTGGCCCCCTTCTTTATTTTTAATTTGTATTTCTCGAGGGAGGTGAGGTGGGTTTGGCTAAGAGCTTTTCATTTTTCATGCCTGAAGTCCACAACCAAGATTTTCTGGGACAGTCCTCATTTCCAAAAGACAAAGTGTTCTTTCAACTAGAATTTGCAGAAGGAAGAATTTTTGTCAGACCACATGTCTTGATTTCTGTTCTGATGATCTGGACGCTGCCCTATTAAACCATGACAAGCTAAAAACTGCATGACAAGACGTGACAGCTAGATCTCTCAACTGAAGGAATCAGAACCACTTGGCTCAGGATTTCATTTCAACAAGCCCTCAGGCAACAACTGTGCCCTGAGGGGACATAGCTTTGGCTAAAGCTGCAGCTGAAAGATTCTGCAGCCTCCCTTCCCTCCCTCTCTCTGCTCTGATCAAAGAAGAGTCAGAGCTGGGACTGGAACTCAGATCCTCAGAAATTAAATCCAGTGCACTTTCTACTGCCCTGTGATGACTGGCTTACAGATGGCCAGAGGTGAAAGTTCTATAGTAATAAATCTCACCAGGGAAAGGATCCCAGAGGACCAAGGTCCATCTGTGTCCCAGGAACAGGGATTGGTTTTTCTAAAAAGCAACATAGCTGAGGGGCCTCCTGGCCACCCAAGGGCATAAAATCTTACCCCGGTAGCATCAGGCTCCTCTTACTTGGTGGATTTCTTAAGACCATCAAAGTCATCATGCTCCACCTACCCTGCTGACCAGATAAGATTCCATGTGGAGGTGAAGCTCAGTGCTACGGTATTCATGCTTGGCAAAGTAAATCTCCTTTAATTAACTGTCCAATGACTTGCGAATGCTTCAATTTCATTTCAATGTCAAACCTGAACTAAGAATATAGGGATGCTAAGCCCGTTCTTAACAGAGGGTTGCTATCAACAACGCTGGAAGGTAAGTATTGTTATCATCCCCATTATACAGTTGAAGAGACTGAGGGTAAATGATAGCTCCCTAGAATAGTCCCCTCCTTTTAGAAATAAACTGAGAGTTCAGTGAATTGCCCAGGGTCACACAGGTACCATTAGAGGTGGCATCCCAGAGCTCTGATGCCAGACTTAGTGCTTTCTCAACTATACCAGCTGCATATTAGAATTGAGAATAGAATCCAGGTCTTTTGACTCCCAGCCCAATGCCCCTTGGGCTATACCAACCACACTGACCATGACTCTAGGAATCCTGGTTGATTAACAGCGAGGACACAACGAATATTCAGATTTTATCTTCAATTCTATAAACATTTGTTAAGCTCCTACTACATGCTGCTAGGCACTGTGCTAAGCACTGGAGATATAAAAAGAGGCAAAAGACAGTCCCTGCCCTCAAGAAACTTACAATCTAATGAGGGGAATAACATGCAAATGAAGAAATGCAAAGCAAACTATATTCAGGATAAATAGGAAATAATTAAGAGGAGAAAGCAATGGAATTAAGAGGTATTAAGGAAGTCTTCCTGTAGAAGGTGGGATTTTAGCTGGGACTTGAAAGAAGCCAGAGGGGTCAATAGTTGGAGAGGAAGACACAGAGCATTCCAGGCTAGGGAACAGCCAGGAAACTGCCAAGAGCCTGGAGATGGAGCATCTTGTTCATGGAATAGTCAGGAGGCTGGCGTCCCTGGATTGAACAGTACTGGTCAGGTCGTGTGGTGTAAGAAAAGCAAAATATCTTTTCAAGTATTTGCTCAGAAAGATCCCAATGATATTGTACCTGTAATGGAGGGATATAAATCCATCCAGATGTTTTCTTGCCATTCTTATAAACTCCACTGTCCCTTTTTCCCTCTCCAGGTGGGAAGAATGACCAATTTGGAACTGATAAAAAGCATTGACTAATTAGCTAGTATCTGTCTCTTTTTAAGTACCTAGTTCAGAAATTTTCCATCAGTGTCCTCTGACCTTCTGATGGCAAACCAGGGTCCAGGTAGCTCTTAGCAAGTTGAAAAGATTTCCAGTGTGGGACGGGGTACATGTGAAGCTGTAACTAGGAATTGTGGTATATAGAACAAATCCAGATGGGGCTGGGGATTGAGGGGAGGTGCAGGAGTGGGAGGAGGGCCCTGGGAAAAGAGCACCACAGTAAAGGACCTGAGGGAAATAATGACTTGGGCTGGGTACTAGGTGTTGGAACAGAATAACCGAGCAAGACAAGCAGTATGACTCGAGGGATGGCGGGTCAAAACACCCACTTCAGAGAGGAAACATACCTCCCAGATGTCAACGTATGGTCGTACTAGCCAAGCTTCATCTCCAGTCCTCCAATTATCAGTCAACAAACATTGATTAAATTTCTCTTGTGTCTGAGGTGCTAAGCCTAAGAATGCACAGACAAAAGTGGAACAGTGTCCTGCCCTCAGGGAGCTTATGTTCTAATTCTACTAATTCTAATATTCTATTTAAGGCAGCTAAGGTGGTATTGTGGATAGAGTGCTGGGCCCAGAGTTTAAAAGTCCTGAGTTCAAATCCAGACTCGGGACACTTGTTAGCTGTGTGACCCTGAGCAAGTCACTTAACCCACATTTGCCTCAGTTTGCTCCTCTGTAAAATGGGAATGATCATAGTTCCTACTTCCCAGAGTTGTTGTGAGGATCAAATAAAAGAAGTGCTGAGCACAGAATCTGGCACAGACAAAGCACCATGAAAATGTTTCGTGGTTGGTCAGTTGTTTTTCAGTTGTGTCCGACTCTTCATGAGCCCGTCTGGGATTTTCTTCACAAAGACACTGGAGGAGTTTACCATTTCCTTCTCCAGCTCATTTTACAGATGAGGAAACTGAGGCAAACAGGGTTAAGTGACTCATCCAGGGTCACACAGCTAGGAAATGTCTGAGGTTAGATTTGAACTCAGGTCTTCTTGACTCCAGGTCCAGTGCTCAATCCACTCCACCATCTAGCTGTCCAATATAGATGTTAGCTATTATTGTTATTAGGTAATTAGGTGGAAAATGGGTATGATACAAGACTACACAGAATATATATGAACTGAATAGAACGCAGGTTTGGGAGGGGAGGCATTAGCAGTTGGGAGGGATCAGAGTTTTCAGGGCTATAGAGCTGTTCTATAATTTGTGCAAGTAAGGACAAGAAGAGGTTGCAGTACTCAATGGAAAGCTGATCATATAAAAGAGAACTCAGATGGACTGAATCTCCTTCTCACTAACTCACCAAAAAGAGTCAGTCAGTCAGTCAGTCAACAGGCATTCATTAGATGTCTGCTATGGACTGGGCACTGGACTAAAAGCTGGACATGCAAAGAAAAATAAAAAATAGTCCCTTGCTCTCAATGGAGCTGATAGTCTAATGGAGGAGACAACATTCAATATATATACTTATATGTATATATGTGTATTCATATGTATGTGTATATACATATATATGTGTCTATATAAATACATACAAAAAGAACATATAAAAGAAAAATTGGGAGTAGTGTCAGAGGGAAGGTTAAGATTAAGGCTTCTTGTTGGGAGTGTGGGGAGAGGTGACTTTAGCTGAGATCTGTAGGAAGCTAGGGAAGCCATGAGGTCAAGATGAGAAGGGAGAACCAGAAGGTTGAGAAGAAAAACAGCCAGTGAAAATGCTTGGAGTGATGAGATGGACTGTGGTGTTGGAGAAGGATCAGGGAGACCAGTATGACTGAATCATAGAGTACATGGAGGGGAGGAAGGTGTAAGATACTGGAAAGGATGGGGATGAGAGGAGGGAGGTTGCCAAACAGAAGAACTTGTGTTTGATCTTATAAGTGATGGGAAACTACTGGAAATGTTTGAATGGGGAAGGGGGTGTTTGGAAATGGTCAGACCTGGGCTTCAGGAAGGTCTATTTGATAGCTCAGTAGCAGATGGAATGGAGGGAGGAGAGACTGGAAGCATGGACACCAACCAACAATCCATTGAAAAAATGTACAATAATGCAATAATGAGGTGTAGCAGATAGAGAGCTGGCCTTGGAGGCAGGAAAACCTGGGTTCCTATTCTGTTTCTGGCATTTACTGGCTCTGTGACCTTAGACAAGTCTCTCAACCTCTTAGTGGTAAGACAACACATTGCAGAGAAAGTACAGTTTCCTCATCTGGGACTTTTCTTCATCAATGCCATGTCTACTTTCTATCCTTGGTCAACCTCTGAAGGTCACAACAGCCATAGAGTCAATGATGCCACTGGTGTCAAACTCAAGTATAAAGAGGGATCACTGAACCATACCTAAGGATCCCTGTTGGTTGTGTATTAACTTAGTTTTAAAAAGTAAACACTCCTTGTATTTTATTGTATTTTTATTTATTCTGTTAACTATTTCCCTATTACATTTTAACCTGGTTCAGGCCGCACTTGGGAGTGTTGTGGGTTACGTGAGGCTCTAGGCCGCTGTGTTGGACACAGCTGGGCTACATTTTTGAGTATTCCTTAGGTAACCACTTGTTGGGAATGTTTAATTGGTAGCTGTGCTTTAGAAAGGCTTGTGCATAGACTAGATAGGCAATGAGATGGTGAAATGGAGAGAGAATTAGACTTGAGGTCAGAAGATCTGAGATCAAATTCTGCCTCTGACACTTACTGGCTATGAGAGCCTGGGTAGAATTTAAACTCTTCCAGCCTCAGTTTCCTCATCTATGAAATGGGAATAATAGGAACACCTTCTTTGTGGGGTTATTAAAGGATCAAATGAGATAACATATGTTCTTTGTAAACCTTGGATTGTGTTAGTTATTATACATGTTAATTATAAATGTAGTATATAGTTAGATTATATATCAATGTATTAATATATCATGTTATAGTAATTATAATATATAAGGATAAATATAATATAAGAATTATGAATATAAGTAATATAAATGTTCATCACAAATATATTATTAAATTGCAAATTATGAATATAATGTTTGGTTATATAAAAATACAATTACAAAAATAAATAGTATAAATAAATTATCATAAATCTTAGTTATAATTATTAACATGACCATAAAGGCCCCTTGTGACCTTGGCATTCTGTGAGTGTGAGATTCTATGATTTCCCCAAACTCAGCCCATATTCCTGACAAGTACAGAAGAGGTTGCATGGATGTTATAACTTGCTTTGGTGCTTTGGCAATGCTCACCAGCACCACATTCCCTAGGCCTTTGTACTCAGGACCACCCACTCAAGGTATGTCACAAAGATAACTCTCTTTACTCAGACTAAAACAACAGGATGCTTCCTTCTGATACATTGGAAATTGACTTTAAAGATAAATGCATATGTTTGTATCTGACGTATGTGTATGTTTGTGTATACCATATATAGATATAGATATAGATATACATACATATTTTACAGATGATGTTTCAATTAGTAAGAACAGCTGTTGATCTGTCTTGGCATTTGCCGGTGAGTTTTGTTCATTTGGACTAGGCTATAGGGGCTAATAGGAAGGAGCCTAATAGGCCTCAGTTTCCCTGAGGGGATTGAACTAGATTATCTCTGTTTCCTTCTGGGTATAAAGATTTATAATCCCTCCCACTTAATTCACTGCTCAGCAAAAAGAGATCAAAGACAGAAAGGACCCATAAATATCAAAATATCCATAGCAGAGAGAGCCCTTTCATGGTAGCAGAAAAATGGAAACTCTTCAATAATGGGGAGTGGCTGGACACATAGTAGGATAGAAATCTTCTGGAATATTATCAGGTCCTAAGAAATAACAAAAATGAAGAATTTAGAGAAATCCAAGATGATTTATATTCACAGATTCAGAGTGAAGCAAGAAGAACCAGAAATAGAATATGCATAGTTATAATAATAATGTATAATAAAAGAACACTAAAATGAATTTAAACACCATGGAATTATAACGACCAATTTCAGTCCTGAAGAAGAGATGAAGGAATTAGTCTTTTTTCCCCCCTTGGAGGGTCAAGGGTAGTAGAATGTTTCATGCCCTGTGAGACACAGTTGCTACATAGACTGGTTTTACTTCTCAGTTTTTCCCTTTTATATGGGAAATCTCAATTCACATAGGAGTAGGGTGGAGAGGAAGATGTATATCAGGAATTACTATGGCATAAAACCAAAAAAGTGTCAACAAAACTTTTAAGAAGAAGAACCATGATTCTCTGTCATCCTGTTTTTCCTTCTCAGAAAGCCCTGCTCTAATCATTTCCATTGGTTTAAACCATATTCATCTTTAAAGATGCAAATTCTGTCCCATCTCCTATGTGGAGCTTTCCCTCATCACTCTGGGATGGAGCAAACACTCCTGAACATCTCTTATACTAATTTGTTCCATGCTCCTCCTTACACACTTAGCATAAGTAATCCTGCATTGATATTTATACTTTGGAGTGTTTTTCCTGTCTTTTCAATCATATTATAACCTTCCTCAAAGTGGTAAAACTTTCTTTTGCCTCTTCGTGGTCCCAGTACTGAGAACAACATTACACAATAGTTGCCCAAAGAATGCTGCCTGTTTGATCCGACCAACCAACCAACTAAAAGATAGATGGAGGAAAGACTTCCCGTTCATAGCTTTATTTCTTTCTTAATTCTCAAACTCTTTTCAGTCCTAAGAGTGAAAAATCTTAACAACCTGCTCAGATTTATGAGAATAGAACTTTCCTTTTGTAGACTTGTTGATCCCAGGGGTGGGGAACCTGCAGCCTTGAGGCCACGTATGGCCCTCTAGGTCCTCAGGTGAGGCCCTTTGACTGAACCCAAACTTCACAGAACAAATCCCCTTAATAAAAAGATTTGTTCTGTAAAACCTGGACTCTGTCAAAAGGCCACACTTGAGGACCTAGAAGGCCACGTGTGGCCTCGAGACCGCAGGTTCCCCACCCTCATTCTAGTCCCCTCAATTATACAAACTGTTCTTTCCCCCTCGGTGTTAATAGCCAACACTTATATAAAGTTTTAAGGTTTACTAAGTTCTTTATTAATATGAAGTCATTGTCATTTTATTGTCCCTGATTTTTAGTGGCTTTTAGTGTTGTTTTTATTCATATTTTTGTAGTCATTGGGCATAAATTTTTCCTGGTTCTACTTTCTTCTCTCTGCAGTCCTTATATAAGTCTTCCCAAATGTCTCTGGATTTCTCATCTTCATCATTTCTTAGAGCATGGTATTATTTCACTACATTCACATGCCGCGGTTTGTTCAATTCTTCCCCATGTGTTGGAAAGGCACTTATTTCCAGTTTTTCCACAGTGATTTTCCTGATTAATTCTGTGGAGCTCCAGCCTAATAAAGACACTCACTTCCATGTGCTCCAGTGACAGGAATATATTTTTTAAAATAATAGCAACCGTAACTCAGCAGTTATTTTGTGTCACCAACCTAATTATGTAGTCCTAGAGTATGGAGGGACTCTGAGGGAAAGATTCCTGAACCTTTTAAATTTTAGAGTTATTCAAGGATTTATGGCCATTATTGACTTTTTGTGACTTGGCATGTACACAGACAAGCTCTGTTTAAAAAAAAATAACAAAAACAAAAAAGGGCAGGTAGATTGGCACAAATCGATTCTTTCCCTTGATCATAGAACAAAAAGGCACAGTTAGTGGGGTTTTTCACCATAGTTTCTCTTTCTTTTGTAGCTGTGACTACTTTATTTGGTTTTTTTAAATGTTTTAAACTTTATCTATTTTATTTTTAATTTATGGAACAAAAGGGGCAGGTAGGTGGCACAGTGAATAGAACACCAGCCCTGGAGTCAGGAGGACCTGAGTTCAAATCTTCCTTCAGACACTTAACATCTACTAGCCTTGTGACCTTGGGCAAGTCACTTAACCCCAGTTGCCCTGCCTTCCCCCTCCAAAAAGCAAAAAAACAAAAATTATGGAATGATACAAACATTTCTATAAAAGAGTATAATAAAAAAGATGATTGCATATGAAACGGAAAATCTATTATGTACAAATTGCTATTCCTTTTGAATATATAATGGTTATCATGTAAATTTCTTTTTTTTCTTCCTCCCCCCCCACAGATGGCTACAATTAGACACAAATGTGTGTGTGTTTGTGTGTATGTAAAACCATTCTGTACATGTTTCTATTTATCAGTTCTTTCTCTGGATGCAGATAGCATCTTCCTTCACATGTCCTTTGTAGCTAATTTGGGTATTTATGACAGTCAAAATTACTATATTTATTCAAAGTTGTTCTTAAGACAATATTGCTGTTGTTATATTCAACATTCTCTTGGTTTCATTTCATTCTTGATTATTTTGTGCAAATCTACTCATGTTTTTCTAAGATCATTGAGGTCTTCCTTTCTTATAGCATACTAATATCTTGTAACATCTGTATCAAAGATAATGATAGTTTTCCACTGAAATCCATAATTCTCAAAGAGGGGGGCAGTTCCAAGATGGCAGAGTGAAAACAGGAACTCTGCTCAGCACTAGCTCCAACCACCTCCAATACCTATAAAATAAGACTCTAAACAAATTTTAGAGCTATGGAACCCACAAAAGTGACAGAGAGAAACAAATCTCCCACTGAAGGCAGCCTGGCAGGCTGACAGGAAGGGTCTATCGCACCAAGCTGGGAGCTGAGTGCCTTCCCATGAGCCACATGGTCCCACCCTGGGGCAGCCTGACGAGTGGCACAGACTGGCCAGAGCAGACTTCAGGAGAGTAAATCACCAGCAGCCATGGCAATTTCCAGTCTTCTCAACCCATAAACACCAAAGAGAAAGTAAAAGGTCAGTGGAGAACTCTGTTGGAACTGGGTGACAGAAGAGTGTGGCCTGGCCCCTGCTCCCAGGGTGTGAGGTGGTCGAGGCACAGTGGCTGCCACTGCTGCTGCTCATCTGCCCCTGGAGCTCCTGGCCTGCAGATCATAGGTGGACCAAGTCACCATTCAGAGGGTAATTGTTCTTGCTTTGACCTGCTTGGATCTGGGTCACAGTGTTTGGTGGTGTCCTAGGGTGTGTGGCAGTGTGCCAGAGCTTGTGATGGCTATAGAGAGGGTGCCCTCCTCAAACCTCTGACAACATTTTCAAAAACCCCAGCATTTGGGACATTTGTGTTTCCTCTGTGGAAGCAGAGTTCTACCATGGCAAAGAGCTCAAAAGTCAAGTAATTGGCTAGCAAGATGAGCAAGTGGAGGAAGCACAAACAGACCATAGAATCCTTTTGTGGGGACAAAAAGTATCAAAAATTGGACCAGAAGAAGACAACAAAGTCAAAACTCCTGCATCAAAAGCATCCAAGAAAAATATGAATTGGTTACAGGCCATGGAGGATCTCAAGAAGGATTTTGAAAATCAAATAAGAGAAGTGGAGGAAAAATTGGGAAGAGAAATGAGAATGATGCAAGAAAATTATGAAAAGTGAGTCAACAGTCTGCTAAAGGACCCCCCAAAAATACTGAAGAAAATAACACCACAAAAATAGACTAACTCAAGTGGCAAAAGAGGCCCAAAAAGCCAGTGAGGAGAAGAATGCCTTAAAAAGTCAATTGCCCAGATGAAAAAGGATTTCAAAAACTCACTGAAGAGAATAATTCCTTCAAAATTGGAGAAAATGGAAGCTAATGACTTTATGAGAAATAAAGATACTATAAAATAGATCCAAAAAAATGAAAAAATAAAAGGCAATGTGAACTATCTCATTGGAAAAAACACTGATATGGAAAATAGATCCAGAAGAGATCATTTTAAAAATATTGGACTACCTGAAAGCCATGATCAAAAAAAGAGCATAGACACCATCTTTCAAGAAATTATCAAACAAAATTGCCCTGATATTCTAGAACCAGAGGGCAAAATAGAAATTGAAAGAATTCACTGATTGCCTCTTGAAAAAGATTCCAAAAAGAAAACTCCTAGGAATATGGTAGCCAAATTCCAGAGATCTCAGGCCAAGGAGAAAATATTACAAACTGCCAGGAAGAAACTATTTGAGTATTGTGTAAACACGATCAAGACAACACAAGATCTAGCAGCTTCTACACTAAGGGATCAAAGGGCTTGGAATATGATATTCTGGAGGTCAAAGGAGCTAGGATTAAAACCAAGAATCACCTACCCAGCAAAACTGAATATAATGCTTCAGGGAGAAATATGGTCATTCAATGAAATAGAGGATTTTTAGGCATTCTTGATGAAAAAACCAGAGCTGGACAGAAAATTTGACTTTCAAATACAAAAAGCAAGAGAAGCATGAGAAGGTAAACAGGAAAAAGAAATAAGAAACTTATTAAAGTTGAACTATTTACATTCCTACATGGAAAAGTGATAATTGTAATTTATGAGACTTTTCTCTGAATGAGGATAGTGGAAGGGAATATATATGTGTATATATATGTATACATACTTTTATATGTATGTATAGGAGGGTGTATATGTGTATAAATGCATATGTGAGTGTGTGTATATGTGTGTACATGTATACATAGACAGAGGGCACAGGATCAGTTGAATAGGAAGGAATGATATTTTAAAAAATAAAATTAAGAGGTGAGAGAGGAATATAATGAGAGAAGGAAAAAAAGGAGAGATAGAACAGGGTAAATTATCTCATATAAAAGAGGCAAGAGAAAACTGTTATAATGTAGGGGAAGAACAAGAAGGTAAAAGGGAATAGGTCAACTTTACTCTCATTGAATTTGGTTTAAGGAGGGAATAACATACACACTCATTTGGGTATCTTATCTTACAGGAAAGTAGGGGGAAGGGGATAAAAGGGAGGGTGATAGAAAGGAGGGCAGATTGGGGGAAGCACATACGTTTGAAAAGTGACAGGGTCAAAGTAGAAAATAGAAGAAGTGATGGGCAGGATAGGATGGAGGGAAATATAGTTAGTCTTTCACAAAATAACTACTATGGAAATGTTTTGTATAACTACACATTTACAACCTATATTGAACTGCTTATCTTTCCAGTGGGGGTGGGTGAGGAAGGAAGAAGAGAAAGAATCTGGAAATGAAAGTTTTAAAAAACAAATGTTTAAAAAAATTATTTTTTACATGCAACTGGGAAATAAGATATACAGACATTGGGATATAGAAATCCATTTTGCCCTAAAAGAAAGTTGGGGGGGAATAGGGGAGGATATAAGAGACAGTAGATTGGGAGAAGGGGTACTCAGTAGGCTTGCTATCTTGGGATGGGAGGAGGGGAAAGACGGGGAGAAAATTTGTAACTCAAAATCTTGTGGAAATGAATGTTGAAAACTAAAAATAAATTAAGAAAAAAAGAAATCTACAATTCTCTAAGACCCTCAGTTCTAGAGGAGTTTTTGATTTGCATTGATGGAGGAAATTTTCACAATGGGAGTTCTATACGCAGATAAAATTAAGAGACTTAAGCCAGAGAGTTAAAAATAAGTTCATTGATGCCTTGAGTTGTCCAAGACTATGCCATTGTAGTACAAACCTTGTTGAGTTCTAACAAGCTTGTAAAGGCTTCAGAAAGGGAATTGGTGATAGACTGTGTATCTATTGCTGAAGACCAACCCTGCTAAGTTTAGGGAGACTCATCACTATATTGGCCACAGAGAGATTAATTTCTCTATTGCAACAGTCCTCCAAGACATTTACCTAATTCATAGAGAGGTTGAGATCTGTGTCAGAGAGCACATGTACACTGATGAAATCACAAGAGGTTAAAGTGGCTAAGTATGATGATAATTAATATTAGTAATAATTGTTACTTTGTAATACTTAAGATCTACAAAGTGTTTTACCACAATTCTGTGAGATACTTAGTATTTGTAATATTTTCTTACCTGCAAAATGAGGGAATTGGTCTAGATGGACTCTGACATCATGCTCAGCTTTTTAGTTAGATGATTCTGGGTGTTTTGGAATGATTTAGCCCTTTATTTTATTTAGGCTTAGCAACTCCTCAGTTTCATAGCTACTGTATTTCCTGTGCCACATTAGTCAATGATTTTACAAAGAGCTAGTTGTACTTATTAACTTAACGTTAGTGTGAATCACAACAATGGTGGCCAAGAAGCTATATTGTGTTAGGAGTGAGAAACTGAGTTAGCAGCCACCACTTGGAGACCCAACTTGAGAGTTCCATTGCCAAGTTAAGGGAAGATCCACATATGAACTATTTAAACATGTCATTGGCCATACTTGGAGGGACAATTGATGTTCACATGTTTCAATAATGAATAGTGACGACCTGCTAAATAAATTGAGATTAGAGGATTAGACTTGTGTTTGAGAGGAAGCCACTAATAGATTTTGTTAGGAATTTATTGCCCCTTTGAAGCATTTAAGTCAATAATTATGGGTCTTTTTTGACCTGGCTATTCTGTTTTTGTGGGAAAACTAGAGTTCATCACCTTCCTTGATGTAACTGTGGAGTCTTTTATACTTGTAGTGTGTAAACTTTCTGTTTTTCATTGGATCCAGCTTCTGTTTTCATGGTATTGGACTTCTTTTGACTGTATGATTGAACAGAAGTCTTCTACATCCTCCTTTGTCAAAAGTTTCTTCTCACCTTTGATTTACTTCTTAAATCTACATAGTAATGTTGTTGATTGATGAATTGATTGGTGATAGGACTTGATTGGTGAATTGTTCACTTTGTTCTTTGCTTGGTTTGATTGCTTGAATCACTGAAGCCTTACGATTTTGCCATTCAATTGCTAATTAAAGGAATCTCAAACTTCTGATCTGCTTCCATTTTCCTGATTGGATTCCACGTATTTCTTTTTTGCGGCATTAATTATGTAATGTAGCCTTCCAGTCTTCTATTGCACATACCACCTAGATATTGGTGTCATCTTTCAATGCCTTTGTGTAAATTTGCAATAGTGCTTCTGTCATGTTGGTGTTTGGTGCCTATACTTAGGAGTGAACCTTGATATCTCCACCTTTCTGCCTATGTGTCTTGCCATGGCAATGATTGCCACATATTCTGTTGTATGCATGTCCTGAAATTTTTTTTATACTTTCTGTCAAATATTATATGAGAATTCACTTGTTAATGATCATTCTATTAATTATTCTTTTTTGGTAAAAATCAGTCTGCCAGTTGGATTTACATCAAACTCAAAAAAGATCATTTTAGAATTCCAGTCTAAGCACGCCCATCTCCTTTTCAAAATCATTTGAGCTTATTTATGTTGTCTGTCATCTAGACATAATTAGGCATAATTTCTAGAGTTTGCATAAAGTGAAGATTTTCAATGATTTCAAGGTCTGCATTTTTTTCCTATCCAGATTTTAGTCACTCCTAAATATCAACCCTTATTTCATCTATTTCTACCAATCAACAAGGATTTATTAAACACCAACTATGTGCCAAGTAGTATGTCGTGCATCAAGAACATACAAACAAATAATAAAAAGAAAATCCCTACTAGCAAGAGTCTTTCATTCTATATTCTAACCTAGGCTTAAGGATAAAGTGATTTTTCATTCCAAATGATTATCTATCACTGGTTGGCAAAGTGTTGTTGTGTGACTTGGAACTGAGAGTACCATTAATAAAAAGTAGCATGAAGCCTGGGCAGCTAATTGGAGTAGTGGATAGAGCACTAAGCCCAGAGTCAGGAAGACCTGAGTTCAAATCTACCCTCAGATACTTACTAGCTTTGTGACCCTGAGCAAGTCACTTAACCCTGCTTGCCTCAGTGTGTTCATCTGTAAAATGAGCTGGAGAAGGAAATGACAAACCTGTCATTTTTTTTGTGTCTTTAGTATCCAGTATCTTTGCTAAGAAAACCACAAATGGGGTCATGAAGAGTCAGATTCAACTGAAACAACTGAACAACAACAAAACAGGAAGCCCTTGCCTATGACTGGTGATCTCTGTTTTTGCTTTTGTTGTTGTTGTACTGGTACATAATAAAATGATTCATGCCTTCTGCCTATTTCATGTATACTTATGATTTGCCTGTTTAGAGGTCCTCATCATTTCTATTAAAACATTCCCATTAAAATGCTATTCACATCCAGAGAAAGAACGATGGAATCTGAAAACTATTTTCACTTTTTTGTGGTTTTTGCCTTTTGTTCTGTTTTTCTTTCACAATCTGACTAATGTGGAAATATGTTTAACATGATTACACATGTATAACCTATATCAGATTGCTTGCCATCTTGGAGAGGAGAGAGAAAGAAAAATTTGGAACTCAAAATCTTATTAAAATATGTTAGAAACTATCTTTATATGGTATTGGAAAAAAATAAAATGCCATTTAGAGTGTAAAAAATACCACCCCAATCAGGGGGGCGTGGGTATTTCTGATTTGTTCTGACTTACTGTGTCTTCCTGCGGTTCCGGAGCATGAAGGAGTACCGCTTGCTTTACAATCTTCTCTGCCAAGATGATAAACACAACAGTTTTGAGTAGGGCTAGGCCCCAACTATAAACTGCCCCATCTGTTGCCTGGATTTGTAGAAGTTTTATCATACTGATCACAGTTCTAACTCTATCAGAGCATAATTGATTAGCATTTTAGCATTCCTACTAGGTCTTCGACTTCAGGCTACACAAAGTCTTCATTGTTACCTTGACTAGCATTCCTTTACTTTACAATCCCTATTCCCACTCCCATTCCTTAACCCATGACATAGATTGTGGGTTGAGATTTGAGGAGATTATTATTGTTGTTATTAGATACCCTAACTGGTTCAGCAACCAGCTGATGATGGACACCCATTTTGTTTCCATTTTTTGATACTAGGAAAAATGCTCAATTTTAACATCACTTTCTGTGTGTTTTCAAAAGTTGCTTTCAATGGACCTTAAAGAAATAGTGAACGCAAAAGCTCATGAGAGTCTTCTATGTTACCTTCAGATGCTATGTAATATAGCACTGAAACGGCATAAACACTACCTTATAAAAGTTGAAAGCATGTGAGATCAGAGTACCATTGACCAAGGTCCTTAGATTTTTCCCTAAAAGGAAAGGAAGCTTTCTCTGAGACTTGATTTGTCCAGTGTATTAGGGGTTTCAGCCATTGATAGAGCTTCCTGGTCATGTAAAGGGCCAGCCCTCATGGAGTCCATGAGCTTATGATTTCATGGATTTTCCACTGTCATGTAAGTCAAACTTTTGTCCATGTGGACACAAAGGGGGTTGTCCCTATCTGAATCAGTGCTGTATCCTTGCTGGATAGCCTTTCCATGCTGTTGTTAAGTATATTCTTTTTTGGTTAAATGTTGGATGGTCTAGGAGTGTCTTATTTCATTCCAATCATGAGTCTGAACCACTAGACTGGCCCAGAACAGTACCTCAGAATAACTCAATAGCCCTAATTAACTGTCACATTTGGAGGAGCTCATCTTCCAGAATACCTTTATTTTATTTTATTTTTTAAGAGGGTGGAGAAAATATTGAACATGAATAACGAGATGATAAAATAACATCTCAGTAGCCCAATGAATCATCCGTGGAAATTTGCATTTAATTAATTCAAGGCTGTTCCTGTCATTTTAATTAATATTTTGTCAGTAAGTTTTAGTGCCGGCGAAAGGTGCTGAATCAAAATGAAATTCTGCTATTCCCTGAAATGCTGATAAGGATACAACAGCAGAGCCATCTGCCTTACCCTGAATCTGTACTGTGTCCCAAGACTGACTACCTGAGAGAAGAAGGGGGTCTGTTTGAACTCTCTGGCTTTTCTGTTGGAATCAGAAGTCAAATCGTTTCAAGTCAACAAGCACCTACTGTGTTCCAGGCCCTGTGCTAAGCTCTGGGGATAAAAAGAAAGGTAAAAGACAATCCATTCTCTCAAGAAACTCACAGTGTAATGGGGGAGATAACGTGAAAGCGACTATGTACAAACAAGCTATTTAGAGGATGAATCACAGATAATCTCAGAAGGAAGACACCAGGAGACAGGGGGTTAATTAGGATGGTGGTTTTCATATTGCAGAAACCTGACTACTGTGAACCCCGTCTTAGAATGCTTTCCTGCCAGCCTTGAAAAGTTTGTTTTTCCTGACTTATGAAAATTCCAGAGCAGTGACTTTAAGGCCTTTCATCTGCATTCATCACAACTCTACCCTAACATCATTTTGTCCACAAGAAAATTTTGTTTATTGTGGAACACTATCCAATGTTCTATATAATCCAAACATGGTAATTATCACTATAGCCTTTCCATGTAGGCCTGGGATATATCATGCATTGTGCTTATTCCCCAAGTTGGGAACACTTTGGAAGACAATGTGGAAAGATTAGGAGTGGAGAGGGAGGATGTGGAACAGGATTTGCTGTAACAAGCCAAGGCAGGAAGGCCTAGACAAGGCAAACAGACAGAAATGGCCCAGCTGTTTCCTGAGGGTGCAGGACCCTGTGTGGGCTCATAGATGGGCATGTTGATACCTACTGATCTGATAGAATGAAAGCTTATTGATGATAAGGACTGGCCTCACTTTTGTCTCTGAATCCCCACATGCTTGGCTCCTAAAAGTGCTTAATAAATAAATGCTCATTGATTGACTGATTGATGGACCTGGAAAAAGCAACAGGGAACATGGCAGAACTTTTGATGGCCTTGGCGACCAACAGAAAGACAGTTCATGCAGATTTCTGTAGATGTTTTTGATAATGAAGATAGCTGGAAGAATATTTTCCAGCTACGCCCACTCAAGGTATTAAGTCTTTGTTCTATAACATAGATTCTCTTTTATTTAAACTAAATATGGTCTCTTCCAAGGGAGGCCCCATATGGCCTTCTAGATCCTTGGGTGAGGCCTTTTGTAAAAGT
>CM053581.1:369184056-369202899 GCA_028627135.1 Pseudochirops cupreus
GCCATGAGCTTAGAGGACCTGAATTCAAAACCCGCTTCAGATGTTTGTCATCCACATGACCTTAGGCCAGTCACTTAAACTCTCTGATCTTTGGTTTCCTCAATTATAAAATGAAGAAAAAGATGAGATTATTTCTAAGGTCAGCTTCCTGCTTTCAGTCTCTGAATCCATGAAGTTTTTACTGTGAAATAAGATTAAAATGAACATGTAGGGCAGCCTTGAGAGGAAAAAAGATTGACAGAAGTGTATCCTGCAGGTGTGTGGATAAAAGAAGACCAGTCCTGCCTTAATGAGAAAGGCGATTTTGACGAGCTTATTATTTCATTAAATTGAATATGCTTTTCTTATTAATATTAAATGTTAACATCATTTTAATAATGATGCTAAGATGACAATGGCTGTATTTATATACTTTCCAGCTCTATGTGGGGGGTATCATGACTATGATCCCATTTTAGCCCTGAAGAGGAAACAGGCTAAAGGAGGGGTTAAGTGACATGACCATCGCCACACAGCTAGTAACTGCCACAAGTGGGATTTGAAGGAAGTCAACACGGCAGGGTACACAAAGTGCTGGATTTATTTTTATTGTGTCTGGGTTCAAACCGACTCTGCCACTTACTAATTAGAGTTGTCCCTTCCACATTGCAGTGGCCCCACGACCTAGAAAATCTGTGTAAATTTTTTGGCCCTCCCTTCCTACTAGAAAAGAAATCTGAGGGTTTTTTTTCTTCTGCTTTTATGAAGTGTTTACAGTATCTTATTATAAAATCTGGGTTAAGTATTTGGTCATAGGCTCTCTGTTGTCTGCTGGCTTTCATGTGATATGTGTGGCTTCCACAAAACTCTCCTAAATTTTCATTTAATTTCTTATGCTGACCAGCGATTGGAGAAAGCCACAATGTGTGACGGATGACTGTGTATGATAACGGGGAGGTCGCTTGCCTCCTCTGAGCCTGAGAACCCAGTTCCCATGTGTAAAAGACGAAAGGTGGATTACATAGCTTCAGAGAACCAGTAGAGAGTGCCATTTAGAGAATAGCCAGGGGTTGGGAGTCTGTAGCCTTGAAGCCACATGTGATCCTCCAGGTCCTCAGGTGTGGTCCTTTGACTTAATAAAAAGATTTATTCTGTAAATCTTGGACTCAGTCAAAAGGCCACCCTCAAGGCCCAGCTCTAGTCTATGATCCTATGAACCCAGGACCACAAATAATGCTAATTGCTCACATTCTTATACATAGCAGTTTGAGGTTTACACAGCATCTTCCTCCCCCAAAAACCCTAGGAAGGAGATAGCACAAATATTATTATCCCCATTTTTTTTAGATGAGAAAATGATGCATTTAAATGATTTATCCAAGGCCAGTCACCTACTAAGTTTCAGAGCCAAGACACAAACCCACTCCTGTCCAGTATCCTTTCTTCCACACAGCAACTTCCTCATATTTATAATATGGGTTTTGATATTATTTTAGCAACAACTGGCAAAAGCCATCCTCTTCTCATTGCACTAGCTACTTCTGGAGCCACTGAAGAGCTGCTAACACCTAGGGACAAAGGGGACCCCAAAGCACAAGCCTTAAATTGATTCCTTCATTCTCCCCAATGATAATATGACAAAATGTATATAAATGCAGACAACATAACAGTAAGAATGTGTTATAACTCCACTAAACACCATTATCAAGGCACAAGACAACGGTATGGGAGATGGACAAGAATTAACTTCTTAGAGAACCAGATTCAACACAAAACACCTCCAACATGTTCTTTCCTTATATTTATAACCTTACAAGATGGGGAAGCCAAATAGCTTAGTGATGAGAGGCAAAAAATAAGACTGAGATCAGGAACTGAAGATGAAGATCAGATTAGACGTGGAATGTTTTTTGAGGAGAGTTTCTGCTTGTTGGGGTTGGGCAGGGAATTCAGAATTGCTGGTTGAAGAAGGAAGGAGATTAACTACCTCAAGAACTAATGAGTTCCCATCATGTATCTCCAGTGGCTAACATAACACCAATGCCTAGCACACAATAACCATTATTACTAAATGCTCATTGATCAATGGAGGCCATTGATAACTGTTTGATAACTGCTTGCTAAGCATAGGACTTATTCTTGGTCGCAAATCTCCAATGGATTTTTAATCTCATCGTTGTGGATGTTCCTTCCAACAATGCAGACTGTAATCCATGCATTCCTACTCGTGCTGTGCTACCTGTTCTGTCTCCTTCAGTAATTTCACCTCTAGAGCAATTTCACCTTGATGTGTTAGGAAATCTTGCCTATTTTCTTCTGGCATCACGAGGACACCAGTGATACATGTAGACTCTCTATCAATTATTTCCTCCTTGACATGTGACTAAACCAGTTTTCTCTTTTCAATCATTTTTCTGATGACATTCATTACTCAATTTTTTCCCTGCATCATTCCTTATTTGCTATGTATTACCATGAGTGTGCTGGAGTCAACCTGAACTGGCTTGTGAGTCATTTATTTAATTTTCAAGGTGAGCATTTACACCTTAGAAATCAGCAGATGCTACAAATCAAAACTTTGTTTATTGTTTTGTTGATGGTTTAGATTTAAGATAGAGAAAATGACAATATGATAATATATTACTATTAATGTATTACATTATGATAAATGATAATAATTCAGATTAAACTTTTTCTTTCTGGAAAGCTGACTGTTAAACATTTACCAGCACATCCCTGGGTGTTGCAATCTTCTTACCTCCACTGTATATTTTCCTGTTAGTATTATACATTTTTTATTCTTAGACTAATGGTGTGTGACTCAAAACTCTACAAAAAATAGAATTACATAATTTTAGAGCTAAAAGCGATTTTAAAATCACCTTATTCAAGCCTCTTCATTTTATAAAGGAAATTTATGTCTGCAAAATTGGAGTGGCTTTCCCATTGTTACAAAACTAGTGGGTAGAAGATGGGACTCAAATCCAGATATCCTAACTCCAACATTAATATTCTTTCCACTTCACCTGTACTGGTTTTGAGGTCTTTCTCAAGTGGAAGAGTTTGTGGTCTAATGAATGTTCTTTGTGGGAACACATTAGACAAAAAGCGATTATCTTTCATTTTGCCATGAAAGTTCTAGGACAGCTTTAGCATGTGTGCTATTTAGGGAAAAAAATATAGAGCCCTGAAGGGGGAGGAATCAAAGAAGATTCCAGTGCCAGCCATGAAAACCAGATGGTAGGGCTGAGGTTAGGGCCATAGGTCAATAGGAACAGGGGGACAAGAAACAGTAGAAAACTTTTGGGTTTACCAGCCAGCCATTTACTTTACTTTCTGTTATGGCTAGGGAACTGTGCTAACAAAGGTACCATTGTGGATTTGGTCTACAAATAAGCTAGGTAGCTATGCTTGGTTCCTTGGACACAGACTGGATCATAAGATTTTAGAATGGGAGAGTACCTTATAGAAGATCTAGACCAGTGATATCAAATTCAAATAGAAATGGAGGTCACTAAACTATACATAAGGATCTCTGTGAGCCAAAAAATAACTTAGAAAACCACCTATTAACATTATCTATGTTCTATTTTATTTTTATTTTGGTTAAATATTTCCCAATTACATTTTAATCCTATTTGTGGCTGTTTACAATGCTACAGACTGAGTATCTGACACCTTTAATCTAGACCAGGGGTTGTTAACTTTTTGTATATTATAAACCCCTCCACCGGTCAGCCAAAGTCTGTGGACCCTTTCTCTGAATCATATTTTTAAATGCATAGAATAAAATATGTAGGGTTGCATAGGAAACCAATCATATTGAAATAGATATCAAAATATTTTTTAAAAACAAGTTTATGGACCCTGGATTAATAATCTCAATCTAAATCTATCCCCTTCTTTTTTGAAGAAACTTAGTCTGAAAGACTGTGTGTGTATATTTATGTACACATATACACACACACACACACACACACACACACACACATGTTGGAGCTAGGATTAAAACCAGGTTTTCTTTTCCTTCTTTCTTTGTAAACTTTATTATTTTCAATTTTTAAAAAATTTTATATTCATTTTTAAATTTTGAGCCCTCAAATTCTCACCTTCCTTCCAACTCCTCTTCCACCCACTGAGAAGGCAAGCAATATGACATCCATTGTATATGTGAAGTCATGCAAAACATATATCCCTATTAGTCATGTTGCAAACAACAAAAAAGTATTAAAAATAAAAATAATGAATAATGTAGAATATACTTCAGTCTGTACTCAGAGTTCATCAGTTCTCTCTCTGGAGGTGGACAGCATTTTTTTATCATGAGTCCTGTAGAGTTGTCTTGGATCATCATGTTGATCAGAG
Source organism: Pseudochirops cupreus (assembly GCA_028627135.1). Taxonomy (NCBI): domain Eukaryota; kingdom Metazoa; phylum Chordata; class Mammalia; order Diprotodontia; family Pseudocheiridae; genus Pseudochirops; species Pseudochirops cupreus. The sequence continues at coordinate 369,188,401 of CM053581.1, forward strand.
TAACTAAGTTTTTCACATTTGAGTATCGTTACAGTATTGCTTTTACTGTGTACAATGTTCTGGTTCTGCTCACTTCCCTTTGCATCAGTTCATATAAAGTCTTTCCAGGTTCTTCTGAAATCTGCCTGCTAATCATTTGTTATGGAACAATAAGTGTTCCATTACATTGATATACCACAATTTGTTCAGTCATTATCCAATTGATGGACATTCCATCAATTTCCAATTCTTTGCCACCACAAAAAAGAGCTGCTATAAATATTTTTGTATGTATGGGGCTTTTTCTTTTTTCTTTGATATCTTTAGAATACAGGCCTAATCCTATTTGTGGTATTGCTGCATCAAAGGGTATGGCCAGTTTTATAGCCCTTTGGTCATAGTCGCAAATTGTTTTCCAGAATACACACCCATATTTTCTATCCCCAAATCTGGGACACTTTCCATTATACCATCTAACTCCAAACTCTAACAACTCTTTCATGAGTGGGTATCATTGGTTACAAGGTGAAACGTGCCCAAAGAAGTAAATGAATCAACAAAAATGCATTCCAGTAGAGAAAATCTGTCAAAATACGTATCCTAGCATCACTTTGTGTATTTGTACTTATTTTTTTCAAGTTCTTCCTCGTCTTCAGAGGGAACTAAACATAAAGAGATCATAGTTATGCTATTTAAATGTATAGCAAAGACAATACTCGAATGGGGATTAGACTTGAGTGAGTTCAAGGCATTCTATATAATGATAATATCTGTCAAAATTCCATGGAAATAGTCCCACCGAGATCTTAATAACAATTACATATAAAATGAGAGACATATTTTTTTTATTGTTTAGTTGAAGAGGCCAGTGGGAGGTTGAAATGATAAATGCTTATAAAATAGATAAAAGACAAAAATAATAAAAAGGGAAATGATAAAATAAGAAATGAAAATGATACAAAAACAAAAGATAAAAACAATTCAAGAAAAAAAAGCACTTTCCTTACAATGACAATGTTAGGGAGATAACAAATGTAATAATACAGATGAGGAAAAGGAGTCCCAGGATGGGGTTATGTGTTTGCCCAGGCTCATCTAGCTAGTAAGTGTGAGTGGAATTTAAATAAAATAATAATAAAATTAAATTAAAAAATAAAATAAAAATTTTGAAAATTAAAAATAAAATAAAAATCTCTCAAATCCAAAATCTGATTTAACGTCCAAACTCTAGCACATGTATTATTATCCATCCTTTACAGATAAGGAAACTGAGGTTCAGAGTTTAAGTCACTTTTCCCAGATCACAGCTTGTTCATATTAGAGCTGAGACCTGAAACCAGGTCTTCTCTGAGTTCTGATTCTAAGTCAGAAATACCTGTTTGTCAGAAAGATTCTTTCCATTCTATCACTCAATGACTCATCCCCCCAACATGTATAGTACTCCTCACTCATCCTCAAAAAGTTCATATGAAGTAAGAAAGGGCATATCTATTTCCCCCTGTTTTCTACATCCATACAGGTTAGCACAGTGAGTCACTGGGAGAGTTGGTTGGGAGCCCTGGCCCTGTGCCTCTTGATGTTTTTTTGGTGCCTTTCTCCCAATCATGCCATTATGAACACAAGCAGCCTTTGTGAGTAACTGATTTCACAGGTAATAAACACTCAGGTCCCATGGGGCACCCGCCAGCAAACACCAACATATCTCCTATGGGGTAGCTTATCAAAATAATTCTGCAATTGAATCTTCCTGCCTAGAACTCCCAGAAACAACAAACCATGAGGTCCAGGGTAGGGTCTAATCCTTCAGGCAGCATAGACAGCTCTCCCCAATTCTCACCTCATTTGGACCCAATCATTGTCTAAATCCAGCTCTTCACTTCCAGAAGTTGAGGTTAGGCATTACAAAGGGAGGCCTGAACTGCTCCTCCCAACCCACTTTTGTTTTCCCATAATTGTTCCCTGGTTCTCATGGCCAGAAACCAGGGCAACTTGGGACCCAGCAGTCCCTCTAGGTCCCTCCTATCCTTTCTAGACCCAACCCTGCCCTTAGGAATTCTCCTAGACATTTGTCTATGGAACTTCACCCTTCTTCCTGCTTTGTCAGAGTCCTTATGAACTGCACCTTGAAGGCTGTGGTGCCCCAGCAAAGGGTCTGAGTACAAGCTCCATAAATCAAGACAAAAATGAGAATCACAAAGGAAAAAGCAAAACTTGTCCCACTGTGAGAATTCCATAAAGCAAGAGCATCTCATTAGAGTTAATAAAACTGGTATGGGAATTAGAAATGACAAGTGCACTTGAAGATTGAGGACTGTGTAACTTGATACTCGTGTCCAAAACCTTGCACTTTAATAAAGTATCTTAAATAATAAATTGGAATTTAATTAGCCATGGTCTCATAAAATCAAAATTCTCTAAAGAGCTTTTGTTCCTTTCAAGAATATCATTCTATTATGGGTGTGTTCTAGTGGAACACAGGTGGGGAGAGCTGGGTGTGTGACGTCTTTTAATGAATAGATTGGTGTTTGAGCAAGGTGCTCAGCAGAGCCCCAACAAGTACCCTGAGGGGGAACATAAAGAAAAGAGCCAGAGAACCTCCCAGGGTATGAAAATGAGGGCGGAGATGATTTTAAAGAATGGGAAACCTCAGAATCTTGCTTCTTTACAAACAAAAGATAAGATTTTTTTTAATAATAAAAATATTTAGGGGTGGCTAGGTGGCACAGTGAATACAGCACCAGACCTGGAGTCAGGAGGACCTGAGTTCAAATACAGCCTCAGACATTTAACACTTACTAGCCATGTGATCTTGGGCAAGTCACTTAACCCCAATTGCCCAGCCTTCCCCCCTGCAAAAAAAAAAAAAGCAAAAACAAACAAACAAAGAAAATGAGGGCATGGCACAGAGGTGTGTTGGAGCCACCTAGGATAGACAGTCAGATTTGTACTTTAGAAATCAAAGAATGCAACAAATCAGGGTTTGATTTACTGTTTTTGTTGACTGGCTAGACTTAAGAAAATGATGAAGATGTTAATGCAGATTAAACTTTAAAGTGTGTCACACATACTTTTTTTTCCCCGAGAGCTGATTGTTAAACATTTACCAGCACGTCACTGCCAAAGACTCTTGTATTACCTGGAATGTTAGCTGCCAATGATTATATTGGAAAAGTAAGCCTCTTTCCAGGTTTGTTATACCATATTTGTTCTTCAGTCATCTCCAACTCTTGGTGACCGCATTTGGGATTTTCTTGGCAAAGATACTGGAGAAGTTTGCCATTTCCTTCTCCAGTTCATTTTACAGATCAGGAAACTGAGGCAAACAGGGTTAAGTGACTTGCCTAGGGTCACACAGCTAGTAAGTGTCTGTCTGAGACCATATTTGAACTCAGGAAGAGTCTTCCTGACTCCAGGTCTGGTGCTCCATCCTTTGGGCCACCTAGCTGCCCTGCTATACAAAAGACTGCCCTTAATTCTCATTACTCAATCCTTTCCCACAGTCTAGGTCCACCTTCTTGCTTGCCCTTAAACTATAGTCAAACATCATACAAAAATAGAAAGAATCGGAGACTTTTAAAGATAGAAGAGGCTTTAGGGATCATCTTGACTCCCTGCTCTTAACCATTTTTGCAGCATGGATCCCCTTTGGCAGTCCAGACTTCCTTCAGAGAATAATGTTTTTAAATACATAAGATTATAAAAGAAACCAATTATGCTGAAAGACAGTCATCAAATAAGAACCCTTGATCTAAACCAACTCCCTCATTTTATGGAGTAATAAGAAGAATACAGAAAATTTCCTGGAGCAAGTGCCGTCACTTCAAAATTATTGATATCTTTTGTTTGCATACAAAATAAATGAGAGGAAATTCCAGCAGAGAAGGCATTAGAATTTGGATGAAATTAGGAAGGTCTTCATTGAAGAGCTAGAGTTTGGCGGGGGGCGGGGGGGGTGGGAATCTTGAAGGAAATTAGGGATTCTCAGAGGCAGAGGAAGCATAACATTCCAAAAATGAGGGATAGCCAGGGCAAAGAAAAAGAGATGGGAGACAGAGTGTTTCTGATGAGGAACACTAAGACCAGCTTGGCTGTACTATAAAGCATAAGTAAAGGAAAGTAATGGAGCTAGAAAGTTAGGAAGGGACCATGCTGGGAAAGATTTTAAATGCCAAACTGAAGAATTTATATCTGACCCTAAAGTCAGTTGGGAGCTACTGGAGTTTATTGAGAATGGGAGTAACATGATCAGACGTACGCTTTCAGAAAACCACTTTGGCAGGTATGTAGAGAAGGGCTTAAGGTATAGAAAATATATCCCAGAAAAGGTTGAGAGTCCCTACATTTGGGACATTATAACTTCAATCAAGCAATAAACTTCAGTTACCTAGCTCAAAAGAAATGCTTCTGTCATTTTAGATAGCTGTTAGGTAAGTGAGAGCAATGTGGAGAGGTTCATACTTAAGCCTTACAAAATCCAGCAGCAAAAACAGTCTCTAAATTATTGTTTTATTACTGCATTTCTCCTACTTATAAGAAGAGCTAGCATCTTCTTCACCTCTCAAGGGCTATTGGCTAAGAGAATTAATAGACCCAGGGCTAAATAAACAAAAAGAAATTGAATTATTTGAAAAATAAAATCTTCCATTCATCCACTTAAAAAATTTAAGAACAATGAACATCGAACTCTATTCAATAAATTTTGAATATATCCTTCAGATCAATTTTTTTTAATTGATGGAGGAATGGGATGATGTGGAAGGTCAGAAGAGCCAAACATCTTCCTACACCCCAAGTAAATCCTTCCTGGCCTGGTCCCACCCTTCTTCCTTCCTACCATCTCATCATCCCTGTCCTGAGCATGAGTACCTAGAATTTCTAGTCTCAAATTTGTCAACTACTCTTCCTCTCTGAAGCAGCAGATGAAAACAAAAAGAGACAGAACCCTGGGCTGATGTTCATCTTGGGCTGGTCCTTGCTACCACCAGGGTAGAGCTGATTGTGTGGGAAGGCATGAGAATTATTGAGTCCCATTTGACATTTGTTTGGCAAAGAATGCTGACTTTGCAAGTTCTATCTGTGCTGTAGATCCTAAGAAAAGTCTCATGTATTGGGTTGGGAGCAGGTCAAAGTCTTGAGTATAAAAAGCCTCAGAAGATTGGAACAGTGATGGCTCATTGTCTGAAGGGCAACCTTACTGCATCCTTAAGGACAATTTTATGGCTTCTGATCCCTTCTGTTTTCTCAGGTGTGTTAATATTAGAAGTTTCAGGTGTACCCTGACAGTATAAGGTCACAAGACCCTAATTTTTTTTTAAAGAGACCAAGGGAAGGAAAGATAGAAAGATAAATACAGAGAGAAGGCAACAACTTGTAGAGGGGAAAAAATGAGTTTGTGAGATTTATAAACACAGAGAAACACCTTCACTGTGACAGGTTACAACCTTTGCCTCTGGCAAGCCTAGAGGGAAAAGTAATAAACCTTAGGTCTTAGGAGATAGTATCAGGCTCTGGGCTTTGAAGCACAATAATCATGAATCAATTATCTCCCTGTGTTCTCCATACCTAAAGCACTGAATTTCTTGACACAGAAGACTTAACTGGGAGAAAACACATAAAATATGCCCAGACCTCCTGAACACGGTCCTCAAGGGAAAGAGAGGAATCTTGACTGGGCATAGCATGGATATAGAAATGAAACCTTAATAAGAGAAACTTGGAGCAATGGCTGAATTGTCTCACTATTTGGAGGGCCTCCCAACTTCTTTGCTTGTCTACTCTTAGACATTAGCAATGTTTCATGGCTCTTTCCTTGATGTAATACACCAGCTAATTATGTTTCCTCTTCCATCCCACTCTCCATACATATAATCGGCAGCTAAAAGCCTGCTTGCATGGAATTCTCTTTCTTGATGGAGACTGATTACTCAATGCTCTGGGATTCCATGGTGAAAGTTTTAAAGAAGAGAGATCTTGTTCTAATGGCTTCCAACTTTGAGAGGAAAGGTGTTTGATGCCACATTTCCTTCAGGGAAGTGGTAACAAAGCACCTGAGGGTGAGAGGGCAGGCAGCATGTGCCAAGCAAGACAAAACACCACCAGCAGCACAATGTCCCCTCAAATCCTGATGGAGATAGCCCAGCCCAAGAGTCTTGAGAATAGTAGTGCTCCCCAAATCACCAGACCTGCTTCCAGCCCGGCCTCCAAAGCCATTATTAAACATAGAAATCACTTTGGAGATGGAATCCATCTTCTTAATCACCACTAGCAATATTCAACAAGCAGATAGGCCCAGGAGCCCAGAGAGTGGCAACAAACCCTCAGACTACCAGTCCCACTTCTAGCTCAGTTCTCTCAGGCAATATTTAGGGAAACAACTCCTATGGAGAAAGATCCCTACCAACTGTCAACCAGTTGCCCCATACCAGTGGGCAAGTCAGCCTTGCTCTAGTAAGAAGGTGCTCTGAAGAAGGGACAAGAGGTAGCATGGGCCAGAGAAGTCAAACCAACACCATAACCACTTTGACCACAACCTCCCTTCAGAGCCTGATGGAGACAGTCCAGGACCTTAAGGATTAGAGCCTTGAGAAGAGCATTGCTTCTGGTTTGGTGCCCTTAAGCCATCACCCTAGGAAGCAAAACCTGCAGAGACACATTCTGGCAACTGCTCCTGAAGGTGCTACAGCCATAGGCACTGAAGACCTAGAAAGGAGAGTTCCTTGGCTACAGTCAACCAGTTCAACCAGAAACTGATTTGATTATAACAGTGGAAATGGCATTAAAGAAGAAGAAACACCATCTGCTTTACTGATGTACCCTAAGGACTAGGGGGCTTTTCCATCTGCCTTGCAGCTGAAACCTTCCATCTGCATCGTCTCCCCCAAGAGAATGTGAGCTCCCTGAACACAAGGACCATCTTGCTTTTCTATTTGTATTCCCAGCATGAAACAAAGGGTTTTACATGTAGGAAGTATTTGATGAATGTTTCATTCATTCCATCATTCATTTATTCAGAGATAGCTCTATGGAGAGAAAGATTCCACCTAGAAACCCTTATATAGAGGAACTGACACCTTCACCCTGTGCCTACCCTGTGCACTAGAGAGTTTGGAGAATTTCTCCTGGGATGAGATCTGAGACCTCTGGTTCAGTGGAGATACCCTGCTCCCAATGGGAAAGCTCATTTGCTCTATGCATTTTCTGGTATATTCTCCTCTGTATACCTGCTCTGATTTCTGTTTGCTGTTGACTTGGGTATATAGATCTAATAGCCATTCACTACTTATGGTCTTTGTGGAACTGACATTTGGTGGGAAGGTAGTCAAACCTTGGATACATATTTTGGGATACTCCTCCTTTAAAGGATAGCGAGCACAGCTTAAATCTGAAAATTATTTCCCCAAGACTAACAATACTTAGGAGAGCGCATGGATGTAGTTCTAACCCAGTATCATTTCTCTGAGAACAGAGTAGCTTCCTATTTTAACTGATTTTTTTTTGTTTGCTAATTTGGTGCTAAACTTAGTTGTGCTGAGTGCTATCAGCCCCCTCTAAATTTTGGTGCCCTGAAGTAAAGCCCTGGTTGTCCCATACTAGTTACAGCTCTACCAGAAATCACTTTCAGATAACATGCACTTTACAGATTCAGCTGTCGCTCTAATTTCATTTGGCTTTTAGACTAACAATTTCTGATATTCCAGAGTGGCCAGCCTCTGGCGCTAATCTTCTGCTTCAACTCCCAGTGTCAATCAAAGTCTCCCTTGGAGAGGGTGGTTGAAGGAGATTCTAGATATATCTGTTTATGCCTCCTAGTGAGTCACATTTAGACATCCATGTAAACACAGATAACCTTCACAGGCAACACAAAACACACACACACACACACATTCACTACATGGGTGAAATCCCTAGTGTTTTTTTTTTTCTGGAGCAATACTATCTCCCTTTCCTTCCCTGTCAGTCTGCTTTTCTGGTCACTCTATTGATATAAAGAAATATAGACCAGGGGGTTGTACATAGGAAATATAGAGATATACAGAGAGTTAGAAGTAGGTGTCTGCCTTGCAGCAACCTCTTCATCTTATGACCTACCAAATTATTGTTGATGATGACTTTAGAAGCCATGTTGTACACTCACAACTATGTCATATCTGAGCAGTGATTGATCACTTTATCAGGTATCCCCAAACATACCCAATCAGGAATCAGTTTGCTGCAATATCGTGGGAAAAGTATTTCTTGATATATGGATTTCCTGCCAATATTCGTTCTGACCAAGGCAGAAACTTTGAGAGTAACATACTCAAGCAGATGTCAGCTTTAACACATATGAAGAAATCAAGAACTTCACACAACCTGAATGTTTTTTTTCCATGTGCTGTCAAACATATTAGGATCTATGAAACAAGAACAGAAATCCCAGGAGAGCCAACATGTGACATTTCTAGTACATATGTACAATTCTATCAGGAATAACACCACAGACTCTACATCATAGTTACTGATGTTTCAATAAGACCTATTCATAGACTTTGACTTGTACTCTGGAGTCTCTCAGATGACTAGGATAGGAATAAGGGTATTACTTATGATTTCATTAGTACAAGGAACTGTTGGGTAAGGAAACTCCCTCCATCCATGCAGTTCTTCAATTTATAGTCTAGTTGTTCAAAGACTGAGAGGTTAAGATCGTGCAGTCAGGATATGTCAGAGGTGAGACTTGAACCCCGATCTTCTTGCCATTCATGATGGGTCTCTAGCCACTAAGCCATGTCACCTTGGCAAATGGAAAGAGTTCAAATAATAACAACTAGGCTGTCTCTGAGCTGAGAGAGATGATGGAAAAGACCTATCAACTAGCCATGACTTTATTTTTTAATAGTAATTTATTTTTCCAATTACAGGTAAAGATGATTTTTAACATTCACATTTTTAAAATTTTGAATTCCAAATTTTTCTCCCTTCCTCCATTTTTCCCTCCCTAAAATAGTAAGCAAATTGATATAGGTTATATATGTGCAATCACATAAAACATTTCTATATTAGTCATGTTGTGAAAGAAGAAACAGGACAAAAATACAAAAAAATAAAGTGAAAATAATATACTTCGATCTGTATTCAAACTCCACGAGTTCTTTCTCTGGATGTGGATAGAATTTTCCATCATGGGCCTTTTAGAATTGTCTTGGGTCATTCTATTGCTGGGAAGAGCTAAATCGATGATAATTGATCGTGCTACTATTGTGTACAATGTTCTCCTGGTTCTGCTCCTTCCATTTTGTATCAGTCCACGGAAGTCTTCCCAGGTTTTTAACCAGCCATGACTTTAATGCTGGCAAAAAACAAATGAGAGTAAGATGCCTGAGTGCACCCAGACCTTTAACAAAGAGATGGGGTTTTGCTGAGAAATCTTGGTTTCTTGTGTATCAAGACTGATGAAGACATTCCAAGTTTCTAAGAGACTGAGCAACTTGCCTATTTACAGACTAGCCCCCAGAGAATGATGTAAAGGCAATTCACCACAACTACCTATTGGCCAGTTGGCAATTAGAGAGTTGTTTTGACTCTCTAGTGAGCAAGAGGATAGAAGAGATGGAAATGACTCAATAGGCTCTTAGTAGAGGAGAATATGCACCAGTAATACAAAGACAGGCTCAGAGGTGACATTTCCACTGAAGGACTCACTTGTCTCAAACTGGGAAATCTTAGTTTAGATGGGAGAAGATTGAACCTGCGGTAGAACCTTTCCTGCCTAGAATTTCAGCCATTAAAATTCCTAGGATACAGTGGCAATTTGAGGAGTCTAGAAGTGCTGATAGCCAGCCTGGACCCTCAGCAAGCCAAGACAGAGGGATTCGGACTGTGGTGAGGATGCTGGCTAGCCTATACCGTGAAACAGTTCAAGTATAGAGAAGTCAGCAAGTTGTAAGAGCCAGACTCATTCGACCTGTAATAGCCCATAGCACGTTACAAGTGAAATCGGACAACTACTTATACACACAGATAGACAACAATTGCCCATGTAATGTTGAGACTCACACCTAATTGTTAATTACTGTATGTTTTGAGTTATACTTCTGCTTTGTTATGCTATCATTTTTATTTGCTTTATCCCAGTGTAATGCATGGAGTGTAGCCATATCTATTATCTGTATACTGTCTAGCTATTTATTATTTTGGTGTATTGGATAGAGTGCTGGGCCTAAAGTCAGAAAGACCTGAGCTCAAATCTAGCCTCAAATGCTTACTAGCTATGTGATCCTAGGCAAGTCACTTAGCCTTAGTTTGCCTCCGTTTCCTTATCTGTAAAATGGGGATCACGATAACACCTACCTCCCAGGATTGTTGTGGGGATTAAATAAAATAATGTTTTCAAAACACTTAGCATAGTGCCTGGCAGACAGTGAGCACTATTTAAATGTTACCTGTTACTATATACATATTTCATCAATGAAATACCCATAGCAGCTGCTATGAATATGCAGGTGTATTCCCAGGTTTGAATCACAAGATATGACAGACTCTCCACATGGAAGACAGAAACAAAACATTTATTCAAACACCAGAAGGCCGAATCCCAACATCAGAAAGCCAAAGCCATCAAAGCAACAAGGAAATCTATATAGCATAACACTGCAGAGGGCACCATGGTCCCCAAGCCTTCCCCCTGCTAGGGTCTACCCACAAACACTCACAGCTTGCTGCCTGCTTCTTCTTTCTCCTTCAGCTCTATTTACTCAGACTCCCAGCTTCCTCTCAGCTCTGCTCCACCCTTCCTGCCCTACCTGTTTGGCAAGCTCCTCCCACCACAGGCTCCATGCCATTACGTTCAGCCTATTAAGGGGCAGAGAAGATCTTCAAATTACCATTACCATTACAATACCTTAATGCACTTGTGTTCATTTTTTATTGGCTTGTTGATATTGTTACTACCTTTGTTTTGTCTTTTGTGCAGTTTTTGAATGTGTGTTATGATATGTATGCACTATGCGCTACTATTGTTGTTTGCACTTTGTTCTTGAAGAGGACCATGACATCAGGAAGGTAATACCATGGCTTGCAAGTGAATTGGACTCAGTGACAGAGGGATGCATTATTATTTTCCAATGAAATCCTGTACCTGGGATGTCAAAAGGCTAATTCACTCTGTGTTCCTCCCCAGACCTTAGTTTCTTCATCTGAAAAATGAGGGAGCTAGATTACATCATTCCCAAGATTCCCTCCAACTCTGGATTTTACAATCCAACCTAAAGGACAAGTCAGTGTCATTTGTTATCTCTTGGACCCTGGAGGACTTTCAGCAACTTGCCAAAGATATCAAGTCATTACTGCAGGGAATAAGTGTGGGAATTTTACTCTGACTCCTAATCTCTTTCAACCTTCATTCCCAGTAAGACTCTTTTCCCTTCTTCAATCTATTTCTTTCCCAGCTGGGAAGAGACAGTAGAGTCCAAAGGCCAGCCAAAAAACTCATTTCAGAAGAACTTAGGGGCCCAAAGTCACAGTGTCTTCTCTGCCTTTTGGAATAAATCTATTCAAATATGATATTTGGATTGGTACCACTTGTAATTTATTTCCAAAAAGTGGGATAAAAGAAGGTATGTGACTCCCAAGAGGATGAGTCCATACATTCCCTACTGGAATTAAGTCCTTGAGTCACAAAAAGGACACATCTCTGCCTATTCTAATAAATTGTCACTCCATCTACAAAGTTGGCAAGCCAAAACTAGAAGTACTACTCTTAGGAATTTTAGTAGGAACATAAGATGTACTCTTAGGAGGACAAGTGATTCCTGGCAGGACACAAGAAAGTAATAGGGTCATATATTTCAAGGAAGCAAAAACCAAAGTGTCCAGACATGGGAAAATGACACCGAAAACAAAAGAATCTCTCAGAGCAGACATATTTTAAGGTTAAATTATGCAGAACATAAATATATATTTTCTTTAAAATGATAAAGCAATTAGAAAAAAGGTCAGTATTATTCAGGAGAAAGAAAAAATTCCAGAGAAAGTCAAATTGTTGGAATAGAGAAGATACAAGTCATATTGAGGATAGGCTAAAGCAACTGGGAAAGGGATGTTTAGCAGGGGGAGGATATAATTGGCATATTATAAATCCATATCATCCAATTTCAACCAGACCCTCCCCTGGTTGAAGCAAGGCAATCATTTTATTCCTTCCTAATTGAGGTCCTATGTCAATCCCCACAGCAGCTATTTTCCAGATATTTTCTTCTCATGTCCCACACCTTTCCTTCTCTCTCTTCTTTAAGTGAAGGGCCTCAATTCTTTCTTTCCTGAGAAATTTGAGGCATTTCCCATTTTCTTGTTCTCTTCACATAAAAATTCTTTGATATCATTCCCCATTCTCTTCTCTTTTCTCCCAGCATCTGATAATGAAATGACTCATCTTTTTATTGAGGCCAGTAAAAACTTGCTCTCGTCCACCCTTTCCCATCTACTCAAAAGCAATGGAGTCAATTGCTCTAATTTTCAATTTCTTTATCTATGGATTCTTCCATACTGCTTTCAAAGCTGCCCAAGTCTCACCTATTCTTAAAAAACCTTTACTAGGCTGTACCATCCCCTCAAGCTGTCATTCTATACTCCTCTTTCTCAGCCAAACCCCTTAAAAAAAGAAAAACTGTCTACTACATTCAATGCCTGTATTTCCTCTCCTCTTACTCACACTCCAAACCTTTGCAGTCTGGCTTCCAACATTTACTTTAAAGTGCTCCCTCCAAATTTTTCAATGATCTCTTAACTACCAGCTACGGTCTTTTTTTTGGTCTTCACTCTATTTGATCTTCTGCTGTATTTGCAGTGTTAACCATCCTCTCCTCCTCAATACTCATTCCTCTCTGAGATGTTCTGACATTACTCTCTCTTGGTCCTTTTCTTACCTGTTTGACTATTCCTTCTTGGTCCCATTTGCTGACTCATCATCCAGAACATGTCTACTAATTATCATTTTCCTCCCCAGATTCTGTATTAGGTCCTCTTCCCTTCTCTACATACACATTATCTCTTGGTAACTTCATAAGCTCTCCTGGGTTTAACTGTCATCTCTATGGAGATGACTTATAGACACTGACATTCCGCCTCAAGTCCCTCCAGTTTCATTCCCCAATTACCTACTGCTTATTTGACTTTTTCAAAGTGAACGTCCCAGAGATATCTCAAAGTCAGGTCCAAAAGAGAACGAACTCTTTTTCCTCCCTAAACTCACCTCTATTCCAAACTACTTCATTTTCTGTCAAAGGCACTGCCATTCTTCCAGTCTCTCAGATTCCTACCCTTGGAACCATGTTCAATTCTTAACTCTCCCTCACCTCAAAAACCATTCATTTATCAGATCTTGCCATTTCTACCTTGATAACATCTCTCATATTCAACCCCTTTTCTCTACTCACACAACGCATCAGTTCAGACCCACATCACTGCTTGCAGCAGCCCGCTAATTAATCTTCTTGCCCCAGGTCTTTTCCTTGGTCCAGTCTATCTTCTATACAGCTGTCAAAGTGATTTTCCTTAAATGTAGACCTTACCATATTCTGCCCTTACTCAAATTCTAGTAGCCTTTTACTGTCTCTAGAATAACCATGCACTCTTCTGTTTAGATTTTAAAACCATTTACAACCTATCCCCAACCTATCTTTCCATCCCCATTGGACATTCCTCCCCTCTCATACACTGTCATTCAACAAAACTCAAGCTCCTCAAATATGGCCCTCCATCTCCCAGGACCATGGCTTTGCATTGGCTATCCTCCATGGAATGCACCTGATTTCAACCTCACTGAATTCCTCTCTTCTTTCAAGCACCACCTTCTACATGAAGCAGTTCCTGATTCCCCAACTACAGGTGCTTCCTCTCCTTAACTATGTAATATTTAACTACTTTGAATTTATTTGTACTTATGCTGTATATTCTTACAAATACTTGTCAATATCCCATTGGAATATAAGACGCTTGAGATAGGAATTGTGTTATTCTTGATACTTATATCCCAAGTGCCTGGAGTACCTAATAAGTGCTCCTTTGACTGATTCTTTTTCATCTCATGTCTTTCTCTCAATGACTTCTAATTTCATAGTAATGTATTTTATAATTAATTTTTCCTTGTTAATTGTGCTTATTTGTTTTCCTTGCATTTCTTCAGGGCCAATCACTTTGACTGTGTAAAATATTTTTACCTTCTGCCAAATCTTTCATTTCCTTTTCACTTTTTTGGAGAGATCTTACGCTATGGATTCAACTTTTTTCTAATATGCTAATTGCATCTTAAATTCTACATTGAGAGTTCCAAGGTCTGACCTATATTCATTCCTAATTTCTTCTTTTATGGATTTCATTTCTCTTTTTAATTATTCTCTACTTTCTCCTAGTTGTTCTATGATGTTGTCAGAGTCCATTGGATGGTATATTTCATCAGGCATCGGTTCACTTTCATTTGTCTTGTAATATTTGTTAAGAGAGCTTGTATTCTCTTTAAAGATTTACAACTCGTCCTTCATACTG
>CM053581.1:369203399-369227236 GCA_028627135.1 Pseudochirops cupreus
TTATGCCAGCAACAGGGGATCATACCTTCTGTTTCTTTAACAGAGGCTTAATTTGAAACTAGGTGCTAAATACCTCTTAGCTTGGCAATACAAAGGGATCTTCAAATTACATTACTATTACAGGGTTTGTAATCTATTATTATGAACATTATAACAATAAAAACTCTTGTATCCTTGAAAACTGACCCATAAGTCTACTTTGCCACTGTGCCATATAACCCCATTTGATAGTGACATAGTGCTTTAAGATGTAAAAGGCAAAAAATAAAATAAATTTAAATAAATAAATTTTAAAAATTTAAGAAAAGATTTAAAAGGCCTTCCCCAAATCAAACTTACAAAATTAGCAGTAAAAGTATTATTAGCCCTGTCTTACAGATGAGGAAACTGAGGCGCAGGGAATTTATTAGCCATTAGAGGCAGCACTTGAATCCAAGATTATTGTCCTTAGGTCTAGAACTCTCTAAAATACAAGGGCTCCCATATTCGTTTCCAGGAGAACCTCTGATATCAAGTGTAGATATATGAAGCAATCATAAAGAGCAACAGGCCTTGAAAAATGGCGGCTCAGACACACAAAAAGCCTTTATCTGTCACTTTTTTTCCTCTAAACTCTCTGTGGGTAGGAACCACGTCTGCTGCATTTATGTCTCATGGAAGACTCCTAGGCAAACAGCAGGCACTCCGTAAATGCAGCTGTTGGCTGGATGAGCAGACAAGTAGACACGTGCAAGGCCTCAAGCACAGACCCTTATTCACTGGCACCTTCCATTATAGAAAATGACAATAAAAGCTATAAGTGGCCCTTAACAGATGGCTGTGCAGGGCCTCCTCCTCTCCTCTGTACAGAAAGCATTTCTGATAAATATTTGTTCCTGTATGGCTCGCTTTGAAGCATCTGGGGATAATTTGATGAAGAAAAATTGAGTCACCATCAACTTGTTTGCCTAGCAACTGAAAAAGAGGGGGCAGGGAAAATGCTCTATGAGGGCTGACAGTTACTGCCTATTGAATTTCCAAAGAAACCCCAATCTCGGCAGAATCTAGAGGGCTGAATTCCTAGTGGATGTTGGGATTGGATTTTTTTGAACAAAACAGACCAAGGTTTAGACTAACAGCAAGAAAAAAATCAAACCTTCTGGAGACAAGATAAATCAGATGGAATTTATACACACATACAGCCTTGAAACATCCTTTCCTCCCCTTCCTTCTTTGTAATTTGTTTACCAAGGAAGGTTTTCCTCAAATGGAATCATCTGCTTCTTGAAGGGACCTACAAATTGTTCCTTTGGGTTTCCCTGGGATACTGGTTGGCTTGTTATGAGTACCTTGAGCAAGGAACTGTACCCAAAAGAATATCCTGGATTTTCCTTCAGGAAACTCCCTCTTCTTCTACCCCTGCTTTCTTCATTCTCCTCTCCTCCTCTCCTTCCTTTGGATTCCTTAGTCTCTGTTTCAGGTCTATAATGCTTCCTTAGGTTGGTGTGTTCAACCAGACATACATATGGGATTCCTGGTAACTCATACATATTCAATTCCTGGTAAGAGAGCCCTGTTTTTTGGCAACCCTTGGTAACAGAATAATCCCTGGAAAAATTGATGAAGGTTTAGCAGAACAGGTCAGCTGTACAGCATGCAAATATATACAACTTTTATCAGGATGGAGTTTTCCTTTTAGATTCCTAACAAGGCTAATTAAGAAGAAACCTCTAAGATTCACTGGGGGAGGTGGTATGGTACAACGGACCAGGCACTATCTCTGGAGATAAGAGGATCTAAGTTTAAAATCCCACCTGTTACTTATATCTGTGTGACTTAAGTAAGTCACTTAAACTATTAGGGACTCAATTATTTCCTTCTCTGTAAATTGAGGGAATTGGACTAAATTACCTCTTAGAGTTTCAGCTAGATCTTTGATGCTATGATTACATCCATTCATTCTCTCTCTCTCCCCTCCCCTTTTTACACTCCTCCTCTCTCATCTTTCCTCCCTCACCTCTGTTTCCTTTTCTCCCTCCCCTACTCTTTCTCTTTCTCCCTCCCCTACTCTTTCTCTTTCTCTCTCTCTCTTTCTCTCCCTCTCTCTCTCTCTCTCACACACACACACACACACACTGCATAATGGAAAAAGAAGACTGATTACTTAGGTTGGGGACAATATATACCAGTGGAATGTAAGCGAGGATTTGGAAGAATCAAGTCTTCTTGGATTCCAATGGAGGGAAAATCTATTCTAGTTCCTAAAAAGAATATGTGCATATATATTTGTGTACATATATAAATATATATGTGCACACGTACATGTACAGATATTGTTGTTCGGTTAGTCATGTCCATGACACTGGTGTTTTCCTGGCAAAGATTTTGGAGTAGTTTGCCTTTTACTTCCCCAGCTCCTTACAAATGAGGAACTGAGGCAATTAAATACACATATATACAAGGTGAACTCAAACTCATACATATGTGTGTGTTGTGTGTTGGTGTGTGTATATATACAGCCATACACAACACATACATATCACCAAACACTCTCTATATGTACATATATGTGTGCTACATACATATATACAGATTATGCGTGTATGATAGCAGAGTCTCATGTGAGTATACCTGCATGTACATAAAGTCTATTAAAACATTTAAACTGCATTAAGACTTTTGGGACACCCTGTACACACACACAAATGAACAAAAAGCATTTGTTAAGTGCTTAGCAGACACTGTAAGTGTAAAGACTGAGAGTTAATGTTAAATCACTATAATCGATTTACTTAAAGGAGGGAGGAAAGAAATGGTTTAAAACTTCTTTTAGGGCCAAGCTTCCTGGGGAGGATGCTTTCAGAATCAGAGCTGCCTGAAATGATGAAAGTCCTGGTGGAACAAACAGGTAGCGTTGAAATTACCATCTAAATTGATGCTTATAAACATTATATATTGATTTTCCAGCCCTGCAATCAAGACCTGGCAAAGAAATCGGGGCAATTTCAGGCTCTCACACCTTTCCTGTTCATGCAAAGACACGTTTAAGGTACAAAAGTCCAAACGCATTTCCTATGGCTCTCTGGTGGGCTTTTCAAGAGGGAAATAGAATCCCCACAGTGCTTTAACTTAGTTTTATTTTCAAGGCCCCTTCCGATCAACTTCTGGTAGTGTAAAAAATATGGCTACTTCTCAAAGCCCCCTATTAAGCCAGGCGACAGATATCACCTTCTCCACTCTCCTAACCAATCCAAAAACACTCTAACAGACTAGGAAGCATGAGCTAACAAGCTCAAATCTTATAAAAATAAATGCAAAGTTATGCACTTTGGTTAGGAAAAAAATCAACCATAAAATTAAAGTGTCTCTCAAGACGTAGCTAGAAAGTACTTCCTTCATAGGATGACGTCTTGGAGGTCCTGGTGGACAGCAAGCTCAACATGAATTGGCAAAATGATGTGGCAGCCAAGAGAGTTAATTTGATTTTAGGCTGCATTCATAGAAGGACTGTGTTTAGTAAAAGGGAGGTAAGAACCCCATTGTACACAACCCTGGTTAAGTAATATATATGGAATATTATCTGGGCATCATGTTGAATAAGAGACAGACAAATTGGAATATGACTACAGGAGAGCAACGAGGTTGATGAGGAAATCCAAAATCATAACAATAACAACTCACTTATAACGCACGTAAGGTTTTCAAAACCCTTTCCTCCAAACAGCCAAGTAAGTTCAGGTAGTATGTTATCCCCATTTTATTGATGAGGAAACTGAAAAATTTGGACCCATGTCTTTCTGACTTGAGGTCCAATGCTATGTCCACCATACCTCACTGTCTCTAGGGCAGTGGTCTTCAGAATGGAAGGAAAGGCAAGGGAAGATTTGAGTAGAATCCCTGTCATGTGAGTATATTTACTTATTGCTTTATATACATGTGCCAATCTGCAGATAATTATGTACACTGGAAAACTTGTTAAATGGTCATTTTAAAAGGATGAGACCAAGAAGAAAAAGGTTTTGCCCTAGTGTCTATAGCAGCGGTTCTCAACCTGTGAGTCGTGACCCCTTTGGGGGTCGAACGACCCTTTCACAAGGGGTCATAAGGTCGCCAAAGACCAAGGGAAAACGCATATTTCCAATGGTCTTAGGAACCAAGACAGTGCTTCTCTAACCGTCTCCAGGCAGGTCTGCCCACATGCAGATGAGTATTAAAGGGTCACACATTGGGAAGGTTGAGAACCACTGGTCTATAGGGAACAACCAGAGTTTACTGAATGGGGCAGCTAGATGGATAGTGGATAGAGTGATGATGCTGGAGTCAGGAAGACTTATCTTCCTGAGTTCATATCTAGTCTCAGACACTTCCTAGAGGTGTGACCCTGGGCAAGTCATTTAACCCTGTTTGCCTCAGTTTCTTCATCTGTAAAATTAGCTGGGGAAGGAAACTGAAAACCACTCCAGTATCTTTGCCAAGAAAACCCCAAATGGAATCACAAAAAGTTAGACACAACTGAACAACAACAGAGTTTACCAAGCAGGGTAGTGGTGAGGATAGATCTGAGCTTTAGGAAAATCAATTTGGCAGATTTTGGAGATTAGATTGGTGAAGGGGATCCAGTTAGAAGGCTATTCCAACAGCTCAGACTAGAAATGATAAGCATCTAAAGTAGGGTGGTAGCTAAGTGATAAAAAAAAAGATCAGATTGAGGTACAAATAGAAATGATTAGATTTGGCAACTGATTGATATGTGGGGTGCTGGAGAGTGAAGAGTGAAGAATGACACCAGCATTCTGAATCTGTGTTCACAGTTCAATAGGAATAGGGAAGTTCAGAAAAGGGGTAGGCTTGGAGAAGTGATAGAAATCATAATTATTCATGCCTACTCAGCCTGTAAGATTTTGTCTCTTCCAAAATAAAAGAGTAAATATGTCTGTGAAGGAGATTGTTGACTTATTCAATAACCAGTGCCTTGGAGCATAGGACTAACTCTCCAAGAAGTGCCTGATGAAACCAAGAGATGATCTGGGGGACAAGGAGTAGATATTGGGAAGATGGGAAACGTTTTTCCAAAGATGTTTGCACAGCTGCTGCTCTAAGTGTCCAGGTAGTGGTTGGGTTATAACTGGACTGAGGGGTCCCCACCTCTCTCAGAAAGGGGCATGTTAGAAACTTGCATAGAAGAAGACTGAGTTGAGGGGTGTTGGAGGATGAGAGTGGGTGTTGTTGTGTAGGATACAACCCCCATGACTGACTGTTGCCAGTCCTTAGCCCTTCATTGTTTGGTCATGCAACTGTGGTTCAAACCATGGCCCCTGTGAAGTCAGATCACTGTTCTTACTTTGGAAACATTTATTCTAGTGAATTACTTGAAGGAAGGAAGTAGAGATATTTAGATTGATGGACAGGATTTGAAATACTTGTTTTCCCATATATGAAAAGTTGTCCTATGGAAGCAAAATCATTCTTGATCTACTTGGCCGTAAGGGGCAGAATGAAGACCAGTAAGTGAAAGTTATATGTAGCAAAAGTTCACCTAAACATAAGAAAAATCTTTCTAATAATTAGAGCTGTCTTGAAATGAAACAACGTGCCTTAGGGGGTAGCAAGTTTTCCATCACTGGAGTTCTTCATAAAGACACTGGAAGTTCAATCTTAGAAATGCTGTAAAGGAGATTTATGATTTGGATAGATGTTATGCCAGAATCTCTTTCCTCTCTCCTGAAAGCTTCCTTTGCCTTAAGCATACTTTCCCAATTCTTCAGTCACCCTCCTGTATCACAATTCTGATCATTTTGGGTCTTGTAAATTGGTTATTAAGATGTAATTGGGAGGAATTGAACTATGATGACTTATGCTCATACTTGTGGGCCGAAAGCTTTCAGCTCTCCAAAGGAATAAAGTCACAATGGTAGAAAAAAATGGCAGGGCATAGAAATGTTATTTTGGAAGGAGTTAAGTTGGAGGACAACCCTCGAACCATGCCCAATAAGAAGAAATTCACAAGAGGCATTTGGGAGGTGAATCTTGACCTCTGAGGTCAATTTATATGTATATGTGTGTGTATATACAGGTATGTGTGTGTGTGTGTACATAGGTATGTATGCATGTATGTATACACACACATATGTATACATATATATTCTATAAATCTACAATCCTACGATCAAATGATAAAATCCTAGAATAAACAGACTATCTAGTGAGGTCATAATTGTTTCAGGTATGAATTTTTTCCAGATAAATATAGAAAAATCTCTCTCCTATAGAGTTTACACACTCATCTTCCTAATGATTTCTCCAGGTCCCCTCAATAGCAACAAGTTGCGTGTGATTTGGCAAATTTCTGCCTAATTTGACCACAGTAGACCATGCAACCCAATCACATGAGTCTATTTTGGCCCTCAATTATCCAGTTTGCAAGTCTGCATGTGTCATAGTTGAGGTCTGCCTGATTCAGCCCAGTCTGGTAGTTTGAATTCAAAACTGGAAAAAAAAGAGACCCAGGTAGAGAATATAATTAATAAAAAGAGGTTTATTTAGGCGTAGAATGGGAAGGATGCTTGGCAAGGATACAACACTGGTTCAGTTAGATGTAGCCCTATCCTCCATATACAAACTTGTCTAATCAGAAGGGGATAATAACTCAGTGGGGAGTGTTGACTCACACAGCAGTGGGTCGTCCTCCAAGTCTGAGGAGCACTGACTCCCCAAGGATTGGCCTCTTTTATACACTTAGGTGATAGGTGATGTGCCACATCAATGTCCCAAGGCTTAGCTCCCTATCTCAAATATATAAATGATAAAGAGGTCCTTGAAAACAGGGACTATCTTACTCTTCAATTTGGATCTCCAGTGCTTAACATAGAAACTTCATACAGAGTGAATGCTTTAAAAAAGGGCTTTTTTCATTCCAAGGGCAAAAACAAAACAGAACAAAAAATCCACTAGCTTAACCTATACAGTGGGGAACCTCATAGATAATGCTATTACCATAGCATAGATGAGGTTCCTATTTATTTCATGTTATGTGTCTATGAAATAGTGAAAATAATAAGTCTTCAAGGCACCATGGTGTAGGAAAAAGAGAACTGGACAGGGTTCTAGTCCTTATTCTGCTACTAATTTTTAGTAATTTGTAATTTAGTAATCTTCAGCAAATTTAATCAACATTGATTAAAAAAACTGAGAGGAAACATGATATATCATAACCCTACAAGGTAAGTACCACAATATTAGGACAGTTTAAGTAATTAGCTGAAATTTACAGAGATATTAGATGTCAGAATCAGGACTCAAACACAGATCTGATGTAAAGACCATTGCTTTTTACCATTGTACCATATCACTTCTCCAGATAATGCCCAAGATTCTTCTGCCATATTGGTATAAATACAGTCCTATAAAATGTATTTGTTTTTCCTCTCTAAGTCGATCGCCTTTCATTAGTTGCTATCAATATTCTTCCTTGTTTCTTTGCCAATTCTCCAATCTGCAGAGAAAATTCCAAATTCTGACTCTATTCTCTCTGTAGTGTGTTCAACCAATTTTAACATAGTCTTAACTCCACCATCCAAATCATCATAATGGACCTATTCGAAGAACATCAAGCTTCAGATTGACTTTAGGACCATAAAATAAAAAGGTCATAAGATGTATCCATGCAAACTCACTGCCACATCTTCCCTAAAACAACACTAACAAGTCATTTGGAAAACAAATACAGGATTTAATAGTAAAGAGTTATTTCTACATTCTTTTAAAAAATTTCTATATGCTTTAATGCCATCTAGCTTATACCTAGGGTACTCAGGAAATTTCTCTCTCTCAATCTCAAACAAAATATAGATTCTATGAAGTTAGGTCCTGAGTACTTATGGTAGTGAAAATGGGTTTTTTTCTCTCCCAAATATCTCATTCTTATGAGGATTTTGGGGGATTTCTTTGAAACACATCTCAATTTATAAATAAAATTATTCTTTTATGATCAGCTGTATTAATGTATCACTGTATTTCTGAGGGAAATGTTTCTAATATTCCTCTGCTATTCATTAATGGAATAATTTTTCAGTAGAATCAGTTTCAAAAGATCATTTGATTCATCCTCCTGATTCTAACCACCTCTATTGATTGGCAGTTCTTCAATTCCAGCAGATTCAGAGATAAGCCTAAATGAACCTTCTTTTCTACTCTACGAATTCATTATCACTTATTGTTGTAGACTAGGCTGGCTCAGATGAATCTGATAGTACAGGTTAAGAATTAGAATGGAATGGGATATTTGTAGACTATCAGTTAACCATCACCATAGCATGGAAAGGATACTCAGCAAGGATACAGCACCAGTTTGGGTAGATGTACCTTCTCACTCCTATTCCACTTTGTCTTTACACATGGAGAAACTAATGTTAGGATAGAGTAGAGAATTTGCCAGAGGATAACAGAGCTACTAAGTGTCTTGATCAGAAATGAGTCCTATCAGAAGGATATGCTCCCTAAGACGGTAATGGGGCATATGCTAAGTCTAAGAGGCACTGATTCTTTATGGCCTTAGGAAATGGGAAAGCCAAGTTGATGGCTTCAGTCATAGTCCCTGGGATAGTCAAATCTTAGGGACAGTTTCCTTGCATTTTGGGCTGTGGAAGGGAGAAGAACTAGCCTGGCCTATATAGTGGAGACCCTTGTATATATTATTCCCATCAGACTTGCCTTCTTGTATTGTTTGCAGGTTAATAGGCTTTAGAGAGCAAACGAACTTCAGAAAAAAGTCTACTCCCTCATTTTACATGTAACATTCCCTATGCCAAGTGGGTTGGGTGGTTCTTTGAAGGGCATACCTTTTATGATACAGATGTGACTACTGATTGAGAGATTTCTGAACTTTTCATGCTGCATATAGTACATGTGATAGAGGAGAGACTTGGGAGAAACTGCTGAAATGAAATTTGACAGAGGTGAGGTAGGCAAATGCAAGATATAAACTTTGAAATTACTAACAGTAATGCCAGAACCACAGATACATGAGAAAAACTTGCCTCCTCCCACCCCACAATATATCCCTTGATTCCTAGGCCCTGTAACCCCAGATATTGCTAAGAACATATTTCTCTGGTGAGATTATTCTTTCTTGGATTGAGCTAAGATTTTATCTCATTCCAGAGCCGAAGAATTGATTTACTTTTGTGCGTTCTATTGTCTGTCCCAATCTACATAACTTCTCCAATTTCTGTTTCACTGCTTGCTTAGATAAATATGTTTTGTCACTGTCTGTGATTACCTGAGTGGAAGGAAACTAAACACGCCAAGAATAAGCTGTCATCCTCCCCTTTAGAGCAATCAGGGAAAGCAGATGTTATCTTGAACCCCTAAAAGAACATTATGCCCCTAAACTTCAGTGTTTAATAGATGGATATAATTCCAGCCCAATATCCCTCTTGGAGATAGGCAAATGGAGCCCAGTCACCACCCTCCCCCATCTACCCAAAGTTGAAACTGGTCTCCCTTGGAGATATGGAGTAGGATGTTCTAGAGCTTAATTCTCTAAACATATCCTACAACATGGGCCATCCCAGGTCCCCATAGGGTGGGTTAAACCATTTCAATGAGGAATACAAATGAGGAAGTGAAAGTATAAAACAGTAAAGCAATGTATCCAGGGTCACCTAGCTAAGAAAGTAGCAGAACTGGGATTTTAATCCAGATAAATTGTCAAATCCATACCACATAGCATTATGAACCATTAGAATTTTCTAGTTTAATTTTAAATAGAGAAGTAGAAATTATTGTTCTTTGGAGATGTTAGATCTTCAAAATGACACATCTAAAGAATAATGTTGCAATTTTTAAAAGAATGGCAGCTGGGCTTCTTTTAAGAGAATTTCATGATTTTATAGCTTGCAGAATACTGTGGCATGATGATTCTGCTAAGGAGAATGAATTCAGCATGCTGGAAATACTTAGTAGTTCTGGAAGGTCTCTGGCCAATAATTTTTAATTCTTCCTGTTCACAGTTTGTATGCAGCCTTGACTCAATTAAAACATTCAATTTCCCCATTGGCCCAAGGACAACCATTCAGACCAACATCTGGATTTAATATTGCTTCTCTCTATAAATGCTTTAGAGGCTGCTCATTAGAATGAAGGCTCTCTGAGAGATTTGCCTCTCTTGTACCACTGCATGTAGTGCCTGAAACATAATAAATGCTTAATAAATGTTTTTCCTTCATTGTGTCTTTCACGGTCAAGAGATGGCAGACAGAATTTTTAATATGAGGGGAGTTTTTTGCCAATTATTGAAAAAGAGACTATTTTGTGCTATGTTACAAAAGAAATAAATTTCAATCAAACTCGACTAATAGAAAAACTCCTAACTGCCAAACCACTGGCCATCTCTGTGTACCCAGAAGAGAGTCAGCCAGACTTAGAGGTCAGTTATTTTCAAATAATCTGTTATGACTAGAGGATATAGAGTCATAGGTTTAGAGCTACAAGGGACTGTAGGTTTCCTCCAATTCAGGAGTTCTTAACCATTTTGATATCATAGACTCCTTTGACAATCTGGAAAAGCCTTTGAACCTCTTACCTTTGAACTTAAAAATGTTTTTTTAATTATGAAGAAAATGCTAAATTTTAGTTAGGAGTTAGTGAAAATAAGAGCATATTTTTCCCATCCAAATTCATGGATATCCTGAAATCTCTCCATAGACCCAGGACCCCAAGTCATATTACATCCAAATTCAGCCCTGTCTGGCATCTTGCTTCGGAAAAGGACTTAAATGGCAAACAAAGAGCCAGGGCAGCTTCCCCCTCAAGACCATGAGCATCTTTTTCAGATTATATAGTATAAAGAACAACCTTGGCAAATCTAACAGAATTCTGGAAGCTGGTTCTACTTATTATTCACTTTCCTATTGGAACAGGAGATGCCTTCTTTACTTTGATACTTACACGAGTCAAACACTAGTTGAGTTGGGTGAGAATGGTCTTATTGATATGCATTCAGTGCCTCCCCCCATCACTACCTATCAGACACACTTTCCCTAAGGAGCAAATGAGACAATTAAATTACCTCAAATCCCTGCTCTGCCTTCTAATTGTGTGACCTAAAGTAAGTTCTAGATCTACGATTCCATGAGCATTTCCTTTCAGAAAAAGAAACAATAAAACAAAACAAAAACACATCCCATCCCCAGGAAGAGCACAAATCTTCTTGCTGATAACTCATACTCAGTGACTTCTAGCAATGACATACCGTTCTCTGGAAGAGAGCTTGCTCCTTGGAAGGAAAGGTATGGCAAATGTAAGCAGCCTATTAAAAAGAAGAGACTTCATCTTGCTGAGAAAGTATAGTGACCCAAGGGTGAGAAACCTGCAGCCTTGAGGCCACATGTGGCCCTCTAGGTCTTCAAATGTGGCCCTTTGATTGAATCCAAACTTCACAGAACAAATCCCCTTAATAAAAGAATTTGTTCTGTAAAACTTGGACTCAGTCAAAAGGCTATACTCAAGGACCTAGAAGGCCACGTGTGAGCTCAAGGTCTTAGGTTTCCTTACCCCAGAGTCAATGCTCCAGTTTTTCCAGTAGCAATGTATGGTTGTGAGAGTTGGGTTATAAGGAAAGCTGAGAGCCTCACAATAGACACTTCTGAATTATGGTGATAGAGAAAACTTTTTAGAGTCCTTTAGACAGCAAGGAGATCAAATCAGTCAAAACTTAAAGAAATTAATTCAGGTTATTCACTGGAAGGACAAGTACTGAAACTGAAGCTTAAATACTCTGGCCATATAGTGAGAAGACAGGATTCATTGGAAAAGATCCTGATGTTTGAAAAGATTGAAAGCAGAAGGGAAAGGGGATGACAGATGACAAGATGGATAGATAGTGTAATGGAAACAACAAACACAAACTTGGAGAGACTTTGAGAGATAGTGGAGGATAGTGGTGTGCTATGACCCATGCATGGGCTCGCAAAGACTCAGACATGACTGAACAACAGTCACTGCAACAATTTCTTCTGGGTCTTTCCATATGCCATTTAATATATGGTGTCCACATATGTATAATACAGTCCATTTTCTTCTCCCCCTACCAAAGCCCCCTGCAGGCCAGTTCCCAAAGGATGCCAGATGGTCCAGTGGAGCAGGACTCCAAAGGGAGCCCTTCCCCTCAGACTTCCTATACATTCTCTTTCCCTCCTCTTGACTGGAAGATGACCACCCCTCCCCCACTCATTAAGCTACCCGCCTCCTTAGCAGTCTAAGATGCAGACCCTGCACACCTTCCAAAGCTTCTCTCTTGTCTCAATATCCTCTCCTTTGGAGAAGTTCAAGTGCATCATCACAGACACTAGAGAACTCTGGGTAAAAACATTTGCTGCCATAATCATCAGATCATGGGGAAGGGAACACAATGGCCATCTAGGCACCAGAAGCCAAGCAAGAGTTAACCTGGCAAAGAAGTTGGTTCTGGAATCTTTTTTTTTTGAAGAGCAACAATCTGCCCTACAATATGGAACTTGTTTTTATTGAAAAGGAAATTCTGCAAGAAACATTTTTTTTAAGAAATTGTCTTTAAGTATTTTTTGCCCTCATCTACCCACATAGGTTTGGCTTAGCTCACACAGAAGTACAGAAAAAGAGGGAAATTCGAACAACTAGAACAATCCCAGCAGAAAAGTCCCTGGACAGCAAGCAGCAGAGATGACTGAGTTGGTGAAGCTTATCTTGTGTACAATCCAAGCCTATTTTCCTGATTTTAGAAGCCAGCTCTCCGGGTACGTTGCCCCTTCATACTTGCTTTGAAGCTCCCTTTTCCCTCTTCTCCTCCTACATTAACACTTTCATCTTCTGTCTCCTATTTTCTAAAGACCGGAAAAATGATAGAATCATAGACTTCATATTCCAGTAACTGTCTAGGTCGTCTATATCATCTTCCTCATGGGAATCCCTTCTACAGCAGGTGGGAATCCCTTCTACAGCAGGTGGCTATCTAGTATCTGACGGAATACTTCCAGTGATGGGGAGCTCCCTATTTCAAGGCAGAAAAATTACTCATTATAACTCTGAGAATGTTCTTCCCAATATTGAACTGAAATCCACCTCCCAGATACAGTGGAAGAAGCATTCACCTTGTAATCAGAAGACTTGGACAAGATGTTTCTCTGCCTCAGTTTCCTTATCCACAAAATGGCTATAATGATACTTGAAGAACTTACTCAAGAGTCACAAAGACCTTATGAGATAAAATATGTCTGAGAGACAGTATCATACAGCAGAAAGTGGGCTGGATTTGTAGTCAGAACACCTGGATTTGAATTTTAACAAGGGCTGCTTGAAGTCAGAAAGACCTGAGTTCAAAGCTGACCTCAGATTGTTACTAGCTATGTGACCCTGGGCAAGTCACTTAACTCTCTGTGCCTTAACTGTAAAATGGAATAATAGCAGCACTGACCTTCCAGGGTTGTTGTGAGGATTAAATGCAATATTTTTTAAAAAGTGCTCTCCCATCCCATTGTGTGACCATGGGCAAGTAACAATCTCTCTGGGTCTCAGCTCCTCATCTGTAGAATCAAGCAAAAGGGACCAGATGGCTTCTGAGGTCCTTTCGTGTGTTGAACCTATGGTCTTATGTCAAGCACTTTGTTATTAATATTAATATAAATAGTTCCAACTTTTGCAACTAGGCAGAATCAGTTTAATTATACTTTCATATGATAGCCTATCCAATATTTGAAGACTGGTTCAGAAGATTGGAAGCTGGAAGACAACTTGGAGATCATTTAGTTCAATTCCCTTATTTTTACAGATGAGGAAACTGAGAAACAAAAAGATTAAATGCCAGCTATGACATTTCCTTGGTAAATGATATCTAGTTATGATGTCAGTTGGATAGGGGCCTAATATTATCACCTTCTAGTTAAAATGTTCATTTTAATAGGGGAGCTTTCAGGCCCTAACCCAAAGGAACATAATGTGGGGGATTCCTGGTACCATAACAGGATCATTGGGGAAAACACATGACCTCCTTTCAAATTGCACTGCATGGTTCAAAATCTACTCTGCTTATGACTAAGACTAGCCCTTCATTGAACGGAGGCAAAGGCCAACTCTCAACACTGATGCCCACAGAATTTGTGGACTTAGAATTATCTTCATATTAGGCAAAAAAAAAATCATTCAATTTCTCCTTTATGCAAATATGTCGAAAGTATGGTAAGGGGATTAAGATGATTGGGATTTAGATGCTTGAAATTATCAGGTTTACTATTGAGTCTCTCAGTGAACTTGATCGAATCACAGTTTATCTGTTTGTTCCTTCATCAGTGAAATGGGGATATTTCCCTTGCCTTACTCTAGAGTAGATGTTCTTATTCTAGTATCTAAGGACCTTCAAGGGGGGTATGGATAGATTGGAATGGGGGGATGGTCTATGAATTTGGATATGATTAGGGCAGCTAGATGACACATGGATAGAGCTCTGGGCTTAGAATCAGAAAGATTCATCTTTCTGAATTCAAATTCAGCTTCACACATTTACCAGCTATGATGGTTCTCAACCTGTGGGTTATGTTCAATTTGTAACAATGAAAATACATCCTGTATATCAGGTATTTACATTACAATTCATAACAGTAGCAACATTACAGTTATGAAGTAGCAACGAAAATAATTTTACACTTGGGAGTCACCACAACATGAGGAACTGTATTAAAGAGTCACGGCATTAGGAAGGTTGAGAACCACTGACTGCTATGTGACCCTGGGCAAGTCACTTAACCTTGTTTGTCTCAGTTTCCTCATCTGGAAATAGGAGCTGGAGAAGGAAATGGCAAACTGCTCCAGTATTTGTGCCAAGAAAACTCCAAATGGGGTCATGAAGAGTCAGACATGACTGAATAACTATGAATTTGGATATGAAAAATTGCATCTTTATTTTAATACAATCAGTCTCTTTTGTAATACTCTGTGTTTTATGATATACATTTAAAAATCTTTTCATGAGAAGTGTTCCATAGGCTTTACCAAACTGCCAGAGAGGTCTACATCACACACACAGAAAGGTTAAGCACCCCTGCTCCACAGGGATCAAGACTGTAAACATTCTGTGTGAACTGTAAACATTCTATGTGAGCCATAAACATCCCCTATGGAAATGTGTACATTCTGTATGGACTGTAAACATTCTTCATAAACTACAGATCTTATCCCCACTCACCCCCACTCATTGGTTCTTTTATTTTGTGGAATCATGGGGACAAACACAGCAAGCTTTCATTGTACTAGAAAAATCTATTTCTGTATTCCCATACGGGGAGTTATTTTCATGCTATTTGACAAAAACATTCACATCTCAATAATCCCAACCTGTCAATAGCTATGCTATAGTGTCTAGTAATTGCCATTCATGCATGGAAATTCAGATCTTTTGTACATGATGGTCCTCTATCTGTGACCATGTCTATCTATCCTGTCCAAGGGAAAAGATATTAGGTGGTTAAATATCAACATATTTGTAAAGAGCTCTATTAGGGAGGCAAATGGAAAGTTACTTATTTTATGTGAAGAACAACAAACACTGGGAACCATTAAAAAGTACTAGAGACACATTCAGTCTTTTGAGAATTTAGCTTTGAAGAGGTAAAAGGGAAATAAAAGATAGGAAAAAAGTGGTTGCTCAAGAGGTTATGTTGCTAATGCTAAATCAGGGTCATTAGTCCTAATGGCTTTGTTTTGGTTTTTTTTAATAATATTTTCCCAATTACATGAAAAAACAATTTTAAACATTTATTTTCTTAAAATTTTGAGTTCCAAATTCTTTCCCTCCCTTCCTTCCCAACTCCCTCCCTATGATGACAAGCAACTTAATATAGGTTGTACATCTGGGCTGCTAGGTGGCACAGTGAATAGAGCCCTGGCCCTGGAGTCAGGAGGACCCTGAGTTCAAATCCAGCCTCATACACTTAACACTTACTAGCTACGTGACCTTGGGCAAGTCACTTAACCCCAATTGCCCCGCCCTCTCCCCTCAAAAAAAAAAGGGAGGGGAGAAAGAAAAAATATAGGTTATATACATACGATCATGGAAAACATTTCTATATCTTTTGAATAGTTTATTTTCTTTCCAATTATATATAAAATAATTTTTAACACTCATTTTTTGAAAATTGTCCTAATGGTTTTCAGTATTCCTAAATTGGACTTGCCTCTAGGGAGGCAGTCAGATACAATGTCACCCCTGGAGTCTGGTAGACACGGGTTCAAACCTTGCCTCAGATATGTATAAGTTGTATGACCCTGAGCAAGTCACTTAATCTTTGTTACTCTAGTTTCCATATCCATAAAATAGGGAAAATAATGTGACAGAATCAAATGTAATAACATGGAAAGTGCTTTGCAAATGTTTAGTGCCAGCTAATTTTAAACTATTTTATTTTCACTAAAAAGCATTTATTTTTTCTCCTATCTCACCCACTAGTAAAAATCAAAACAAAACAAAAGAAACAAATATTCCTAGTTAAGGAAAATAAATTTCTACATTGGCTGTGTCCAAAAAAAAAAAATCTTTATTTCCCACTCTATACCTTGCCTCTGTCACTTCCGTTAGGAGGTGGACAGTGTGTTTTCATCATTCATCTTCTAGTGCCGTGATTGATTAGTAACTGAAATGATCAGAGTTCTTAAGTTTTTCACAAGTGCTGCTCTCTAAGTTACTCTCATTGTTCTGCTCACTCCATTCCTCATCAGTTCATTTAAGTCTTCCCATTGTTCTCTTAAAGTACCTCTCTTGTAATTTCTTATAGATTTATAGTACTCCATTCCATTCATATTCCGCAGTTTTTCCAGACACTTCTCAGGTAGTGAGCACTCTCCTGCCTTAGCTTCCAAGTCTTTGGCTTTAGAAGAGAAATGCTATGAATATTTTAGTACATATGGGTCCTTTTCTTCTCTCTCTGATCTCTTTGGGGCATAGCCCGAGCAGTTATGGTGAGTTTTGGACATAGTTCCAAAGTGCTTTCCAAAATGACTGAACCAATTCAAGGTTCCACCTGGAGTGGAATTAATGTCTGTTTTTTCATAACTGTTCCTACATTTGTAATAGCCCACTTCTTTAAAAAAATTTTTTATTTTTTTGCTTTTTGGAGGGGGGAAGGTAGGACAATTGGGGTTAAGTGACTTGCCCAAGATCACACGGCTAATTTTGTGTTAAGTGTCTGAGGCTGGATTTGAACTCAGCGCTTCCTGACTCCAGGGCCAGTGCTCTATTCACTGCTCCACCTAGCTGCCTCATTCCCACTTCCCTTTTTTTAATCAACTTTGCTAATCTGATGGGTATAAGAGTGCTATTATTGCTATTAATTAGAACATCTAGAGACTGTTTTGTTCAACCTGAGAAACGGGTTGTTTTCAGGACCTGAATTCTTCAGGAAGTGCAGAAAGGTGGCATAAAGGAAAAGAGAGTGTCATCCCTGAAGTCAGGAAAGACTTGAGTTAAATCCTGCCTCAGATACTTATTAGATGTGTGACCTTGGGCAAGTCCCTCAAACTTTCTCATTCTCAGTTTTCTCATCTCTGTCATGGGGGTAACAATAGCTCCTAGGTCACAGGGTGATTGTGAGGAGTGTTTTTGCACACCTCACTAAGATTCTATATAAGTGTTAGTTTTGTCATCATCATCATCATCATCATCATCACCACCACTGCCACACCATCTTTGGAGTTTGAAACCCACCATCTGAATTGGCCTTGAAGATTGCAAGGATTCATCATGGCCAGTAGGAGTGGCACTGGTCTGCTAGCTACCTGAAGTAACCAATGAAATCCTTCCAATGCACAGATCATGATAGAGAGGACCATGGAATGGCAAATTTAGTGCTGAAAGGAATTTTAGAGACCATGAAGCCTAATATTTCATTTTATAGATGGAGAAACTGAGGTACAGAGTGGAAGATTTATGCAGAGGAAAGGGAATGAGTAACTTGACTCTTTCTCTGGCTATGCCTCTCCACAACCATCTTTTTTCCCCATCAGGAAGGCCCTTGACCTCCATTTCACAATGTTAAATGTTCTGGAGAGCTGGCACAGGCAGGGATTTTGCAAAATTCAGGTTTCATGTCCATTTCGCTTTAAGAAACCCTCTACCAGGTAATCACATTAAATTGCTTGGCTTGCCGAATTCCATTTTAACATTACTCTCTCCCTCCTCCCTCAATACAATCTAAATTATAGACCAGCTGGCTAAGTAGATTAAAATCCTTTTTCTCTGCTCTTTATGCAGCTCTGAGGCTTTGTTCTAGCAAGCAAAGCTGGACACAGTGTTCCAACAGTGAAATCTCTTGGAACAAAATTCAATCGGGTTCTGAGCCATCCTGCCTCAAAGCACATTTATAAGCTAGCATCTTCCATTTAGTCTCCAGAAATTCTCATTTTCATCAGGCAAGCATAGAGCCCTGGAAGATTAGATTATTTTTAAACAATGTCAATGTCTTTTGCTGATGCTCTAGGGGTACTTTCCATGGGCCAATTGGTAGGGGATTAGAATAAGGACTTCCATTAGCCGCTAAGCTTAGTCTTCAGGTCTTGACACTGTAATTAAGATAGATAAGACTTCGATCTGGAGTCTGCATTTCCATAGGCTATGAATGCCTGAGGACCCTCTGAAAATATTTCCTGGGGATCTCAAAGATGTTCTCAGTTCCCTGAAGAGTAGTTTTCTAAATACTGTAATGCTTTGCAATATACTTGAGTCACTATAGTGAATAGTTTAGAAACCTAAATTCTACTAGTCACATGCATGTTAGAAAGAAAATTGCTGTCAACTTATTGACTTCCATTGCCAAGGTCACTAAGACTCTGGTGGGAAGATGGTCTTCATCCACTGAACTCTTTAAAACTGGCAAGATCCCCACAAAACTGGATGGGAAGAGACCTAGTCCAAGGTAGGAGCAGCGTAGGCCTTTCCTTTCTTCCTTTACCCCAAGTATTGGGATATAATCTCTGGAATAATCTCTTTCTCCTCACTAGCCACTCCCCAATCCCATCTAACTCAATGCTTTTATATAGGAACCAGAGGATGTGACTAAATCCCTCATAAATCAGGAACAAACTTTCTTTCTGGCTCATTTAACTTCATCCAAAGACGTTTTTTTTTTTTGGAGGAAGGAAGGCAGGGCAATTGAGGTTAAATGACTTGTCCAAGGTCACACAGCTAATAAGTGTGTCAAGTGTCTGAGGCCAGATTTAAACTCAGGTCCTCCTGACTCCAGGGCCAGTGCTCTATTCACTGCACCACCTAGCTGCCCCTGTCCAATGACTTTCAAAGACATTGTTAAAAGCTTATGTGGAGATTGATCAATTGAGGATCATATCACTTTAAGTGGGATGAGTTGATCTGATTAAGTCAATTTCAGCTCTCTCTCTCTCCTTCTCTCCTCCTCTTTCCCTCTCTCCCTCCCTCTTTCCAACCAACAATCTCTGAGTAGTAATAGCTGTCCCGCTTGGGACCTTAACTGGCCAATTCCTTTTGGATAATGCTTCTCCCTTCCTTCCTTTCTCTGTCCACATGAAGAATCATATCCTTACAAATGAGTACTCTGCCCAAAGGAATATAAATTTCTTGAAACAGAGTTCTGGAAAACCAGGCTTTGCTAAAGCCCATTAGGATTCAAATGGAGCTACTTGACTATGCCTTAAACCCAAAGCACTCTGGTTCTCATTGACTCAAAAATAATAAGTCCCAGTCCAAGCCTCAGTCCACATAACTTAAAAAGACCAACATCTCCCACTGTATCTGCGGTCATCTCCATTCTTCCTGACCTATGTCTTGCCACTGGACTCAGATGAGTCTGGAGGAGAGAGTGAGGCTGGTAACTTTGTATAGCCCAGCCTCACTTAAATCCATTTCACTTGCAAGTCAAGACATTGACTTTCTGATGTCATTGGTCCTCTTCAGAATGAGAATGAAGGACAAGCAACAACATCTATCTATATGTGGGTAGACATTACATATAGAGCATCCAGTAAAGTTTTTGTGTTTAATCTTGCGAAAGCAGTCAAATTCATTTAGAAAACTGAAGAGTTATGCCTCTTAAAAACAACTAAGACATGGGGTAGCATTTTTGTGTTCTTTCTAACAAGTTAGATTTTAAAAATGCAGAAATGACAAAAGTAAATGATCTCCAGAAAAACAAATCCAAGAAAGCAGAAAGCATTGCTCAAAGTGGCCAAGACACAGAAGATAATGATGCTTTATCTTTCAAACACGTCTATCCTCAGACTTTTCTTCTCTTGGAAAGGCTATGGTTACCAACGCTTCTGAAATTTCCAGCAGCCATAAATCAGCCCCTTCTCTGATATCTGCCCCTACCTCCTTCCAACTAGGAAGTAATTTCAATGCACTGCTGGGAGTGAGAGGAGTTTTATCCACAGACATCCTCTCTCCACTTCTATTTTTCTCTCATTCCTTCTCTAGTATCCATTGCCTGGTTAACATGAAGAGAATCTGCCATTACCCATCAGGGGCTGTGAAAGTATAGTAATATATCTATTCTGGATTTTTAAAAATCTTTTTTTCAGTTAAATTTATAAAAATTGATACCATTTGTTTCTACATCAATCTCATTTCTAAATATATCCCACCTCTTTCCATCCAAGGTCCTCAGCCCAAGAACCTTGGGGATAACAGCACTTCTCAAACCACCAGTCCCACTTCCAGACCAGCCCTACTAGCCATCACGGAGGAGAGAAATTCTTGTAGAGAGAGGGCCCTACCTTCCTCATCACAATCAGCAACAACTGCTAATGCCAATAGGAAGATCGGTGCATGTGTCTTGAGCTTGGCAGAACCTCCTCCCCCAGACCACAAGATCTGCTTCCAACACAGACCTCACAGCCATCATCTGGCGGAGAAGAGGCCAGTCATCTTCACCAACTGCCAACTAACTCCCACATATAAGGCAGGCAAAACAGCCCAGCTGAAGCAGTAAGACACCCTGAGGGGGAGACAAGAGGCAGCTTGTAAAAGGCAAGTCAAACCACCACCATCACCTTTACCGTCATCTCCCCTCACATCCTGATGGACAACCTTAACACAAGAGCCTTGGGGAACAGCAGCACTTCCTGCCCAGCGTCCTTAGCCATTAGCCTAGGAAGCAACCCCTGGGGAGATGCAGCTGCTGAAGACCCAGAAAGTCCTTGTCTAGACCTAGAAAGTCCTTGTCTCTAGGGTTCTTGACACTGTCAAATGGTTCAATGTCAGGAACTAAGATGGTTTTATCAGTGGAAATGACGTTAAAGAAGAGGCACTAGCATCTACTTTGCTACTACACCCTGAAGACCTTTTCATCTGAGTTGCAGCTGAAACTGTCCATGTAATGCCTCCACCCCAACCCTTAAAATTGGAGCTCCTTGGAGCAGGAAGTATCATACTTTTCACTGGTATCTCCAGCACTTAGCTTAGCACATTGTACATAGTGGATGCTAAAAAATGGGTCATTCATTCATTTGTTCCTTCAATCACTCATTCATACATTTCATTTCTTTCTCCAGAAAGTCATCCATTAGAGAGAGAAAAAGAGAGAGCTAGAGAGACAGAGGGGAAAAGAGAGAGAGAGAGATAGGGAAAGAGAGAGACAGAGTGACAGACAGTTAGAGAGACAGAGGGGGAAAGAGAGACAGATAGGGAAAAAGAAAGACAGCCAGAGAGATAGAGAGGAAAAGAGAAGGAGACAGATGGGAGAAGAGACAGACAGACAGATGGCTAGAGAGACAGAGGGGGAAGAGAGACAGATAGGGAAAGAGAGAGATAGCTAGAGAGATAGAGAGGAAAAGAGAAAGAGAAAGATAGGGAGAGAGACAGACAGATAGCTAGAGAGACAGAGGGGGAAAGAGAAAGAAACAGAGAGTAGTTCAATGATACTAATCCATCAGTCAAGTCTGGCAGTAAATATAATGTTCCATACCCATAATCCTCTGTCTCTGCAAAGAAAGAAGGTGCGTTGGCTACTCTATTGTGGGGGAGGGGGGGTGAGGAAGAGAATTGGGGAAGAAGCTTAATTACTATAATTATATAATGTTTACTTTTGTTTGTTCTTGTTTTTCTTTCTGGATTTGATCTGATCTATTATTGCCTTATAATCCCAAGCATGAAAACTATTCCTTGTTTGAGAAATAGGGTATAGTGGCCAAAGTCTAGATTTGAAGTCAAAAGACAAAAGAGCTGGGTTTAAGGCCAAACAAACCCCACCACTTACTATTACTCTTCAACCTAAGATTTCAACCTTCTCTGAGTTTCTTTACCAATGAAATGGGATAAAAAAAAATCTTGCCAACTATACACCTTACTGTGTAAGGGAGGTGTGATTGAGTAAAACAAGACACCCACGCCATTTAAATTAAGGGATAAGATGTTCAATCAACCAACCTATGAGTCATCCAAAGACTTTAGACTAAGTATGGGGAGAGTCCTTAAAATTACCATGACCTTAGCCAGGAACAGTGTTTGGATAGGCTGAGTCAACTTGACCACATAGCCCAGAAATCACCTATAAATGATTAATCTAGTTTAGATCTGAAGTAATTTGAGAAATTAGAGCAAGTAAAAACCTCTGAGGAAGAATGGTCTGGAGGGGATGGACAGGCTTGGACTTAGGTCCCCTTTCTCCCTAGCCAGGAGGACCTTGCATTCTCCAAAGGGTCCGTTGGATAATGATCCTAATTATCCCACCAGCATCCTAACAGCATCCTCAACTTAGCTGATGGCAGTGTCTGCTTTGGGAGGCAAGGACAAAATGAAGGTAGATTCCTGACTCCACAAGGAGGCTGGCAAAGTAACTACACCATGCCTGTGGAGAACATCTTGAGTAGATCATAAACAGAAGAAAAGGACTTCCAGCATCCAAGAACTGTGAGTTAGCCCTCTGCCACATACCTTCTCTAAACCTGAGTCTACTTTTTCCTGGACTCTATATCTACTCCTGAATGTGAAAATGAGGCCCGTTTAATTAGGAATGTATATGCAAAGTTGATATCAGATTGCAGGCCATCTTGGGGAGGGAGAGGAGAAATTTAAAACTTATGGAAGTAAATGTTAAAAAATAAAAATAAAAACATTTAATTAAAAAAAAGAAAAGAAAAGAATGAGGACCAGTGGTTAAGTAACTTGCCTAAGAGCAAGTAGCTGGTAAATAACAGAGACAGGATTTGAATACAGCTCTTCTGATTCCAGGGATGAACTCCATATCACCCATCTGCATTCACACATAAGCAGTATGATGCCTTACTGGATGAAATGCCCAGGAGAAAAGTTCAGGAAAGACTTAAGAACCACCAAAAGTAGAGCACCAGCCCTGGAGTCAGGAGAACCTGAGTTCAAATCCCACCTCAGACACTTAACACTTACTAGCTGTGTGACATTGGGCAAGTCACTTAACCTCAATTGCCCTGCCTTCCCCCCTCCAAAAACAAACAAACAAAAGAACCACCAACAGTTTGACCAACCTGTAAAATGATCAAATGCTCTTCCCATTCCTATCAGGGTCTTTCTTTTCCATGGCAGGGGGCCCTTAGATATTTGTGAAGCTATGCTAAATTATGTTTTGCTACTTGAAGTGGGGGAAAAGAATAAGAATAGTTCTGCTCCCACTACCTCCTGACCCCTTACCCCCTTCTCCTCCTCAAATGCACCATCACTCCTTCTGTCTCTTAACCCTGGAGAAGAAAAAACAAGGTAGAAAGTTTGGGGAACTGTTTCTTTCATCTGTTAGTTTCTGAGTTACATATTTGCTCCCCCTCTTTCCCCCACCCACCACCCCAAAACAGCCATTCCAGTGTGTCCCCCTTCCCCCAGCCTATTCTCTCCTAAG
>CM053581.1:369227736-369243699 GCA_028627135.1 Pseudochirops cupreus
TCTTTTCCCCAAAGAAGGAATCTAGGGTTTGAGAGCTGTTCTTACTTTGCTTCTTATGCTTATTGTTACTCATGGTTGTTCAGTCCGTGATTTTTTTTTTAATCTCTGTGGGGCTCTGCTTCCAGAAGGGAAAGCTCTGTCCCAAATCGCTGGGGTCCTCCCGGCTGCCATAGGTCTCAGGAAGATGCTGGGACCCTTCCTACTTACTTCCAGCTGACTGGATAATGAAGACTCCAAGATGGAGGCCCAAGACAGTGATCCGGATCCAGGCCGCTCAGCGCGAGAGCACTGGCCTCAGAACAATTGCTTAGTCCCTCTGCTGTCTGCAGGCCGGGGGGGGAAGCTACAACGCGGAGGCGGGTGCAAAACCTCTGCCTTTTGCTTTTCCGTTCTGGAGGCCTTTTGGCCAGACTGCTTTTCTCCCCCGCAAGTCTCACTGAGCTAGTTCTGAACGCTGCTCACAGCTGCTGCTAATCTGCTCACTAGAGAGGCTCCTCTGCTCCTCCCGTCCAGCCACCCCCAGGGCACAGCCTTGGCTTCAGGCCAGGCTAGTTTCCGTTTGCAGTGCTGATATGGTTCCTCGTAGCCGAGCTGACTTTAGTGGGAAGTATCTTTGTGTGCGTTTTGGAGTTCTAGGATTGGTTTAGAGTCCTATTTTGTGGGTATTTTGGGGTGGCTATGTGAGAGCTGCGATATATTGCTGCTGCTATGCCCCCATGTTGGCTCCGCCCCCCCATCTGTTAGTTTTTTTAATTCATTCTTTAAACCACTGGGAGAGGGAAGGTACAGCAAATTTTTGTTTCACAAAGGAAGGAACTGAGGCTTGGGAAGTTCTGTAATTTGCCCAACATCAGCTAGTAAGCTGAGAAACTGGCATTCAAATCCTGAAGACTCCAATGAGAATCCAGAGGAAATCTCTAATAAATAAACTCATCTCAGGCTTTCCTTGTGTCTGCTTCTCTTGAGGAGCTCTACGGGGACCAGGAATTATTTACCACAAACACAAGCTGGGATTTTCTTCAGTAGCCATATAAAGAACAGGAGGAAGAAGTGAGCACAGCTAGGTGGAAAGGTATTAACACATGTTGTGTCATCAAAAAGGCCAGGAGTCATCTGGTCCCCTCCTCGTGCCTTAGTCATGGCCCTACTGCTGCCCCTGCTGCTGCCGTCCCTGCTGTTGCGCCCTGCGAGCCACCCGCACCTTCTGAGGGTCTCCTGGGAGGAGGAATGGCTAGAGAGCCAGGGCCGTGCACCCCAGCCTCCTGCTGTCACCCCAGAGCGTGCCCTATGCTCATGCACTTTCAAGGGGCTGCACACCAAGCGGTGTGAGGCCTTGGCCAAATTCCTGACACATGATATTAAAGAGCAGAGGAAAATCCAGAAACAAAAATCCCTCCCCAAGATGCCCGGGGCTTGGGAACGGGGACTACAAGGGACAGAAGCCAAGCTAGTCCGGAGATCAGCTGGCGAGAGGATCAAGGTCACATTCACTCTTAGCAACAGTACCCCACCGATATTTTACAAGCCACCCAGGGGACAGAAAGCCCAGCCAGAGGCTGAACTTAGGTCAACCCCGACCTTGGTGGCGGAAGGTGTGAAGGACCATACCAAGAAGGCCCTTGTGCTGGACAGCTGCCATCCAAAGGACCAGGTCCGGCTGGAGGAAGAGGAGAGGGGCATCTTCTCCATCAGGGAAGGCAGCTTTCAGCCCACCAGGGAATCCTCCTGGAAGGCTACAAATACGTATGTGCTCACACGGATTCCCTGGACGGGGCCCTGTGCGACCACTTGGACTTCCTGGCCGACCGAGGGCTGGACAGCACATTAGCAGACCAACTGATGGAGCTCAGCATGGCCTTAGAGCACCAGGAGTACATCAACTTCCTTGAAGATCTGAAAAGGCTTGTCAAGTGTCAGCAGGGAGGCCTGAGGCTGGGAGACCATGCCGTGCACCGGGAGCCAGTCCTTCCAAGAGAATCTTATTTAGAAGCTGTTATGGAGAAAGTGCAATGTGTAAAATACCACCAGGCATAAATTATGTCCCCTAATGCTTTAATTTCCTTTGTCTGTTGGCATTTTTGTATGCCACCATAGAATGATGAGAAATAAAACCCTTGGACCCCTCAAAATAAAAAAAAGGCCAGTCATATTTCAGTCAGTTAGTATTTCTTCAGGACTTAGCACATGCCAGGCACTATGCTAAAGCCCTAAGGATACAAACAAAGGTAAAAGATAGTCCCTGGCCCCAAAGAGCTCACAGTCTAATGGTGGAGACAACATGCAGACAACATGGGCAAACAAGCTACAGACAGGAAAAATAAGACATTCTTATAGCAACAAGCCTCTCTTGAGGTGCATTTTAGATATACGGTGAACTTTGATGGACTAATTTGAGACACATAGAAGTTAGAGGCAAAAGAAATTAAGAGTATGACCAGGGAAGTCTTTGGAACCTGCAGCACCATGCTCTTTAGGCCATGGGAGGAAGAGGAATTATGGTCCAGTTTAGAGAACATTGACTCATCAAAGGGCTTCAACTCAAGTCTTACCCTTGACCTCTGAGGAAGTTATTTTGGAATCGTAGATTTAAAGTTGGAAGGGACCAGAGTGGGCATCTAGTCCAACCACGTCATTTTATAGATGAGGAAGTCTTACAGAGTTAAAGTGACTTGTCCAAGGTCATATCGATAATAGGACTTGATCCTGGATCTTCCTGGTTCTCTGTCTAGTATGCCATGCTTTCTCCCAATAGATCATACAGCTTCTCTCCATAATCTCCCTGGGACCCAGTTTCCTCATTTGTTAAATGAGGAAAATCTATCTGAATAACAGCCTAGATGGCCTCTGAGGTTCCTTCCAGGTCTTCAACTATGATCCTATGAAGAACAGGAACAGCATTGGTTCAGTGATAAGCCATTTTTATTTAGCCTTGATAAGTCCAGATTCCAACAAGCTCTTGGCTCTCCTCATAGCTGACTGGTAGATTGCTTTGGTTCTTCCTCACTTCCATACTGGGGCACTTTAGTGGCACAGCTTTTATAGGGAAAGATAGACTCAAACACATCTGACTGGTTTTTTATCTCCTGGTCACAAGCAGACAGATTGTAAGAATACAAATTTTGAGCTGAAAGGAATCTTAGATGCCATACAGTATAATTGAACCCCAATCATTTTACAGAGGAAGAATTACAGCCCAGAGTGACTTCCAGTTGGATTTGGTAGTGGGCTGGAAGCTAATTTCCCCCGGGGGAGAAGATGCCTCTCTCCTCCTCTTCCCTAAGATCACATAGATAGAAAGTAGCAGAACTAATATTCAAACTCAGGTCCCTTGATTCAGAAGCCAAGATTTTTTCCAAAGCCCAGTGAAGTCCAGGCTACATAGGCATGGGATACAGAAGTCATAAAAGTCTAAAAGTCACAAAAGTCATAAAAGGCTAATAATCCCTAACCACCCAACCCCCTAAAAGAGAATTTTTTGGATTGTCATGGTAGGTCAGTGCGAATTCTGTGAGGAAAACCATTTTTCGTCAGCTGAACAACCTTTGAAACTTCTTTTAAAGCTATGCTGATGTACACGTCCCACTGCCAAAAGAGTCAGAAAATAGCATGGTGTCTTTGAAGTCAACTCTTGTGTTCAGTGTTAAAAATCATGTTAAAATGGGCTTTTATAACACCCGGTGTCTGAACTTCTCAAAATGCGAGTGGCCATAGCATTAAGAGGGACAGGCAGAGAAATGGCTACTGCCCACTCACCCCTGACCCATCTGCACGTTCATTTTAATTTTTATTCGTGTCACGTTTCTCTCACTGCCTCTCCAAGTCCTATTCACTCTTCAAGTTCCAGGTCAAGATGACAAAGAATCAAAAAACATGGAGCTTGGAAGAGAGGATTATTCTAATGTTGATTCCTTTTTCCTTGTTTTATGCAGCAATTTGAGGACAGTCTCCTCTTGAGGAGGCAGTGGGTCTGGATCCTGGATGAGGTGGAAGGTGGTATCTGATGTCTCTGTTACATTGAAGTTGTTGATTGTTTTGGAAATGAGAAGCGGCAATAGCACAGTGTTGAAATGGTAGTCTAATATTTTGCCCCTAAAATTATATCCAGTAGAAAAAAAAAGAGCTTTCATTAAAAGCCCTTCTCTGATGCTGCCAGTTGACCTGGAGATGACCCCTGGGCTCATTCTTTATTATTATAATAAGCCTAGTAGTTATTAACAAGAATAATCCAATAAATATATGAAATATGTAATAAAATCTTACATAAAACTGACATATTTTTACCATATCTTTTGAGAAAGTGAAACCAAACAGATTAACAATCAAATGAAAAATAGATTTATATGTGTCCTCCTCTCAGTCACCTAAAGTTCCACCATCTTTGGTATAGTTTTCTTTATTTTTTAAAATATGATCATTATTTACATTTTTATATATACACATATACACACCTCCATACACATATATACACACATGTGCCTATAAATACATACATATGTGTATATGTGTATATATGTGTATGTATGTACGTATATATATATATAAATCTCATTGTGGTTTGCTAATTTCACATTATACTTCTTCATTTAGGTCTTGCCATATGTAGACAATAAGTTTTGAGGATCCTTTGCTCAACCCCCTCTCTCACAGATTAGTCTCAGGTCCTAGAGCAAGGTCATATCTCCCCTTCAGGGTTATAGAAGTACCCTTGAGAAGTCTGGAGTGATTCTCTAATACAGAGGCACCAAACATGCAGCCACTTTTTGGCCTGCAACATTTCCAAGTGCTGCCTGAATCAGATTAAAATATAATTGGGAAATATTTAACGAAATAAAGAAAAATACAATAGGGTTTTCTAAGTCAACATATGGCCCTCTGAAATCCTTATTTATGTTTTAGTGGCCCCCTTTTCTATCTGTCTAATACCACTGCTCTAATGCCATCATAATGAGTTTCCATGATAAGCAGCTAAGGACCAGTTTAGTCAGCCAACCTTAAGTAGCTTTTAGAAAGAGGTATTTAGAAAAATAGTATTTATAAAGGGGTATATATTTATAAGATGGTACGGTAAGGATAGATGGAACAAAATGTCTCCATGAAAGTCTATGTTAAGTTCTCCCACAAATATATACAGAAGCCAAAAGAAAGTGGGTTTCAGCTTAGAAAACACAAGGGGTAACTCACAGCTTCTGGTTTCTGGAAATCCTTCTTTCCCCTCAAGCAAGGTGAACCTTCAGTCAGTTTCTGCTTGGCTGCCAGTGAATACACTGCCACCATCCGTTACCACTCCAGGGGGACATCCATGCTAGGAGCCTGATGGTCAGATGGAAAGTCTAAAATCATCTGGACCCTCCGGATCTCACAAGTTCCTTCTCAGGCCAAAGAGAGTGGAGGTCGGGGTAGGGGGAGGAGACCAGTCCAAGCCTCTTCTTTCCCTTCCAGGTGTTCTTCTTCAAGGGGCTTTATTAGAAAGACACACGTTTATTCCATTTTCTCAAATGACTTCAATTTGAAACTAGCTTGATCATTTATAAATGACCTTTGGGGCATGACGAAGTTTCTTCAATCTATCCAAAAACAAATTTTCCTATGCAACATTATTCCCCATCCCAAGTACATTCAGCACTCAGTCTAAAACTTATGAATGAGATTGTTTGGGCATCTTATCACCTATTTTAAGTGGGGTAGAATGGCTTTATTGAGTAAATCAATCAAACCAAACTGCATTTTTTTTTTTTGGTTTGCAGTGTTTGGAGATTAGGAAAAGGTATTTGGCTGAGGGGAACTAGTTTCTCGCCCTATCACTGGGCCCCACCAAACATGAGCCCAGTGGAGTGGGTCTCATTTAGGTTATCCTGTGGGTGGGACTTGTCCTTTTACTCTCTGGGTTCTTTTAAACCTGCTTAGGAGAGATAATGGGAGAGGTAGCTGTCTGAGGCCAGTGTCTCAGGCTGGACCAACTCTTAATCACTTAACTGAACTTCGTCTCCCCAGAAAACTTCTGGCTCATCCTTTATCTGGGATCCTCTGATTGATACTGTGTATCAATAAAAATCTCTTTTGTTCAGCTAAAGCTTCTATCTGGTTGTATCAGCAATTAATAAGAGAAATTATTTTTCTTTCTCCCTCTATATACCTGGTTGACCAAAGCCTCCTTCTCATTTGCTTTTAATCCCTTAGGGATACACAGAAACAATAAATGATGTCTTTAAGAAACCAGAAGGGGGAGAGTTCAACTTTTAAAGAATGAAGATTGAGGATATAGGAAGAGCCCGAGTAATGTAAGGGGGAAGTGGGAGTGTTA
This sequence comes from Pseudochirops cupreus, assembly GCA_028627135.1. Lineage (NCBI taxonomy): Eukaryota > Metazoa > Chordata > Mammalia > Diprotodontia > Pseudocheiridae > Pseudochirops > Pseudochirops cupreus. The sequence goes on from CM053581.1 coordinate 369,234,038, forward strand.
CCAGTTCCATTACCAGCACAAGGACAAGAGTTGACATGTTGATTCGCCCTGCACTTTCCACATAGTTGAGCTAGAGTCTTACATTTAGAGTATTGCCCCACTTTGGGGCAAAGGCAGCTTCCAGGTCAACTTTTAAAGAAATGAAGACTGAGGATATAGGAAGAGCTGGAGTAATGTAAGGGGGGAAGTTGTTTCCAGATTTTCATTTATATAAATAAACCATCTAGGAACATTTTTGTTCAAATAGATCTTTTTTACCCTTTTTGTTAAATTTTTAGGATAAAATTATAGCAAAGAAATCTGTGAATCAAAAGGTGTGTACAGTTTTGTGACCCTTATGGCATGTAACAATATTGGTCTCCAAAACGTATCAGACTACAGTCTGACCAATGATATCACTGAGTGCCTATATCCTGAGAGATCTACCAAAATTGAATTTTATCACCTTTTGTAATTTTTCTATTTTAGTGGTGTATGAGATGAGTGAAAACTTCTCCATTTGGGGTTGTTAACTTTCCCTTCCTCCCTGCTCCTCCACTGCTGCTGTCAATCACTTTTTTTGTTTTCCGGCCTTAATGGGACCTTTCCCCCCCTCTTTTCTTGCTGTTCCAGTTGGAGAAGAATTTGGTGAATATGCGTCTCCACCAATGAGAGAGGAAAAAATCAGGGAGGGATCTTGACTAAGTTAAGTTATAAATTCCTGCACTATCTTTTATAACTTGCCTCTTCTCCATGATGAGTCATGGGGAAGACCACCCTCTTCTCCTTCGGAGGAGAATAAAGTCCTGTTCTTATCCTAAGAGATCTCTGTGTTTATTTTTTCACTAAATTAAGGATGAAAGGTATTCTTCATCCCAAACAGTGGTCTTAGGTTTGTCTGAATTTACATTTCTTTGTTTTTAAGAAATTTCACTATCCCTTCTTGTAATTAAAAAGTTTGCATTTCCTCCTTCAAAAACTGTCTGTTCATACCCTCTGATTATACCTTCATTGGAGAGTGGGTAATACTCTTCCAAATATGTCTCTTTTCCTTATAGATTTAGGATGCCAGCCATTTATCCAATACATTTAATGCAAATTACCACCCTCCCCAACATATTTATTTTTCTGTTGAGAGGTATTGCTTCTAATTGTGTAATACCCTTTTATCTTTGCATAATCAGACCCATTGATCATTTCCAATAATGTCTTCCATTTGTCTGATTGCAAAAATGTTTCCCTTCTCACTGGTTGAGAGAAATACAATATACCTGCTTCTCCCAGTTTTTAAATGATTTGTGAGAGGGAAGAAAAGGAAGGAAAAAAAAGGAAATTGACACGTTAACTTTACAATGTATTTAAAAGTTATAGCAAGTTGTACATAATGGATTTGCAGATTCACGTGCAATCATTTTTATTATACTACGTTATGGAAATGCTTATTTTATTTCATAATTTTAAAAATACAGAAATAAAAATTTAAATATATGTGTATATATATTTAGATCAATGATCCAGTTCATGGTAGTGTGTGGTAGGAATTATAGCTCCAAACCCATTGTTTATCACTCGAATATCTGTTTTTTCCAAAAATTTATTGATTCCATTCCCTAGTGTTTTTTAGACATGGGCTAATCAAATACTAACCTCTTCTCTGCACCGAAGTCTATTTCTGGGTTCTTTTTATATCTATTTCTCTATGATTTTCCAGTACCACATAGTTTATTTTTAAAAAACAATTATTGCAGCTGCTGAAATGTTCTGATAGAATTTTACTCCCTGGGACTTTCCCACAATAAGGAAATCATAGGTCTCATTTAAAAAATACTGCTTGAGGTGCGATAGCACAAATCCGCCTTCGCCAATTTGTTTTTATCATCTCCCTGAATATTTTTGCCTATTTATATGAATTTTGCTATTATTTCATCTAATTTATGAGATAGCCTGTTGTTATGTATTTGCATTCAATTTACAACTGGGTTGGGAAGTAGGGACATTCTAACTATTTTAAATCAAATTAAACCGCCCCATTTCAAAGAAGTACAGAATCCAAGATTTGGAAGGGGACTGAGAGGCCATCTAGTTAGAATGTTCCCTGCATAAAAATCCCTTCTCCAGCACACCAGAAGGCATGGTGGCTAACCCAGTGGTCAGTGATACAGCTTGTACCAGAAGACCTCCACTGAGATGTTCTATTACCTCTGCCAGAAAACCTGTATGATCTAGGAACAGCTCTAGTTATTAAGAGCTATCTTTTACTCTAAGGATAATGAGTTATTGTACTTGCATCAGTAGGATGGAGCATCTCCTGGGGCAGGAATTGTTTCATTTTTGTCTCTGGGTGCCTAGCCCGTTGCTTGGCACATAGTAGGTACTCGAAATGTGTTTGTTGAATTGAATTAAATCGAATCATCCTAAATCTTCTCTACAACTTTCATACATTGCTCCTACTTCAATTTCTTCCACAAAACAACCCCTCAAATATTGAATGATAACCACAAGGTTCCCCCTACATCCTTTCCTCTTTCATGTTAAACATCCCCAGTTCTTCCAACTGATCACCACATAACCTATTTTCTAGTTTTCTTGCCATTTTGATCATCTTCTTTGAGACATGCTCCAAATTGTCTGTGTCTTTCCAAATATCTGGTGCCCAGAAATGGGCACAATATTTCTGGTGTCCAGTTGGAACAGATTTCAGCAGAATTAGCGCTTCCTCTGGTCCTGGACACTAAGGTTTTCTTTTTAACCCAAGTATAACACTTGTTATTTATTACTATTCAGTTTCATTCTCTGTCCTTTCTGGCTTCAAGTCATTGATGGACTTGTCAGTCATGCTATCTATAGGGGTGTATCCAAATTGGCAATAAAAATATTCAGCGCCACAGGATTCTAGGTCATCATCCAAGGTGTGACAGATACACTAAACATCCTCCAATTTATAACATGGTTCCATTCTCAAAGAGGATGCCTTCTTTTTTTTTTCTTTCCTCCATTATGTATAGTACACTTAAAACAATTTCTGGACACTTCTAGTCCAAACCAGTCATTATGTTGTGCTATGGCAGAGAATCTCCTCTTTTTCTTCTCTTGCCCATGCAACCCTTCATCCTCAATCCACACATACCAAGTTTATGAATTAATGCTGACTTGTTACTTGAAAAGATAATTTTCCAGGAGGGAAAGAAGGAGGAAGTAAGCAGCAAGGGCAAAAAAGAATTTTGATAACATCTTTCAAATGAAGAGGACAAGAGTATCTTTCAAAATTGAATATAACCTCCATATGGATAGACAAAGCAATAGTGATGTGTTTGAATAATGTTTAATTATATAAATTTATTTATTCTTTAAGATTCTTCAAGATTAAACAACAGCAACAAAACAAGGCCAAAGACAGATTCTTTGGGCAGTCCACAGAAGAATTCTTTCCAAGTTGATAACCAGGGTCCAGGATCCAGACCTGAAACTCTTGGGTATGTGGATAGAGGTCAATTTTGTTGGGCTCTCTCTAAAATCTCTTTGGCTCATTCCACTACCCAGTGTTTCTCCTTGGCATATGAGAAATTTTTATGTTTCATCCTCACCTGTAGCTTTCCTTAAGAACACCAGAATTTAGCTTGTTCTGTTCCATCTCGAGTTTTCCTCTGGCAGCATCAGAATTTAACTCACTCTAAGTCTCTATGACAAAAGGAAAAGGGTCCTCATTTCCCATGCAAGTATTCAGGCTAACAAAACATTTAATTTAGGAACAAACTATATTTAACTCTATAGAAAAATTGCTGAGGACTTACATTTAAACCCATAATCAGTCCATTTTTTTTTGCTTTTTGGAGGGGGGAAAGGAGGGCAATTAGGGTTAAGTGACTTGTCCAAGGTCACACAGCTAGTAAGTATTAAGTGTTTGAGGCTAGATTTGAACTCAGGTCCTCCTTACTCCAGGACTGGTTCTCTATTCACTGCATGATCTACCTGCCCCAGTCAATTTTCTTTGACTATTTTTCTTATAACTTTTCTTCCGTTTCTGATGGGCCTCTAATTCCCAGGGGATTTGGACAGTAAGAGTCAATTGTCAAATTTGGTTGTTTAACATTTACTATCATACCCATGTTGCTCTATAAACATTACTTGAGCTCAGCAGGAGTGAAGTAGAAGGTCTAGGAAAAAAATCATCACCAGATTGAAAGTCTGGTAATTCTAGGTGAAGAATAATAATAATAACTAAGAATAAGAATAATGGGCATTTATAGAGTGCTTTAATATTTGCAGAGCATGTTACATCTATTATTTCATTTGAGCCTCCCAAAGCCCCTATTTGTAATGCTTCCCTAAGCAATGCTCCTCTCATCTGGAAAATTGCTCAGAGTTGCAAGAGAAATCAAAGAATTCACCTCACTGATGAATCCTACTTCCCCGGGATAGAAATACAGAAATAATGTTCCAGAGTTACAATAACATTCTTCTGGATGAAGTCTCTATAAAGGGAAGAAATGAGGGTGATAGTCAGCCCTCTTTTTCTCTATACTTTCAAAGTCAATCTCTTGCTGGACCAACCTAGTCAACCTTTTAATGAAGTTTGTTCCTTTACATAGTAGAATTGGGCAGAGTCTAAGAGCTCATCGACTGAGTTCAAGAATTCATCAAGTAGTATTCTACTGACTAATTTGGTTATCCTTCTTGGAGCTTTAGAGGATCGCCTAGGAAATTGTTGTCCATCACTGTCTTTGAAATCAGATGGTCAGTGGTTATTGTCCTTTATTCTCAAAGAGGACCAAAATGACATCACCATACTAAAGTCAATCTTCAATGTGTCCAACTGTGGCTGATCAGACCAATATGAGCTCAGAATGTTCTACCACAGGTCAGGCATTAACAGTTCCTGTGGACAATTGAAGTGGATTCTCCAAATTTGTGCATCCTGCATTCCCTTTGAACTGTCTCAATTCTGCTTTGCTCATAAAGCACCACACCTTCTCTGATGTGGGCAAGTCATGCTGAGTGGTCCTGTGCCAGTGTCTCCCATGTCACACAATCAGTTCCAAAGTTCTTGAGAGAGACCTTTAGAATGTCCTTGTATCACTTCTTCTGACTGCCATGTGAATAATTGCCCCATGTGAGTTCTCTGTAAAACAGTCTTTTTGGCAAGCAAAAATGTTGCACTTGAACAACGTGGCCAGGCCATTGGACTTGCACTCTCTGAAGCAGAGTTTGAATGCATGGCAGCTTAGTTCGAGTAATGACTTCAGTGTCTGATACCTTGTCCTGCCAGGTGATCTTTGGAATCTTCCTAAGACAATTCAAATGGAAACAATTCAGTTTCCTGGTAGGCACTGGTAAACTGTCCAGGTTTCATGGGCATAATACAGCAATGAGGTTGGTACCATGGCTCTGTAGACCTTCAGTTTGGTAGTCAGTCTTATACCTCTTCTCTCCCATACTTTCCTTTGGAACCTTCCAAATCAGATAGTTCCCCAATAAAGCCACTTGAAGCCATTTGTTCCCTGGATATGCTGACCTCCATTTAGGCAACCAAATCTGAGTTTCTAAGTAGTGCTGTCTGTTCTGTGCCTGCCTCTCTCACCAGCTCTCCAGCTTTCTAATTTTTAGCCTTTTGCTCTATATTCTTCTTTGAAGGCTAAGCTCAATTATGTAGCTTTGATGTATGATGAGCCTTTATAAATGATTTTTCATCATTATCAATATTGTGCCAAAAGGGTGACAAGTACTCTAGGCAAGGTAGAGTAACCTTGTAGAGATTTCACATGTTGCTATGGAGTCACGGAGTCATCATCAAAGGCTTCATCAATGAGGTAATTAGAGCAAAGAACAATGGCTAGCTAGGTAAACTTCCAAATTCTTTGCCCTGGTCATTCAACCTAAGCTGGATCTATCTAACCCTGCTATCCTTTAGTCCATATCTCTCCCTCTTTTCCATTGTCAAATACTTGGCTAAAATATAAGCATATCTAACTTAGCTTAATAGAAATAATAGCCTACTGTTAGTGGGATAATCACAAAAGGAAATCAGATTAGTCTGGTATGACTTCTTCTTGAAGCCCCTCTGGTTTTTAGCAATCTCTTTCTATATATGCATAAATCATTCCCTTAATATGATAAAAATTAAAATAAAAAATAAAAATCAGTAATGCTTACTGACCTGTAGTTTAGAGAATCTGCCCTATTTCCCAGTAGCACAAAGTAGTATCTCAACAAATGCTTATTGATCAAATGATTTTTTTGGCAATGGTAAAATTTTCCCTTTTCACTTTCTGCAATTTCTTTTGTTCTCCAAATTTTTTCAAAGGTTACAGACTATAGCTCAGCAATTACATCTATCATTTCTCTCTGTACCCTAAAATGCAATTAATCTGGATATAGTGACTGAAAGTAATTGAGGACAGTTAAATGCTTTCTTAACATCTGCTCATGTTTGGTTTCTACTCTCTGCTATGAATTTTGGTTCTATCTTTCCCAGGTTCTTTACCTTGGAAGAGAAAAGAGAAATCAAGAATTAATCCATTCATTCCCATCATTGCTGTCATTACCACCAATAACCCCAAGCTTTATTTGATCCTTCTCTTTCCCCAACATAGCTGAAAGCATATTTTTATTGTTCCTGCCTCATGCATCCTGTGCATCAACACTCCTGTCATTATTTTTGTAAGAATGCTACTCTTTGGAAATCATCCTCAGTAATTTCCCCTTACTTCCATCTTCCATACATGTCCTTTAAAAGTTTATTAGTAACTTTTACTAATTATTAATTTATTAATATCTATTAATATCTAATACCCCTAATTGCTAATAGATCTTCCCCTGTCTCAGAAAGTCATCCCATATAAAAACAAATTAAAAAGAAAGAGAAAAAACTTCATCAAAATTAACCAAGACATCAACTAAGCTTGATGATATGCAGTGCTCCATACCCATAGCACGCTAGCTCTGCAAAGATGGAGGTATTTTCCCATAGCTCTTCTTTGGGACAAGCTTAGTCATTGTAATTTGACAAAATTCAGTTTTGATTATTTTGTTGATGCTATTTTCATTTATAATTATTGTGCATTTTTTTCTGGTTCTACTACTTTACTTTGCATCAGTTCATGTCTTCCTATATTTCTCTGTATTCATGCCATTCATCATTTTTTTTATTCTATTGCATTCATGTACCACAATTTATTTATCCATTTCCCAACTAGGGGGCATCTACTTTGTTTCTAGTTCTCTGCTACTACACAAACTACTACTACACTTATTTTGCTGAAATTTTTCTTTTAATCATTAACCTCCTTGGACTACATGCCTAGTCAAATTTCTCAGTCAAAGGGTCCAAGACATTATAGTCACTTTCTTGGCACAATTCCAAATTGCTTTCCAGAATGGTCTTATAAATTCACATCTCCATCCTGCCATCTTTCCTCTCCAATCTAGATTATTCTGATTTTTTTGTCATTTCAGAGAATTTGCTGGATGGAAGTTGTCATGATTTGCTTTTCTCTTGTTCATGATTTGGAGCAAGCTCTCATATGCTCATTAATAATTTGTGGTTTTTTGTTGTTGCTGGGGTTGGGTTTTTTTTTTTTCTATATCCTTTTACCACTTATCTATTATGGAATGAGTTTTGGTTTTAGGTCTTTCTATTAGTTCCCGATATATCTGATATATAAAGTCTCATAGAAACACTTCACACAAAGATATTTTTCCTAAATAAAAAAAGAAGCCTCTTTTAGTTCTAGTTGTATTGATTTTTTTTTCATGAAAATGCTCTTCAGTTTCATGTAATCAAAGCTATCTCTTTTTGTCTTTATGATTACTTCTGTCCATCCTTGGTGGAAATTTTATACTTTTTGCCATGCATATGAAAGATTCCAAATCTGGACTCTTCCAGTTTTTTTAAATGGTATGACCTTTAATATTCAGGTCATATATCCATTTTGAGCTTATTATGCATATGGTATAAGACGCCAGTCTAAGTCTAAAATCTGCTAATACACTTTCCAGTGTTCCCATCAGCTCTTGTCAAGTGAGGAGTGTTTCCTCAAGTAATTTATGTTCTTATTTTATTGAATATTAGGTAATAGAATTAAATTGTTTTCTGATTTTTCCTAATCTAGCATATTTCCCTGATCTACTTTTCTATTTTTTAATCCTTACCAAATAATTTCAATAATTATTGTTTTAGAGTATAATTTGGAGCCTAAAAGTGCTATTCCCCTTCTATTTAGATCTTTTTCATCATTTCCCTTGAGTTTCTAGAATTTTTTATGCTTCCAAATTAATTTGGTTATTATTTTTGTCTCGCATGGATAAACACTAAATCTGAAAATTAATTTAGTTACCATTCCTTTTTTTTTCTTAATATTGACACAGTCATGCCATAAACACCGAATATTCCTCCCATTGTTCAAAATTCAGGGGTGGTAAACCTGCGACCTTGAGGCCACATGTGGCCTTCTAGATCCTTAAGTGCAACCTTTTGACTGAATCCAAATGTAATTGTTCCGTAAAATTTGGATTCAGTCAAAAGGCTTCACTTAAGGATCTATAAGACCACATGTGGCCTCACGGCCACAGGTTCCCTACCTCTGGTTTAAATAATTCTTTATCTCTTTAAGGAATGTTTTGTAACTATATCTATATAGGTCTTATTTTGTTTTGGAAGACCTGCTCTGAGATATTTTATGTATTTTGGAGTTATTTTGAAAAGGGCTTCTTTCTATTTTTTCTCTTGGTTGTTAGTTAGTATCATTACATAAAATTCTGTTGATTTTGTGGGTTTATTTTGTATCCTTTTCTCAAGTTATTAATGATTTTAATTCATTTCACTGCTGATTCCCTGGGATTTTCTAAGTAAATCATTTTTTTTCTTGTCTTATTACTATTGCTAATATTTCTAGGACAATGTAAGATAACAATGGGAAAATGAGGCATCCTTGCTTTATTCCTACATTTATTGGGACAGCTTCTAGTGTTTACCCATTGTATATAATGCTAGCTTTGTGTTTGCATAACTCCTTCTAATATAGTAAAAATAATCTTTTTATACCTGTGTAAATGGTGTGTAAATGAATGCTGTACTTTGTTAAAAACTCTTTCCACATATATTGGCATATTCCTATTCTTTGGAATGTTTTTGCATTTTATTATAATTACTTATATCGTTCTTTTCTATTGTTGAATGTACACGTGTTTTAAAATTCTGAGTTAGTTGAATTCCCTATGCAGTCACTTAGATCTCTTTAGGCAGCTTCTCCTTTTTTCTTTTCTCATCAGAATTATTTTTCTCCTTGTGTTTCCAGAATATAATTGATGAGAACTTCCTATACCTCTTCAGCCAACTTTCCCTTCAAAGTCTTAGTTTTTGAACCTCACCATTATTTCTTTTTTTTAATATTTTATTAACGTACTTAATAGGATAATCACTTCCCAATAATTTCCCACTCCCACAATAGTATGTGCCTCTAAAAAGAGTTAAGCGAAACCATATGATGTAGTAATTTTGACTGACTGGACATGCAATATTCTGCAATGTCTGTTTTCCATTATTGATAGCAATTTGCATATTATAGGAATTAATTGCTGTCTAAATATATAATAAAATTCACTTAAATCATTCTGGACCAGGATTTCATCCCTTGGTAATTAATTTACAGTTTTCTCAATTTCTTTGTCTGAATTAGATTGTTTAG
>CM053581.1:369244199-369260228 GCA_028627135.1 Pseudochirops cupreus
TTTTTTTTCTCTGAGTTTATCCTCAGGGACACTCCAGATGACTATTATAAAACAGGAAGGTGAAGGACAGGCAGTCTAAAGCAAAAAAGAAAAAAGAAAAAGAAAGAAAGAAAAGCAAAGAAAAGTTTATTTACTAAGTCAGGAAATGAAGGTCTAGGAGGGCTCACTCTTGGGAGTGAAAACTGGAGCACAGGAGGCATGCATCCTGACAATCCCCAAGTCCCCAAATGTCTAGGGGCAGGTAGATGACAGTGACAGGGCTTGGGACCAGGCAAGTGGGAGCAGCTCCATGCACTGCCCCCAAACTGGAAACAGACTTTGTCCACAAGATAGGAAGAAAAAACCAAAACACTTCATGATTGTCCTGACTTTCAGCAATTAGTGGGACTTTCAGAGAGCCTCCCTTCTGTTACCAGAGCTCTGAAGGCCACCAGTAGACAGTCCTCATTACTTGGAGGTCCCAGCTCTCCAGGCAGCATAGAATTTAAAGGCAGAAGGGACTTTAAAGATTACCTAGCTTAACCATTCATTTTACAGATCAGGAACCCAAGGCCTAGGTTAGGGATATTACTTACCCAAAGTCTGTCAAAGAAGTGGCAGAGTCAGGAAGAGAGAGCCCAGTTCCTCGGATTCCAAAACCAAGGCTCTTGCTAGTACTCCACAGCTGACACTTCCACTCATCAGCAAGCATTTTAAAGTACCTACTACATGCTTGACAGTGACAAAAATTAGAACAGTCCCTTCCCTCAAGAGGATATGAACAATGTAAGTTATGTTGCTTCCATTCTATCTGGATACTTATACCTAAACAGTGAATCCAAAATAAAAACAAGGCGATTTGGGGGGCAGGGGAGGAGAAGAGACTGGTAGCTGGAAGGGGATCAGGGTAGGCTTTATGTAGAATGTAGCACCTGAGCTGAGTCTTGAAGGAGATTAGGGATTCTAAGGGGCAGAGGAGAGGAGAGAGTGCATTCCAGGCCTGGGAGGATCACCACTGTAGAGGTAAGAGATGGAGTCTTGTGTATGAGGAACTAGGAGGAGGCCAGTTTGACTGGACCATGATATACATGAAGGGGAATAATGCATAATAAGGGCAGTTAGGTGGCACCATAGTGCATAGAGTGCCAGACTTGGAATCAGAGAGACATCTTCCTGAGTTCAAATCCAGCCTCAGATACTTATTACCTCAATGATCCTGGGCAAGTCACTTCATCCAGTTTCCTCATCTACAAAATGAGCTGGAGAAGAAAATGGCAAAGCCATCCAGAATCTTTACCAAGAAAATCCAAAATGGAGTCATGAAGAGTCAGATATGACTGAAAAACAATTGAACAACTATATCTTGTGGGCTATCGTGACTGTGAGTAAGAGAAGGGAAGGGAAGGGGAGAGAAGGGGAAGGGAACGGGAGAGGAGGGAAGGGAAAGAAGATGCCTGCAGGAGACCCCTAAGGAGCCTCAATCCAAAGACCCTTAACGGAACCATAGGAAAAAAAAAATTCCATCGAGCTTTAAATTTTCTGATACTAAAGGAGAGGAAGAAAGGCCCTAAGGAACAAAAAATAATCAAAAAAGAAAAACTGGGCAGGGAGGGTAACAAAGGAGCCAAGCTGAGAGAAGTCTTTTACTCTGATCAAAAGTCATGTTTTGTTTTTTATGTTGTTACTTCCAGAAAAGGAATAGAAAATGGAGAGGAGGCCTGGTAAGACCTTGCTCCTAGGCTGGGGGAAAATGAATCTTCTCACTTGATGGGATAAGGAATTAGGATGGGAATGTCTTTTGGATACCCCTTTGGGAGCTGGGGATAGGATAGCAACTTAAGTGAATTTTTTATTACTTCTTTCTTCCCTTTTTGTGTGTTATGTCCATTGATGCTTTCCAGCCCCTCCCAGAGATGTTGGGGTCTAGGAGAGGACTTGTTAATCTGCACTTACTCTATATTTTGTTTTTTCTGATAAGTCTTCAGGTTTAAAAGGCAGGCCTATGGTCAACCAGATAGAGGAAATCTGTGAAATCTTAAAAGATAACTTAGTATGCGTCTGTGGATGCCCCAGTAAGCATCTGGAGCCTATCAAGACATCAATTATGTACAGATCAGAGAGACAAGAAGCTATGCTGTGTTGCTAGAAAAAAATGCAACAAAGGTGGCCAACTTTTCTGCCATCTTTTGCCAGCCCGGGCATTGTTATTTGCATAGAGCAGATGAGAATGATGGGAGTGATTTAAAATAGGTCCATAACCTTGATTCAGTTCATCTCATTTTCCGTTTATAGAAGGGGAAGTCCAGGGATATTTACCCAGTGTGCTGGGGGTGGGGAGGAGTGGGGTACAATGTGATCTATGAATCAGTGGGTTTCTGGTCCTAAATTAGAGGAGGGTTGAACTGGTGACTTTTGAGATGCTACAGTTAAAAAGAGAGGTCAAAGAAGACTTTTGTGCAGAGTTCAAAGAGCAGAATTAATTTTAGCTTGGGCATCTGTTATTTTCTTTTAACATCCTGACTGAGGGGAAAAGCTTCACTTATCAATCATCATGAACTGAGAGAGGACTGGAGAGACTTGTAGCCCTCCCTGCAGAGCAGAGACTTACTCACCAGAGCAGCCCTAGGGGATGGTGGATTTAGTACCAGGTGATCTGGGGTGAGCTGGATACCTGAAGACTGGGTGGAACAAGGACTATCTGCCTGATGGGGAGCAATAGAGACATGATGCCTGCCAGGAAATATTAAAGAGCAATGCCGGGCATGACAGTGATTTCAACAGAATATATCAACAGTTCTCCAGCATCAAAAGGGAGTGGCTACTTCATGTGTGTGCCTGGGCCCTGTGACTGTGTCCTTACATGTAAGTTCCATGGTTTTATGTGTGCATGCCTACATGTCATCTCTATGCCCATTCTCCTCATTGAATGTATATGCATTTAAATAAGTTTAAATAAGATAAAATAAGTTCAAAATTCATAGGGAAGAGGGGGATTGAAGGAAGGGAAAGGAGAATGTCCTACAATTATTTTTATTTCTGTTCTATTTCGTAAAATTTGCCTTTGCTTTAAACTAAATGTGTCTTCTGGCTGACTACTCAGTCAATAAACATTAAGTGCCTACTCTGTGCTGGAGTGAAAATTAATAATAACTGAAAAAACAATCTGAGCTAAATGATTTATTAGCAAAACAAGCATAATAAACTATGCCAAGTGCTGTGGGTAGAAAAAAAGCCCTCAAGGAGCTTATAATCTAATGGGGGCAAATAAACCACACAAGAAAGACAGAAAGAGGCAATGAGGGAAGTTGCTGGAAAGTGACTGACTCCAGTGCATGACGGGAAAGTCTGGGAAGTTCCAAAATGGCACAGCCTAATGAGAAATGAGATGTTCTGAACTAAGCTCCCCTTTTAAGTGGAGGTTTTGGAATTCATGGCTTCCCCTTCCAATCAGAGCGACAGAGGGCAGTGATGAGGAGGAGTATGGAGGCTGATGGGATCTCTCAGTAATGAGCTTCCAGGGAGAGTCCCAAAAAAGTGTAGCCAGGTGAGAAATGAGATCAGTAAGAGTAAATCCATTGCCATCTGACCAGTTACATTGATCATATGTTCCGGTATTGGATAGAAATGTAAAGTCTTAATGTTTTGGTTTTTACCTTAATATATTTGTTTACTTTATTTTGTTTTTATCCAAGTCCTAAAAATATAGGACTTGGAGAAAAAAAGAGCAAGTCCATTGGTGGGCACTTGTGGAAAAAATTCTTACCAACAAAGTAGCTAGAATCTGAAGTATTGCCTTCTGGGGGCTGATGTGGGAAGGGACCCTAGGTGCTACCCCCGTTTTACAAATAACACACAGGAGGCACTGGAGTTTTTGAACTTCAGTCTCTAACAGGTTCACTATTGATCTGGTCAGACAGGAAAGACAGGAAGACAGCTTCAGAGGGGTTAATAATCTTACTTTATTCTAGTCTAATCTTCTCAAGAGGGTAGCTGATATTCGGAGCACCAGCTCCTACAGCATTCCCTAATCACCCTTCTCAAAGGGGCAGGAGAGAATATGATAGGAGCTACAATTCTTATAGGATCACCTTAGCTTCAATGGGGGCCAGTTGAGGCAAACAGATTTTCCCCAAGCCTTGATGGGGGCCAATCAAGGCACACATAGCATTACACTATCATATTCCCCTATGGGTTCCCCTGCTCACTGATCAGTACCCACTTGCTATATAGGACAACAGATAAAGAAAGCATATTGCCAGTAATAGCCTCACAAGTTTATATTATCTCATCACTATATCTCACTGTGCAGTTGCACTGGATATTTGCAAATTTAAGCACAATTGTTTTGACACATTATATAATGCTGCACAAGTGTGGTGGAGATATTTATAAGTCACAAGCCTGGGAAATAGAGATTGTTATGGCCATGGATCATGGGAAACTAAACTAAGAAAGAATAACAAAAATTCACCTTATATACACTAAATCCACATTACATACAAGCCTCTCTCTCTGATAAAATGATGCTAAATAAATGCTAATTAATTCTTACATTTTGAGTCTCATTTTTTTTAAGACTTAATTCATCCACTAGTCTTTGGTGATGACAATATTATCTTGAATATGTTACAGATAAAGTTGAGTACATTGCAACTTTGTTCTCTCTAGAGATATTTTATATCTCTCTCTCTGTCTCTCTCTCTGTCTCTCTGTCTCTGTCTCTCTTCATATATATATGTATGTATATATATATATATATATATATATATATATATGTATATATCATAAAGAGTTTCAAGATATGTAATCCCATTAAAAAATCTAATCAGGGTAGATTACTTTTGCAGTTGGCCAAGCTATTTTCCATTGATTCTATTTGAGACATTTTCTGATATTTTTTCCAGATCTAAAACTATACTCTGGTTAGGGGCTTGAAATTCTCTATACAATGATTATGGGAATAAATGATGATGACTATACTATAGTAAGCTTTGGATGGGCTGGTTTGACAGGAAGGAACCAGCATATATACTATCAATGAGGCAGCATGGTACAATGAAAAAGCTTGGGGATTTATAGACACAGGTTCAAATCTCATATCTGTTACTTCTGTCTCAATGACTGTAGTGGCAACCACACTGGCATACCCAGGATAGTGGCTAACATAGGTTCTTAGATCTGCTTTACTAGGAAAGATAGCTGTTCAAGGGGCCAACAGTCTTTTAAAATTACATTCACTAGTTCAGGGGGAAAAGCAGCATCCCTAATGTCAGAGAAAATCCAAACAAAGAAAATAGAGATAATACAAGCAGAGAAATAAAGATCAACTGACAGGGCTTCTAACTGTCTCATAAATTAGCACAGATCAACAGACAGATCCAACTGCCTGACCAAGGCAATACATACATAGTTACCAGAGAGAGAAGCACCAATATCTGGGTTTTTCAAAGCTGGGAGGAGCCCCTTAACAGCTATCCAGAGTCTCCTCTGATCAAATCACAAGAACACTCTTCCAGTGAGTGAGCCCCAAAGCAAAATGCTAACCTCAGAGTATATAGACCAGTGGTTCTCAACCTTTTTAATGCTGTGACCCTTCAATACTCATATGTGGGCATATCTGCGTGTGGGTGGACCCACCTGGAGATGGATAGAGGAGCTGTGTCTCCATTCCTAAGATCATCGGAAATATGTGTTTTCTGATGGTCTTAGGTGACACCTGTGACCCCTGTGAAAGCGGTCATTCAACCCCCAAAGGGGTCACAGACCCACAGGTTGAGAACTGCTGAATTATAGACCCTTTTTAGAGCCAGCAGGCATCACAACCCTAATGACTCAGTACCTAATTAGAAATTAACAAAAGGTGTGAAAGCCTTCCTAAAAGCAAGCCTCCCCTAAGCAAACTTTCCTTAATGGGCTCCACCAGAGACTATTAATGGGTGGGGAAGATCTTATATCTATTAACATTACAATGACCCGCTTCACTTAACTTCTCTGGGTCTCAGTTCCCTCATGTGTGAAATTCAGATGTTAAACCAGATGACCTAAAAGTTTCCTTCTAGCTCTTAATGGGGTGGGGACCTGCAGAGTCAGACTGATAGGTATTGTGAATGGGATATTGGTATACAGGTGTTGAGGCTAACTATCACTATAGTCAACATGAATAAGCATTTATTAAATACCTATTATGTGCCAGGTACCATGTGCTAAGTACTGTGTATGCAAATATGAAAAAAATCTCTGCCCTCAAGGAGCTTAGACTCTAATGGTGGAGATAACATACAAATACATATATACAAAGCAAACTATATACAAGATAAATAGAAAATAATTAACAGAGGGAAGCACTAGAATTAAGAAGTGTTGGTGAAGGCTTCCTGGGGGATTTTAGTTGTGACTTAAAAGAAGTCAGGGAGGTAATTAGTCAGAGCAGAAGAGAAAGAGTGTTTCAAGCATGAAGAACAGCTAGAGAAAAATGCCTGGAGCTGAGAGAGAGTGTGTATGTCTTATTCATGGAATAGGCAGCAGGCCAGTGTCACTTGATTGAAAAGTGTGCATCAGGGAGGAAGGTGTTGTTTGGAAGGTAAGGTGTTGTCTTCATTTTGGAAGAGGACCATGACCTCAGGGAGGTCATGCGATGACATGCAAGTGAATTGGATTTAAGTGAGGGAGCCTGACTTTCTCCTTCAGAGCCATCTAGGTTCAGTGACCAGATATAGATCAGAATGACTGGAAATGGCCCAGAATGAAGTGGGAGACCTTGACATTTTTAAGCTAAGATCTTTAACAGGTCTCAGTTTGACTGAGGCAACACCCATTCAGTGATTAAAGTTAAGTACAAATAAGGTAGAGAATGGCCTCCTTTACCTAGTCAACAACAACAAAAAATCAATTTGGGAGGGGAAGACCCTCAGGATTTCTGGCCAAAACAGAAACAACTGCTATTTACATTCACTCTGAGCAGATCAGGGCCCAAACAACGACCAAGTGGGGCTTGGTCTGGAACCTATTGTTGGTCGATCAAGGAGAGCCAGAGTGATTTCAATTTAAGGCACCGTCTTTAAGAAAGATCCAAGATATCTTGTGAGGTTTCAGTGATCAAAATCTATATTCCTTTGGGCAGAGCACCTGCAGGGAAGGTAAGGGTATGATATCCTGTGTGGACAGAGGAAAGGGAAGAGAGAAGGGCTGTGTTGCCCAACTGGCCAGTTCCAGTTGGGCAACCAGTGGGGCAGCTCCTACTACTACTAAGCCTGGGGCCAGTGTCACTAGATTGGAAAGTATGCATCAGAGAATAAGGTATAAGAAGACTAGAAAGGTCGAAGGGTGCTAGAATATGAAGGGTTCTCAACACCAAACAGGATTTTGTATTTGGTCCTGGAGGCAATAGGAAGCCACTGGCATTTACTGAGTAGAGGGCTGACATGACCAGACCTGCGTTGTAGGAAAATCACTTTAGTGGTTGAATGGAGGTTGAACTGGAGTGGAGTTGGACATGTAACAGACCCACCCACAGGCCAGCAATAAAGTGAGGAGGGCCACAATTATAGTCGGGGCAGTGTCAGAGGAGAGAAAGAGGGTGTATATGATAGATGTTTCAAAAGCGAAACAACAGGTTTGGGCAGCAGAAGGCCGACTCTGTGCCCTGAGGCAGTGACTGGTAAGAGCCTTGCCTACCTCCCACTCCCCCTTTTACTTTTGCGTGGGATCTAGTCCCACAGAGTGAGCAAGCTGCCCAGATCAGCTTCAACTGATCACAGATCTCATTACATTATCTTTCCCTCCCAAACCCACCAGGCTTCCAAACTCCAGGATATAACCTAAAGTTATAACCCTCCCCATTTTTATCAAGGGCAGAACCATCCTCCCAGTCACCCAGGTTCACATCCTTATTATCTTCAGCTCCCCATTCTCCCTCACCCCATATATCCAATCAGTTGTTGAATATTGCCAATTCTTCTATCCATCCTTCCCAAATGTTCCCATCTATCCACTTAAACAGCCACCACCCTACTTCAGACCCCCATCATCTCCCACCTGAACTGCTGCAATTATCTCTGCCTGGAGACTCTCTGGCTGCCAAAGTGATTTTCCTTAAGTTCAGGTCTGACCACATCATTCCTCTGATCAGTGAACTCCAGTGGCTTACTGTTGACTACAGAATTAAATATGACTTCATCTTTATTTAATGTTTTTAAATATCTGTTTTTCTGTAAGTTTTATAACATTAAAATTATTAGCATAGCTAACATATATAACACGTATATAATTTATAAATTAAGTAAATATATATATATATATATATGGACTTATGCTGAAAAAATTTTTGCTTGTGGGGTACATAATCAAAAAAGTTTGGAGAATACTATACTATACCACACTCCCTTCTCACTTATCATTATTTATGATTATATACATATATATTATATTTATGATTATATACATTATTTATGATTGCATGTATATGTGTATAGGTGCATTGTGTGCGTATATATATATATATATACACACACACACACACGCACCTGCAACATCCCCACCCACTTTTCGAAGCAGGATGGGCATATACCAGCTGTAAGAGACCTCCCCTAGAGGTTGGAAGTACAGGATAGGGAGAGAGATTCCAAAGCCCAGGCTTTGGACCACACAGAATAACCGTGTGGTCCCCATATCAAAAGAACTCAAATGAGCAATTAACCAGTTCAAAGACAGGGAGCAGGGCTACAGGAGGGGAAGGAAGTTCTCTTGGCTAAATTCAAGCAGCTCTCCAAAAACAAGGACTCTTTCCTCTCAAGAGCTCTTTACCTTTTTTGTGTCCTAGATCCCTTTGGCAGTCTGATGAAAACTGTGGACTGGCCTTTCTTAAAACTTTGTTTCTAAATGCATACAATAAAATACATAGAATTACAAAGGAGATCAGTGATATACAAAATATCTGTAAGTCAATATATACAGATGTGTATCATATACATATATCTGTAAATCAATATATACGGATTATCTATCTATATATGTAGATATAGATACAGATATAGCTCATATACAGATATCACAGTATTAAAAAAAAAAAAAGAAAACAAGTTCTCACACCCTAGAGCAGTGGTTCTCAACCTTCCTAATGCTGCCACCACCCTTTAATACAGTTTCTCACGTTGTGGTGACCCCCAACCATAAAATTATTTTTGTTGCTACTTCATCACTGTAATTTTGCTACTGTTATGAATCGTAATGTAAATATCTTATATGCAGAATGTATTTTCATTGTTACAAATTGAACATAACCAAACACTTTGAGAACGGCTGCCCTAGGTTAAGAGCCCCTGCTCTGGAAAGTAGGCTCTATTACTATTATGGACAGGGCAAGGCATAGAGGTAGAATCCATGGATAGGATTTCCCCAAGCCAGACAATCCTCTAGGTATTACTGGGACAACTTGGCCAAACAGGTTCTCAGCCAGCCAGAGGCAATGTGGTAGACTTCCATGGAACAGCTGCTCTGGTTTAGGCCTGAGCAAAGCATATGGCAGGACCATTTGTAAGCCAAGCTTTTCCTATAGACTCTAGGTGAAACAGAGGATGATCCTAATCGCTTGCATCTTTATAGTCAAGTCAAGGCTAATGAAGTGCTTTCCTCATGACAACCCAATGAGAGAGGGAGTATGGGTATTATTACCCCCATTTAACAGATGGAGTCACCAATCAAGGTCATTGTGACATCTTTGGAAGGTAACCTAATCCCTTCACAAAAGCACTTCAGGGTCTGAAGAAATTTGCCTTTAAAAGTACAAGCTTTTGAAGGAAAACATAAAATAAATAAAGTGACCCAATGACTCCACCCATTCATCCACCCAACAACTATATATGGAGAATACTTCCTAGTCTTGAAAAGCCTATCTTTTTGATGACTTTTCATGTACAAGGTCACCACCCCCTTGTGATCTCTCACAAACCTTTCTTTTCCTTTTTGTGTAACTTCCTGTACACCCCCCCCCCACCCACCCCCCGTCCACACTCATCACTGAAGCAAGGGAAGGGAACCAGAGTTTCGGTCCAGGGTACTAAAATCCCAGGTCAGGATGAACTTCCTTCTTGAAGGTAGTTCTCTAGTCCAGTTCCTTCCACTCAATTTTCTAGGAATCTACCATCCACCATGAGGTTTACTGATTGCACAACTCAGCTGTATCTAATTGGGGCAGACTGTCCACCAGCACCAAATTTTTCCCTATGTCTTGGATCCAGTATGTTTTGTACATTTCCTGTACCTTCAGGGTTAGATTCTGGACTGGAAATGAAGAGGAGCTACATAGAAAGGGAAGTTTTCCTTTGCAATACAAGAGACTCCTTGTTTTGAGCACGTCCATTATGTGGATAAGCTGGATTTCCAAAAAGACAAGTGAGGGGGATGATTATTTACCTTATCATAGGAGCTCCCCAAGTACATTTAAAAATCATGTTCAATTTGCAAATTTTTGATTTTATATGCACTGGTTTCATTGACATGTTTTGTATTCACATTACAAACATTTACAAATTAGTCACACAATCCCCACTCTGGGAGAGGTCTCTCCTAACAAAGTAAAGCAAATAAATAAAACTAATAAAACGTGTCTTTATCTGAAAGTGCATGCAGCATACAGTGTTATAAGAACACAGTTCTGAGGACTTTGACAAACTGGTGAAGAATGAAATGAGCAGAACCACAACAATTTATAAAATAGCAACAACATTTAAAGACAAAAAACTTTGAAAACTGTAAGAACTTTGATCCAGATCTTATATAAGAACTATGATCCCAGAGAACTGACGATGAAACATGCGATCCGCTACAGAGAGGAGATAAGTTTAGCATATGAATGAATGAAACAAACATATTTTTGCACACAATCAAATTTGTTTTGCTTGGCTATATTTATTTGTTACAATGGATTGCTTTTTCTTTTCTCTTTTTCCCTTCCAATGGATCAGTAGTTTAGAAGGAAATAAAATATTTGTCATCCTTTTAAAATAGGGAGGTAAAAGATGCTACATTTGTGGAATATTGCACACACTTTCAGATGAGGTCAGTATATTCAGAAATATTGTTGAGTCAAAGGAAGTAAGGGTTTAATTCAAGGGCTTTCTGTGGGATAAAGGAGCCCTTCCTAAAGCAACTTTATGCTCTAAGAGGACCTTTTTCTGCCTCAACCAGCCAGACACACCACCCACACTGCAGAGGTTTTCAGATTTTGCTCTTGGGGACCAATCAAGGGCATCCTCTAGAGGGGAACCCTCTCGCTCAATAACTGCACAGAATGACAGATCCGTGATCCAAAGATTAACTTCAGGGGGAATAATACAGCAGGCTAATTACTGCCATGCTGCTGCACAATACTAAAGAGCCATTTAAATGTTTTACAATTAATTAGCAATCAACTTAGATACTTATGCCATTGTGATATGCAGAATTACACACAGCTGGATTTTTTTTTTAATGAACGATGAATCAGTCATGTGGCATTCATCAATTTCAGGTTCCTGGAGTTCTGTCACTGTAAATGATGAATCATCTGCTTACAGATCCATTCTTCAGTGGTTAAAACATGTGTTTTGATAAGATCGTAATGATATCTTATTATGCCAGATAGCTGGAGAAAAAAATTGGCAGGGAAAAATGGATCAAAAAAGCTCATATCAGTTAATTACTGCCATCCTCCCACTATCCCTTCAAGAAGCATTGGAGAGAATTTTTCTCCCCCATTTCACTGATGAGGAGAGGAGAGGGATTTGTCCAAAGTCAGGTTATTCTTCTTTGACCTTGTCCTTCCCTCCCACTTCCTTCTCTCTGCTGAGATGATGGGATATGGGAGAAAGACCACTGGTGTAGAAATCAGGGGACCTTGAGTCTAGTCCTAGCTTTGTCACTAATTCCCTCTTTATGAAATTTTAGTTTCTTCACTTTAATGCCACACACGAGCAGCTTTCCAGAAGAATTCTGCTGTGAACAGCTTTTCAAGTTTCTGATTACACAGTATAATGAACACTCTATTCAATAACAAATCAGAACAAAACATTCACATTAAATCAAGGTACAGCATTCATCATGTTACAACTTATCACAGAAAATCAAAATACAG
Source organism: Pseudochirops cupreus (assembly GCA_028627135.1). Lineage (NCBI taxonomy): Eukaryota > Metazoa > Chordata > Mammalia > Diprotodontia > Pseudocheiridae > Pseudochirops > Pseudochirops cupreus. Next base: position 369,256,288 of record CM053581.1, read on the forward strand.
CATTCACAACAACTTATCACAGAAATGGCCACCTAGTTTTCACCACGGTGGTCACAAGGTTTTGAACAAAGTACAATCATTTAATCAATCAATCACTTAGTGACTTAATCATTCAATCATCCTTAAGGCTTGCCTCCTTAAGGGTCACAAAAGACAAAAGTCAAAGTTCTCCACTCATGCGGCACACTAAGTTACAATATCCATCACTACTCAGCACTCTCTTAAGGGGTAGTGTAAAATATACAGGCCATCTACCCTTCAATCACAAATAAGTTACTATTTCAAGGTCATAAGTAAGTTACAACTTCAATCAGTCACTACTCAGTATCCATGGAGAGATCTCTTCATGTTGACCCAAGAGAGGCTCTCAGCTTCCCTGGATCCCCTTCTATGGTCCCAGCTCCTCCCTGGATTCACCAAACTGCCACCTGAGTACAAAGGCAGACAGCTCCCAGCTCCTTGTCCAGCTCTCCATGCAGTTCCTGTTCCATGCTGAAGCTCACAATATTCAGTCCACCTTAAATCCTTCACAGTTTCTATTCCTGAAAAGTCAAGGCTTAATGAAGCCACAAACAGACAAAATACTGACACCACAGTCATGCTTCCTCAGTCTTCCACAGCTCCAGCTGGTCCTCAGAAGTCTTCAGCAGCTCCCAGGAGAAGCTGGTAGCTCCCCAGCAGAAGCTCCAGCTGGTTCCCAGAATCAAAATCACTTCACCCAGGTTCCCAAAATCAAAAACATTCTCTCCAGCCTGGGCCTTTCCTCTTCAGTCTCCTTGGCAGCAGCTACTTCTGCCTCCATGAAGCTTATCCCAAGAAGTTCTGACTCTCCTTCTCTGTGGCTCTTCCTTTTATACAGTATTGCTCTTCCCTTTTCAGCCCCTTCCTGTTATGTCAGCAATAGGAGTTCATACCTTCTGTTTCTTTCTTAATTTGAAACTAGGTGCTAAGTACCTCTCAATTTAGCAATACAAAAGGAACTTCAAATTTCATTACTATTACATTCACCTAAAAGAAAGGGTGGGGGGAACATACTAGACGCTCATTAAAGTCCTTTCTAATACGAAAACTTGAAGTTAGGAACACTGGAGTTCAAATTATGTTTCTAACATCAGCTGTATGACTATGGGCAAGAGAGCCTCTCTGAGCCTCAGTTTCCTCATTTGTAAAATGAAAGGGTTGGACAAAATGACCTCTGAAGTCTCTTCCAACTCTAAATCTATAAAGCTATGAACTAATGACTATTTTTGATGATGAGAGAAATGATTGTTTCTTTCATATTAATAACCAATTATTAATTGAGATTAAGATTTTTTCCTTCCTACTTCCTCATTCAGAAGTCAGCCTCTTGTAGGTTATTCAGCCAGCATCTGAAAGACATTACTGATAGGTGAGATTACCCCGAACCTGGGTAGAAGTCCTTAGAAGAGAGAATCTAATCTAGGTGGAGTTCCTAATCTACCATTGTTCATTGTTCACTTACTGGGTGGAGGATAGATCCTTTTGCATAGAGTTGGAGTAGTCTGGCATGAAACGAATCTCTCTTTGCCCATTAGTGACAGGATCAGAGTCATTACACTCATTAGAATAGGCCCATCTCTTATTACAATATTCAATCTTTCATTAAATGTTAACCAATCAGAGTTAATTCCTATCTGTTGGGAACTCCCACTCTTCAAAGGGCATATAAGTATCACAAGGTCTCTGGTTTATGAGAGAAAGCCAAATCATCATTCTTTTATTAATTACTCACTAGCCATAATTAATCAAATGATTAATAAAAACATAATAAGTTATGTTTGTTGGGCTTTTTATAAGTCACACTAGCTAGGGATTAAACTAAGTTGTTTCTGTGACTGCTGAAGTTTTGCAGGCTCTGCCAGAGTCTTCTATATGTAGACACCCTGTGGTAAAATTCCAGGACCCCTTCAGCTCTAAGCATGGTCCTGTGACCCTTAGGAAATTCTAAAATACAACAAATGGCATGAAATCTGTTAACCCATTAAAGGGATCTCAGTGCCCAGTTGTCCTTATGAACATCAAATAAATAAGTAATAAAATAAGTAATAGATAAAATAAAAATATGTCATTCTTCTCAAGGGCAATCTTTAACTACTGAATTATGCCATAAAATAGACCTGAATTCTGTAGATGAAAAACTAGATGGAGCCCTACATTTAAGAGACTTTTGTTGTCAGGAGCCTATTTTTAAAAATGTGATCCAATTCTCAATTTGTTTTGAACCATAAAGACACTGAGGGATAGAGCATGCAATTTCTACATATTTTCTCTTGCCTCCAACTTTATAGTTAGGAACTTTTTTATTCACTGTACTATGCCAAGGAAAATGAACTCATTTGAAGAAGTTTGCTGGTGAGACACCTTCCTCTACTTTAACCTGCTTCTCCTCTATCATGCTCTAAAACTGGGGTCCTCAACATTTGGGGTGTGTCCCTTGGCAGTCTAGTAGAGCCCATAAGCCCCTTCTCAGAATCTTGTTTTCAAAGGAAATACTAAATTTCAGTTAGAGATTAATGAAAATAAAGACCTTTTTTCCCCATCTAAGTTCACAGGTTCCCTTGAAGAACCATGGACCCTGGGTTAAGAACCCCTACTCTAAATAAGAAATCTTTAGACATTTTTAATGACTACCAGGCTTTTTAGAATCTTACACAAAGATCAGTATCACTTACCATTGAAGTCTTATATGCTGAAATATGGCTTAACTTTGCCAAATGAAGTTTTTACTAAAATGCTCTTTAGTGATGTGTTGGGTTTTAGAGATCTTGAGTGAGCTGCTAAATAAACTTGAGGGTAACATCAATCAATGGAAGGCAGAAACTGTAACGTACAATATGACTACTCACCTCTTTCATCCTCTGCCCTTCCCTTCCCTCTTTCCTTATTAAACACCATAACCAACAGACTTACGATGAATAAGCTTGTAGGTGCATTGCTACCAGAAAGAAGGAAATGCATTTCATCATCAGTCCTCTGGAATCAAGACTGGTCAATACCCTAATCTGAATTCTGATGTCTTTTGGATGTTTGTTTTTCTTTACTTCATTATTGTCATTATTTACATGTGATTCTGCCCCCTTTACTGTCTATCAATGCCAGTGAGTCTTTCCATGTATTTGGAATCTGAAGGCTACTTTACAAGGAGCAGGGTTATCAATGTCTTTTTGGTAGATCAATACCTGAATTTGTTTGTTTCTTTCATCCAAGAACAGAAAGAAGTCTTCTAATACAGAAGTTATTCAAGACATTTTTGGTGTCCTGGACCCCTTTGGCTGTCTGGTAAAGCTGTCAGGGACCCATCTCAGAATAACATCTTTAAATGCATAAGATAAAAATTATAAGATTACAAAAGAAGCCAAAGACTAGTAAAAATAATTATATAATTTTTCCCCCATCCAAGTTGATAGACCTCCTGAAATCTGTCTACATGCCATTTTAGGGGCCTGTGGAATCCAGGTTAAAAATCCCTGTTCTAAGAAGAAAATGTTTCCTAGTAAGAAAGTTCAATCCTATTTTATTTATTTGTTTGATTATCTGGCTAGCTGACTGGTTTTTTGCTTGTTTATTTTGTATGTACTTTTATCTTTTTAACAGAGTTTTATTTTTTTATTTTTTTAATTAACTTCTGTTTATTTTTGGTTTACATCATTTGTTTACACGAGATTTTGAGTTACAAATTTTCTCCCCATCTTTCCCCTACCCAGGACCCCATAGTAGCAATCCCATGTTTACCCCCTCTCCTAATCTGCTCTCTCCTATATCCTCCCCCATCACCCCTCTGACTTTCTGGTAGGGCAAGATGGATCTCCTTACCCCAGTGCCTATATATCTTAATTCCCAGTTGCAAGTAAATAATAATAATTATGTATACACACACACACACACACACACACACACACACATATATATATATATATATA
>CM053581.1:369260728-369295804 GCA_028627135.1 Pseudochirops cupreus
ACAATATTCAAATTGTTTCTTCTTGGCAGCTTGTAATATTTTCTCCTTGATCTGGGAACTCCTGCACCTGGCTATAACATTCCTAGGAGTTTTCTTTTTGGGATCTTTTTCAAGGGGTGATTGGTAAATTCTTTCAAGTTCTATTTTGCCCTCTGGTTCTAAAATATCAGGGCAATTTTCCTTGAGAATTTCTTGAAGGATGATTTCTAGGTTCTTTTTCTGATCATGACTTTCAGTCCACTAATTTTTAAATTGTCTCTCCTGGATCTATTTTCCAGGTCAGTGGTTTTTTCAAGGAGATATTTCTCATTGCCTTCAATTTTTTTACATTTGTTTGGATCTGTTTAATAGTATCTTAATTTCTCATAAAGTCATTTGCTTCCAGTTGCTCCAGTCTAATTCTGAAGGAATTATTCTCTTCAGTAAGCTTTTGAGATTCTTTTTCCAAATAGCAAATTCGACTTTTTAAGGCATTCGAAGCCTCATTGGCTTTTTGGGCCTCTTTTGCCATTTGAGTTAGTCTATTTTTTAAAGTATTGTTTTCTTCAGTTAGGTTGTTGACTCTCTTTTCATGATTTTCTTGCATCATTCTCATTCCTCTTCCCAATTTTTCCTCCACTTCTTTTGTTTGGTTTTCAAAATCCTTCTTAAGCTCCTCTATGTCTTGTAACCAGTCTACATTTTTCTTGGAAGCTTTTGGTGCAGGAGTTCTGACTATGTTGTCTTCTTCTTGATTCATGCTTTGATCCTTTTTGTCCTCAAAAAAAGGAATCTAAAGTTGGATTGCTGTTCTTACTTTGCTTCCTTTGCCTGCTCATGTTGCCAGTCAATTACTTGACTTTTCAGCTCTGTGGAACTCTGCTTCCAGAGAGGAGAGCTTTGCTCAAATCACTGGGGTTTTTGCAGCTGCTGGAGCTATTACGAGGCTGCCATCTTTGCAGCCCCACCAGCTTTGGCTCACTGAAAACACACCTCAGGACCACCACTGAAGACCATAATCCCAATCCAGGCAGCTTAAGGCAAGAGCACACAGCCTCTGAATGATTGCTTGGCCCCCCTACAATCTGCAGGCTAAGAGCTCTGGAGCAGCCATGTGGAGGCAGCTGCAGGGCCACTGCTTCTGCTGCTTTTTTGCCCAGCCAGACCCACTTTTCTCCCCCAAATTTAGCTGAATTCCACTGACCTTTCACTTTGTCATTTTTTCTTATGGGTTGATAATTCTGGAAACTGCCACAGCTGCCAGTGATCCACTTTCTGGAAAGCTCCAGCCACGGCTTGTCCTGGCCTCCCCAGGGATAAGCCAGTTTCAGGCTGGGCTGGTTTCGGTTCCCAGCACACTGCGATGCACCCTTCCTGTCCTGCCTGCCAGGCTGCCTTCAGTGGGAGCTTTGTTTCTCTGTACTTTGTGGGTTCTGGAGCTCTAAAATTTCTTTAGAGTCATATTTTATAGGTATTTGAGGTGGTTATGGGGGGAGCTGCAGAGTTTTCCTGCTTCTATGCCGCCATCTTGGCTCTGCCCCCTTTCTTTCTTGTATTTACTTTTAAAATGTTTTATTGATACTTTTTGTAGCATTGTCACTTTCCAGTCACTTTACCATAGAAATTTCCCTTGTAAGAATGGAGTTGTTCAGCAAAACAAATCATGTCTGACAAAGCAGGTAGTATTCCATACCCACAATCTTCTACCTGGCTACCCAAAGAAGGAAAATAAGGTTTATTGTCAGTCTTCTAGAATGAGGATCGGCCATTATACTCATGAATTCTGAAATTGTTTAGGTTTTGTTTTTCTTTATATCGTTGTCATTGTGTATATTTTTCTTTTCTTGTTTAAATAATTTTTTTTCAGTCAGTGAAAACCTATGTTCTATTGCTACCCTCCTTCAACTGAGAAAGAATGAAAAACAAAATACTTGTTACAAGCAAAACAAATTCCTTTATTAGTCGTGTCATATAGATAGTGTGTGTGTGTGTGTGTGTGTATATGTATGTGTGTACATGTGTGTGTATATACGTACACACACATATCAGTCTTTATTTTGAGTCCATCACTTCTCTTTCAGGAAGTAGGTAGCCTGTTTCATGATGTCTCCTCTGGAATCACATTTGGTCATTGCATTAATCACAGTTTCTAAGTCTATCAAAATTGTTTATTTTTACAATATTGTTGTTATTGTATAAATTGTTTTCCTGGTTCTTCATACTTCACTTTGCATCAGTTCATACAAGTCTTCCCAGGTTTTTCTGAAACTGTCCCCATCATCATTTCTTACAGCATAATAGTATTCCATCACACTCATAGACCATAAGTTGTTCAGCCATTCCCCATTTGATGTGCCTATTTGATAGGGGATGTGTAGTTCTGCCTGGGAGCATGAGCGCCAGAATGTTGTGAGATTGCAGAAGGACAGTAACACCAAAACACAGAAGTCATGACGATAGTTGTGTCTCTGCGTCAGTGTGTCCTGTTTTATCCTGCATTTCACAACTCAGATGTTCTGTTGATATGCTCTGTTCTGGGGACATGAGCTCCATCCTTCCTTTTCGTGTTTACCTGACCCTTGTGGCGTCAGAGGTGATTACAGGGGAGGTGGGCTATTTGCCAAGGGGCTCAGTAGGGAGATAAAAGAGGAGAAGCCCCGGGAATAAAGTGTGGATGGATATGGATATGGATGAATGAAGAGAACAATAAAGCTGTCTGCATATCCCTAACTCTTCTGGCTCCTGACTCTACTTTGTGGAATGCGCAGGTCACATCTGGGAGGCATACCCCAAAGACCCAGGGAAAAAAGGGTAAGACTGGATGCCCTCTGGCGTTAGGCCAGGTCAAAGTGGCGCCCGAACAGGGACTTGAAAAGAAAGGGCAGTCAGACCCCATGAAAGCGGGAAGACTTAGTAGAGTGCCCCGTAGGTAAGAGAAGCCAGGTGGGAAGATGGGAAACATACTCATAATTAAGCCAGAAGAGTCAGAGATCTGGATAAGACAGGTTTACAAGATAGTGAAAAAGCAGGGAGTTTCACTACTGCTGAGAGACCTTCAAGTTTTTATATGTAAGATACAAACGGTCTCGCCGCGGATTAATTCCACAGGCACAGAGAGACAAAAATGGGGTGTGGTAGGAGAACAAATGACCAGTTATGAACAAACCACCCCAGGATTTTTAGAAAACAAAGATTTCATGCTATATGGGCTGGTAAAAGCAGCTTTTTCTGGCCCTGATAGACCCAGCAGGAGTTTTCCTGCGGAATGTCAAACCGAAAGTAAACTTCTTGGGAGCCCTGATAACAGCAAACCTCCCTGGCCACCGCTGCCTCCTCTCCCTCCTCGGGAGGAGGAACTATCTCCTACTCCAACAATTAAACAAATATATCCCAGTGTAACAGAGCTAGAGAAAGAACTTAATTACCTGTCCTTATCTAAAGAAATGAAGACAGTACATGCAGATAGAAAATACACAGAGAAATTTGCATTAGAGCAAGCCATAGAAAAAACACATTTGCAAGGGGAAGATATAAATGGGTGGGGACTTTGTCCTGTAATTGAAGTTGATGACCCTCAGGCTCCTGGAGGAAGGAGGAGAACTCATGTTGCTATAGAATGGAAAAGAATTAGGGACTTAAAAGAAGGCGTAGCAAAATATGGTCCCACTGCTCCCTTTGTTCTCACTCAATTAGAAAACTTGTCCATACAATATATTCTGACACCTAATGATTGGAAAACTTTAGCTCCAGCCTGTTTAACACCCAGACAAAGTGTGGTCTGGATGGCTGAATATACAGAATTATGCAAAATAGAGGCTCGGAGGCATGGGGCTGGAGCTCCACAAGTCTTTGCCATGCTCACAGGCACAGGAACTTATGAAACTACTAACATGCAGTTAGATTATACTCCTGCTGATTATGTCCTGATAGCAGAGACTGCTGTTAGATCATGGAAGAAAATTGTGTCAGCCCAGGGAGATACACGAGCTATGACTCAAGTAAAGCAAGGCCCCCAAGAATCTTTTGCTGATTTTGTTGCTAGAATGCAAGAGGCCGTTGCCAGAAGCATGGGACATGTTGAAGGGACTGACATAGTCCTTAAACTTATGTTGAGAGAAAATGCCATTCATGATTGCAAAAAGGCAATGATAGGCTTACCTAGAGATACAGGAGTGGAAGAAATGATGCAAAGATGTGAGCGAGTGGGTTCAAATGCTTACCAAGTTGAATTACCAGCTGGGACCCTCCGCCAGGGAATGAATAACAAAGTTTGTTTTGGGTGTGGGAAGAAAGGTCACTTAAAAAAGGAATGCAGGAATTCACAACCTGCGCTCTGCTCTCCACAGGCCTGTTTTAAATGTGGGAAAGCAGGTCACTTTGCTAAACAATGCAGAAAGAATAAGATTCATTTAAACGGGCAGGGGGGCTCCTCGAGAGCTCCAGAAAGTTACCCCGTTCAAACTTTGGAAGGAGAATACAAACAGTTATGGGACAAGAGGTCCCACTAAAGGCTATTTTCAGTCTTGACAAGTTCAGAGTTCCTCCTCATACAACAGTAAAATTACCCATAAGAGAAGTACCTGTCTCGTCCTTAATCTTGGGACGGGCTGATTATGTCCCCGGCATAATCCACCCTCTCCTTGTTCCAGCTGGCGCCAATACTTTAATTTTTACCAGTCCCCATTCGGAGGAAGCTTACATAGATAATGATTTTCCCATAGCAGTCTATATCCCTTTATATCAAGAGGCTTCCACTGTGGCTCTTACACAAGTAATAGAATCTCAAAAACAGTGGGTAACACTGTACCTAAACAAACAACCGTTCAAAGGAATTTTAGATACAGGGGCAGACCGGACAGTCATAGCAGAGCATTTCTGGCCCCCTGATTGGCCTCTTGAACCTGCCTCAGTTAATGTACATGGGGTTGGAGGAACTCAGCCAGCCTCTCAATCAAAAAACTGGCTGGAATGGTCTCTGGATGGAAGACATGGTTATGTAAAACCTTTAGTAGTTCCTGGCCTCAGTTTAAACTTATGGGGCCGAGAAATTATGAAAAGTTTAGACTTGAAACTCACCAATGAGAATTTTTCTTAGGGGCCACTGCTAAGAGGAGCACCTGTCCCCCTTTACGGTAGAAGACTAAGACCCCTATATGGAAGGACCAGTGGCCCCTTACTACAGAAAAGCTCCTTGCTTTAAAAGATCTAGTATAAGAACAATTAGACCTAGGACATATAGAAGAATCTTTTTCCCCGTGGAATTCCCCTGTCTTTGTAATCAAAAAGAAGTCAGGAAAATTTAGGTTTCTCACTGACTTGCAGGGTGTCAATTCTGTGATGGAGCCCATGGGAGCTTTACAGCCTGGGCTGCCATCCCCTAATGCCATTCCACAGGGTTATCACGTTTGGGTGGCTGATATTAAAGATTGTTTTTTCAGCATTCCCTTGTACCCAACAGACAGAGAAAAGTTTGCTTTCTCAATCCCTCAGATCAATTTTAAAGCCCCAATGAAATGTTATCAATGGAAGGTTTTACCCCAAGGCATGGCTAATAGTCCTACTCTTTGCCAGTGGTTTGTAGCCCAAGCACTGGAAAAGCCTCATTCCCTGTGGCCCCAGGCCTACATCTGTCATTATATGGATGATATCCTTATAGCACATCCTGACCGACAGATACTGGCCTCCATCAGTAAAGTGTTAATGGATGAATTACAGGATTTGGGCTTACAAGTTGCCCCAGAAAAAATACAAATACATTATCCCTATCATTGTTTGGGTTACATAGTACAGGGGGCCACAGTGTCACAAACACCCCCTAAAATAAATATAGACAAAATAAAAACACTTAATGATTTTCAGAAGCTAATAGGTGCTATACAGCGGGTATGTGCTTGTGTCCCCATACCATCCCAATTGATGAAACCCCTATATTCTATTCTGAAAGGTGATCCTGCACTTCAATCCCCCAGGAAATGGGCCCCAGAAGCCATACAATCTATTGAACAAATCTTGGCATTGTGCCATGGCTCCACTACCGATCGAGTGCAGCTGTCCAAAGCTATAGAAATAACCCTCCTTAAGAATATCCATCCTTATGCAGTTATTCATCAGTCCAATTCCATTCTTGAGTGGGTCTACAGTGTTCGCAGCACTCGGATCCTTGAAACATATTTAACTGTAGCCTGCCATGTTCTATTAGAAGCAGTAAAACAGGCAACTATCCTTTTTGGTGGCCGTCCTATTGTCCACCCTGAACTTTCTCAACAAGAGGTAGATGAGCTGGCCCAAAATTGTATTTCTTGGGCAACTTTAACTCAATGGGCTGACATAGGTAGCCCTTCCTCCCTTAACATCAAGTCGCTCTTGATTGAATGGCACAAACCTCCTGTACTTTTACTCAGTGATACTCCTGTGACAGGACCCAATGTCTTTACTGACACAACTAAAGATCACAGGGCTGCAATATATCACCAACAAGAGCAAAAATATACAATCCTTAATACCCCATATGACTCTACACAGAAGAATGAATTGTATGCCATAAGACAAGCCCTTCGCCTTTATCCTGAACCAATAAATATAATTTCTGATAGTGCCTATGCTGTTGGTGTTCTACAAAAGATTCAAACAGCTTTGGTATTATATGACAGAACCTCTATCAGTTCACTTTTGATTCAGCTTCAACAAACACTTTCTTATCGCTCTTCTCCCTTTTATATATTACATGTCCACTCTCATACAGACAGTCAAGGTCCTATTTTTGAAGGCAACAGATTGGTTGATTCGGTAGCATCAACTGGAGCCTATTATTCTTCTCTGTATCTTGTGCCCAAGCTGCCCATAAGGACTTCCACATGTCAGCTCACTTCTTACGCCGACTATATGGTCTTACAAAGGAACAGGCCAGACAGATTGTGAAACAGTGTACACGCTGTCTTCCTTTTCATCCCCCTTCCTCAGCTGGGGTTAATCCCCGTGGCCAGTCTCCCAATGAATTATGGCAGATGGACATCACTCACATTCAAGGTGTCGCAGTTCACATAACAGTCGACACATTTTCAGGTTTCCTCATGGCCACAACACAAGGTGGTGAACAAGTGAAACGTGTTAAGAATCACTTTTTTCATTGCTTTTCCATATCAGGTACCCCATTGGAAATAAAGACTGACAATGGCCCTGCATATACCTCCACTGCCCTTGCTTCTTTCTTTAAAGAAATGGGCATCGCTTATGCTCCCAGGCAGAACTACACATCCTCTATCACCTATTCTTCCATTTTTCTTCTAATTTTATCTGTATAGGTTTTATTTTTATAAAACCTTTTAAAGTTTATGTAATCTAAATTGTCCATTTTATCTTCTGTGATCCTATCTATCCATTGTTTGGTCATGAATTCATCCCCTATCCATAGATCTGACAGGTAATTTCTTCCTAATTCCTCTAATTTCTTTATGATGTCACCCTTTATGTCTAGGTCATGCACTCACTTGGAATTTATCTTGGTGTATGGTGTAAGATATTAATCTATACCTAGTTTCTGCCAGACTGTTCTCCAGTTTCTCTAACTTGAATTTATTTTTCATATGCTCCTGTCTTCTTCATTTTGTATTAGTTCATATGTCTTCCTAATTTTCTCTGAATTTGTTGTATTTGTCATTTAGATGGCACAAAAATATTCTGTTACATCCATTTGCAGAAATCAGTTCAAGCGTACCATAATTAATGGATATCCATTTTATTTCCCAGTTTGTTTGGGGTTTTATTTTGCTGCTATAAAAGCATTCCTATAAATATTTTGTTACATATTAGACCTTTCACTTTGTCATTAACCTCCCTGGTGTTAGTACTGGTTCCAATAGTAGAATCTCTGGTTCAAAGAGTGTGAATACATTTCTTTCTTTTTTTAAACAATTGCAAATTGTTTTTCAGAACTGTTGAACTAATTCACAGCTTCACCAAAAGCATATTAGTGTTTCTGTCTTCCTCTATCAGTTTTGACTATTTTTGTCTTATATTATCTATGCCAATTTGATAAGTGTGAGGTGAAACCCTGAAGTCATTTTCATGAGCATTTCCATTATTAGTGATTTGGAGCATATTTTGTGATTATTCATAGTTTGTGTTTCTTCTTTGGAAAACTCTTCATACATCCTTTGGCAATCTATCTATTGAGAATGGTCTTTGTTTTATATGTTTATGTGAACCCTCTTTATCTTTTGGATATCAGACTTTTATGAAAGGGAATGAAGGCAAAGATTTTATTTTTCCCAAATGACAGTTCCACTTTTTGTTCTAGTGGCATTGATTATGTAACACCTGTTTCAAATACCGACACTCCAGTCACTATAGAAACTGTTGCTGTCTTTTGAAGAGCAGAGAAGCTAACAGGGAAACAGCTGTAATGTCCATTCTATGAGAATTCAGATGTGAAGACCCTGTTTTCCTGTTATGACTAAAGAGAGACCGAGTAAGGTATAAAGAAATGATTAAAGAGGACTTCTTTTTTTCAATGAAGCTATCATAAACTTTGTCTGATAAAGAGAATGAAAGGATTCTGGTGAAGAGACTTTATTTGTTATCTGGAATGAAGTTAATTGTGTGGGACTATATTCTCAGAAGTGAAGAGAAATCATCTTCTGTTTGTTGTAGTGAGAATTGTGGTGGCTAGTTGTTATTCTCACAGTTAAAATGTGTTCCTTTATTTTATTATTTTGTTGATAATATCTGACCTGTAACTCTCTTTAGGGATCTCATCATATATACAGTCTTGAAGGATAGACTTTTCTGTACAAATTTTATCTCCCCTACTAAACTGTAAATTTCTTGAGAGTAAGGACCAAACCTTACTTAATAAACATTTACTGATTTGACTTGACTTTATAATCTTTGTATCACCAATGCCTAGTTCAGTACCTTGCCCTTCCATAGTTGGCACTTAAAAACTCCTGAGTCTCCCTAGATCCCCCAGATAATCTTCCAGACTCAGAGAAGTAAACGAATGTGCCAAATGCACCCTAGCCGATTTGCTAAGGAGAATACCTTTTAAAAGAGAGTGTACCTGGATTTAGCCTCTCTGCCCAATTCTCGGACAAACAACTAACAAAAATGGCCCTCAGTATCTGTGACAATGTATTTGTTCTGTTGCCCTTAATAATATTCTGACAATTACTATAAGTATTGAGGTGAGGGTAGACTCAGGGCTCACTGTGATACCCAGTGGCCAAGCTCAGACTCATTTCACAATTGTGGTTTAAATGATAGTATCAAATTCCAGTAGAAACAGGGGCCACTTTTCCAAACTTAAGGACCCTGGCCAGTTACATCCTGACTGAGTTTTCAGATGTAATTTCTATGACATGCATTTTTTGGTTTATTTTGTTAAATATTTCCCAATTACATTTTAGACTGGTTTCAGCACACTCAGGAATGTTACATGGGGCATATAACATATTTGACACTTCTGGTTTAATGTCTCTGGTCTAAATAATGGGATTGTTTCAAATCTTTTTCTTAGTTTGAGTAAGGAAGGCTTCTAAAACATATGGAAAAAAAAAACCTGGAACTGTGTTTGGCATTTTAAAAAAATAAAATAAAATAACCTAGAAAAAGAAGTAGGTTATTTAAAAGTACTTTAAATAGTTCATTAAAAGTACATAAGTGGTCCAATGGATAGAGCACCATCAGGAGGACCTGAGTTCAAATTTGGCCTCAAATAATTACCAACTATGTGACCCTGTGCAAGTCATTTAACCTTAATTTCCTCCCCCCTCCCAAAAAAAGAGAGAACATTGTTCTATATGTCTGGAATGCAATCTTTCTTCCCCTCTGCCTCAGCGTCCCTTTCTTCCTTCGAGACCCAGCTCAAGGATCACCATCTACATGAAGCCTTTCCTTCATGATTCCCTCAACTACTAATGGACCCCTTCCCAAACAACTTTTGTACAATTCTGTATTTATTAAATTTATATTTGTGCTGTGTGTGTATATATACATATATATAAAACATGTACTGTATATATTTTATAATTTATTTTTATATATAAATATATATTTATATAAATTTATTTATATATTATATTTATATTTATATAAATATATATTTTTTATATAAATGTAATTACTATATATGTTTAAATTACCATACTGTGTGTGTGTGCATACACAGGAGTATATGGGCAGCGAGGTGGTGCGGGGATACAATACAAGACCTAGAGTCAGAAGATGCAACTTCCTGAGATCAAATCTGGTTTCAGATGCTTACCAACTGGAAGACCCTGGGTAAGTCATTTAATCCTTTGCCTCAGTTTCCTCATCTATAAACTGGGTTGGAGAAGGAAATGACACCCCATTCTACTATCTTTGCCAAGAAAACCCAAAATGGGGTCACAGAGAATTGGATACAACAGAAAATGATTGAACAACAATTCTGTACTGTATGATTATTATATTATTATTAATTATAATTATATTAATTAAAATTAATTATGCTGTGTACTGTGTATATTTTTTAATGTGTGTTCCTTGGGAGCAAAGATTGTTTCACTCATTGTATTCATCCCCCCCGGTACCTCACCCAGCACCCAGCATTTAATAGTCACTTAAAGAATACCTGTTGATTTTATCCTTTAAAAATACACTGGAAGATTGAAAACATGAGTACAAATTTTGAGCTATAAGTGGATTTCTGTGATTCCTTTGTTAAAAATATCTGATAAAAAACCTTTTAATTGTATTTTGATGTTCTTTACCACAGCATCTCTCCACAAGAAACATATTTGTTATTACTTGGTTTTTGTTTAAATAAGAGCTGTATATCTTATAATGAGAAGCAGTATGTATAACAGACACAGAACAAGCCTCAGAACCAGGAAGACCTGCATTCAAGTCCCATTTCTGATGTACTAGTTGTGTGACCTCAGGCAAGTTACTTAACTCTCAGTGCTATGGACAACTCCCTTAAAATTATAAATAGTAGAGGGCAGGTCCAACACGTGTTGATAGAGAAAATTTCCTCACCTGATTGTTCTTTATACAAATACGGCCCCAAGTCTAGACCCTCATTTATCCCCATGTCTCATAACACAGTCATCCCTTCAGTATATCAGTGGGTCTGTGACCTTGCCAATGCCGGTACTGCCAAAGTGAAGATTACACCCAACCCTGCATTCTCATCCATTGCCTCTTGTCTTCCAAAAGAACTCCACAGAGGATTTACCCAATGCAGGAGGCTTCCCTTGAGGTCTTTTAGCGTTCTGTGGGTGCCAGGGCTGTTCTTGTACTGCCCATGTATCATTCATTACTCTTGTTAAATAACCAGTCAACCTCCCTTTCTTATCGTGTTTCCCAGATGATATATTCTTTATGATGTTACCTATACACAACTCATTCATCTTATGTAGGATGAGCATAAGTAGGCTACAACATACTACACATATCAATTGCTTTAATTTAAACTGTTTTAAAAGGACATGACATTATATAATTGATAAAGTAGCAAACAGACTTTTTAAAAATTACCTGCCAGTATAAGCTTAAGGAATTTTCATACTGTGATAAATAGTACAGAAGCAATATTGTGTGGTGGAAAGAGTACAGGCCTAGGAAGCCAAAGACCTAAGTTCAAATCTGACCCCTGATACTTCCTAGCTCTGTATTACCTTGGAAAAGTCGCTCATTTTTCTGACCTTCAATTTCCTTAAGTGCCTACTTCATGCTGGAAACCTAAGCATTGGGGATACAAAAAAAAAATTTAAAAGGGCAAAAGACAATCCCTGCCTTCAAGGATCTTACAATCTAAAATCTACAACAAACATGTATTAAGGGTTTCCTAAACCCTGCCCTCAAGAAGCTTACATTTTAATGTGGAAGACAACATATCTAAATCGCAGAATTGCCTCATTCTTCTATGAGTTGCTAAGGATTTTCTTCTTTAAAAAAAATTACATAGCTTTATTTTTCAAGGAATAAGCAGGCATGTCCAAACCGGATTTTCCAGATCTTGGTTATTACTTCAAATGCTGTGATGGCATTTTGGTGAGAAAAAAAATTCCTCGACATTCCTTATTATTTTACTCTCTCCCTACCTTTCTGCTCTCACACAGAAACCTCTCAAGAAAAAATTTGATTTTGCACCTTCCCTGGATTGTTTTATAGCGTAGGTGGGAGAACCCTCTTGACACATATTTTGAAGAAAAAAAGAACAATGCCTCAGTCCTTAAGTGTAGTGTTGTAGGCCTTCCTAAATACACATAGTTTATCAATGAACAAATACATGAATGCCTATTGTAAGGCCACCATAGTATTGAATAGTCTTAATTATGTGTATGTCAATATCAGACTTACTGATAATTTCTGAAAATTCTCTGGATAGAAGCATTTTGCTAATCTTCAATAATTAAACAACATTTAAATAGCACTTGGAAGCAGCTAGATAGCGTGATGGATAGAGTGCCGGCCCTGGAGTCAGGAAGACTTCATGAGTTCAAATCTGACCTCAGACACTTACTATATGTAGGACCTTGGACAAGTCACTTAACCCTGTTTGCCTCAGTTTCCTCATCCGTAGAACGAGCTAGAAAAGGAAATGGCAAACCACTCCAGCATCTTTGCCAAAAAAACCCCACATGAGTCAGACACAACTGAACAACCACAGTAAAATATGGCACTTGCTACATGCCAGGCATTGTTCTAAGCACTCTACAAAGATGATCTCATTTGATCTTCACAACGATCCTGGGAGGTAGGCACAGTTATAATCCCCATTTTACAGCTGAGGAAACTGAGTCAAAGAACAAAGAGCTAGCAAATGTCAGAGACTGGATTAGAACTCACATCTTCTTGAGTTTGCAAAGCACTTTAGAGATGTTATCTGCCTCTTGTAGATAACCCTGTAAGGCAGGCACTATCATCTTTATTTTTCAGGAAAGGAAACTGAAACCAAAAAAGATATTCTTAAAAGTGAACTGTTGCTGTCAATAAAACCAATATATTTTTTTAAGGTGAACTTATGCTAATATAAAATTAGAATTATTTTTTTCTCTTCTATCAAAGACAAATGAAAGAATGAAATCTCTTTTACTTTAAATACTCAAGATTCCATTAAAGAGTGGCTTGTGGAGCACAGCAGATAAGGACATGGTGGGACCAGGAACTACTCAAACTGAGAACATGCAAGCTTGGTGCCAGTTGTTCTTAGTCCTAAAAAACTGGAGGTCAAAATACCCCAACCATTGAATAAGTCAGCTCGTTTAGAGTCCCACACAGACTCATCTTGTTAGAAGAGAAGGTAAAATCATCAAAGATTCTGCAGATATTTTAAATATGTGTATTGTCTGGTATCTATCTTTGGTATCTGGACAAAGTACCTTGCTTATGGAAGCATGAATTTCCAGCCAGGGCCCATCTAATTTAAAGCAGAAGGGAGGAAGTAGCATACAGTGGAAAGAGTATTGGATTTGGAGTCAGATGCTTGGGTTCAAAGCCTGACTCTCCCCATATGACTTGTGACTTTACAGAAGTCACTTGGGGACTAACTTCTTTGGGACTCAGTCTCTTCATTATTTAAAAAGAAAGGGTTGGACTAGATATAGGGGTGGGGAACCTCTAGGTCCTGAAGCATAGCCCTTTGACTAAATCTAAATGTCACAGGACAAATCCCCTTAATAAAAGTATTTGAGGAGGGAGAGGGCACAAGGAGAGAGAGAATAGAATAAATGGGGGTGAGGGGGGAGAAATAGGATGGAGGAAAAAAAGCATTAGCAATACTGTGAAAAAAAATTATATGTAAGTTTCTCTAATAAAAGACTCATTTCTCAAACAAACAAAAAAATTGACACCTGCCAAATACTTAGCAAGATATGACCTAATGACTAAAATTTATGCAAATCAGAAGCTTATACTCTTTCATAGACTGAGAGATAACACCTCCCACCCATCCCCCATACTACAAATACAGATTTCAAAATATCTTAGAGAAAACTGCTATCATTTGTATAATGCCTACCATATTAACCGATAACATGTGCTAGGACTGGACCTTTATCACAAACTGAGCCCATGACTGCCAGGACCTATCAGGGGTGAGGAAACTACGGTCTTGAGGCCACATATGACCTTCTAGGTCCTCAAGTGTGGCCCTTTGATCGAATCCAAACTTCACAGAATAAATCCCCTTAATAAAAGGATTTGCTCTGTGAAGTTTAGATTCCATCAAAGAGCCACACTTGAGAACCTAGAGCAGCAGTTCTCAAGCTGTGGGTCCAACCCCTTTGGGGTCGAACGACCCTTTCACAGGGGTCACAGGGGTCGCCTAAGACCATCAGAAAACACATATTTCCCATGGTCTTAGGAACTGAGACACAGCTCCTCTATCCATCTCCAGGAGAATCCGCCCACTTGCAGACACGCCCACATACGACTATTAAAGGGTTGCTTCGTGAATTTTAAATGGAGACATAAATGTCAATTATTGTTGTTATCATCTTGTTTTCATCATTTGGGAAAGGGTACAGAGAAAGAATGCTGGGACAAGTAGATGTCCTGGTATTATTCTATTATTCTTTTATATTTAATGTTCTAAGGACTACTGGACAGCCAGATAAAATAACTGCTTTTTATGGTTGAATCAATGCATCAGGATGTAAATTCTTCCTCTATAAGCTCACTGAGAGCATGCAGGGCTCATGTGCACCTTGTCCTATTCTGACATGATTTTGATCTCTGCTGGTTCTCTATGTTTTGAGAGCTTTTTGTTCCAAGTAGCTTGGAGATTATGAATACATAGGGTATAGATAAGTCCATTTAAAAAGTTGTTCTTTAATATTTATAGACCAACTATGAGGGATGGAGAACTTGCATTCTTGAGGCCACATGTAACCCTCTAGGTCAGTGGTTCTCAACCTTCCTAATGCCGCGACCCTTTAATACAGTTCCTCATGTTGCGGTTATCCCCGACCATAAAATTATTTTCATTGCTTCTTCATAACTGTAATTTTGCTATTGTTATGAATTGTAATGTAAATATCTGATATGCAGGATGTATTTTCATTGTTACAAATTGAACATAACCCACAGGTTGAGAACTGCTGCAAGGAACCTTAGCCCCACAGACACTTTGAGAAGCAGCTCTGGGATTTGTCCAATTATAGGCTGTCTGGCCCTATTTGATGGAGAACTATGTGATTTTTACCTTCAGGTCTTTGTGAGTAGATAAGCAGTGCCCTGAGCTATTTCTGCTGTAAAGCCCTGAGCTAGTCTCAGTAGGGCTTGATACCCATTGAGGAGACATGGGAGATAGAGCTAAAACCCTTGGAGACCACCCAAAGGACAAAGGTTAACTCTCCAAGTCTGGGCCCTCTTTAAATTGATTCCCCTCAAAGGCTCAAGCTCAGACTGATAACTTCATCTTCCTGTCAAGGCCTCCTCATGCTCAGTGAGAGTTTAGCAACCAACAGATCCTACAAAACAGGGTCACCCGTAACTCTCCAGAATGAGTTTCACTAACAAGCTAAATCCTGTACTCTAGTGTAGACCTTTATGTAGTACATACAGTAAGAACCACCCACCAAAAAACAGTTTCCTAAATGTGAATTGATTTTCCGTCATTGGCCCCCTTTTTCTCATACAAAGAACATTTTTTTTATTAACACATGAACACTGAGTAAGCTAGAATTGGTTTCCTCACTTTTCCCAAATATTTTCAAGTATCTCAAGACTTAGCAAAGCAAAGCTCCTCTATTATCTCCTAGCAGCATTAAAAATGAAGAGGCAAGATTTCCAGACCCAACAATGCTGAACACTTGGAGAAATGACATTTTTCCAGTTGGGATTTCATAGAAGTTCACACAATCCCAGGTGCCAGCAAACACTTTATTCTCTCCCTTAACGTTTCTCAGTTCAGTGAAGCCCAGGTAAGAATGGAACTTTCAGCAATAAGAATAGGGAGAGGGTTTTTTTCTTTTGATAAAGAACCCAACCAAATTCTAATAACTTAGCCGCAATGTCGATAAAAATAAAAGTAGTAATCTGTGAAAAATATTCCAGCAAAGTAAGGGTCTGTGGAGCAGTCTGCCAAATCCTGCGAAAGAGGAGAAAAAGGATATTAAGATAAGAAGTGAGTCTAGTTACAGTATTATTTTTTGGGGGGGTTGCTTTTCACCCACACACTTTTTGATACGAAGTAGAAAAAAAGAAGAAATCCTTACCGGTGCAGCTACTCGGAAATGATACACACTGTCAGAAAACGGGGCCACGGGGAGACTCCAAATGTGCTGACATCCCTAGAGAATGAATTAGAGAGAGAGAAATTTGATAACCTCATTCTACATTCAATTGGAGAGAAGGATGGGCTGAGGAAGCATTTCTCTGACTCTTGCAGGATGAGTAACTGTGATAACCACCCTTGATAGCCAGAGCCTAAAGAAAGCTGCATACTTCTTGAAGACGAAAGGAAAATGCTGAGTCCAAATACTGTGAATGGGGTCAACCAGGATGAGAGAAAGATTGGCATCAGGCTGATGAGTTTCTCCCTCAACTGTGAACAACGGAGCCCTTCACAGCTTTGGTGGCAATCCCTGGGGAGGGAAGGAGGATGGGTGAAGTTGGGGTAGGGGTGGGGAAAGAAAATACAGATGAACCAAACAGCTCAGTACAGTTTAAGGTTCGGCATTAACCAGACAGGAAAGGAAGAGACAGACAGACAGACGGACAGACACAGACACAGACACAGAGACAGAGAGAGAGAGAGAGAGAGAGAGATGCTTCCTGAATGCTACTGTAGAAGGTGTTTAGTTTACAAATTTCAAGTGAAAAACATTAATATCCTTTTCTAGCAAAGTTCCAGGGTAAGCACTAAATCAGGATACTTGGGGAAGAGAATAAATATTTCTTAAGCACCTACTGGCACAGTGCTAAGTACTTTACAATTCTTATCTCGTTTGATCCTCACAATAACCCTGGGAGGCAAGTGTTATTATTATCCCCATATAATTATTGGGGAAACTGAGGCAGACAGCAGTTAAGTGACTTTCCCAAGTTCACACAGCTAGTAAATATCTGTGTCCAGATTTGAGCTTAGGTCTTCTTGACTCCAGGCTGAAAGATCTATCCACTTGTGCCACCTAGCTGTCCCAGGGCACCAAAATTTAGAAGAGTGTTGACAATACTTTTAGTCTTTCAGCAGTACAGAAAGAAACTCATTTAGCATCAAGGGAGTAATACAATTAGTTAAAAGACGAAACTATTAGACCATGGCTTACTTCCCATAGTAAGTACAGTGTCCAGGAAATTTCCACTCCCTCTCTTCTCCAACTGAATTTAAGAAGTGTTTGTGTTGTGCTTGCCCCAGGCACAAAATTGTTAGTTATGACTCAGCAAAGTCATAATTGAATGCTTACTTCGATGTATTAAAAGTTCTCCACGGTCATCAATGGAATATTCCCTCCACAAATTTGATGCAGCCAAAAAAACATCCTGACCCAGTGGCCGCCCTTTTAGTAATGAGTCTCAGTCATGGAACTTGGCTAGTCCTCTGATAACAGACAGATAGTGGGTCATCAGAAGGGTACTCAAAACATTTTCAGTTTAATACTTTACAGTGAGTGTTCACTTACAAAATCTGACATTAACACAAGGTATCTTTATTATTGTTAATTATCAGAGAAATGCTTTACGAATTTAAGTCAAATCCAATTAATTCCAAGGGAACTATTTGACTGTCCAAATGCTTGGGTTTTTTTATTAGAAGTTTGTTAGAGTCTAGCACTTGAGGAAACTGGGCTGTTCATTGGACATTGCAAATCATTTTAAAAATATTTTTCCTTGGTTGTCATGATATCTGACTTTTGCATAGAGCTAATTATTTTGCTTCTTTTCCTCTTGCTTCCCTACCCCATCACCAGCCTCCAGAAAGACAGGGTTTACTAAGGAGGGTTGGAAATGCATGAGATTTAATTGTATATCATTTGGTAAAGAATTATTACATTAAATGCTATCCAGCTCCAGAGAAAGAACTGATGGAGCCTGAATGTAGATCAAAGTATACAATTTTTCATCTTTGTATTTTTTTCATGTTTTTCTCTTTTGGGTCTGTGTCTTCTTTTACAACATGACTAATATGGTAATATGTTTTGCATGATTGAACATGTATAACCTATATCAAACTGCTTACTGTCTTAGGGCTGGGGGAGGGGACAGAAGGGAGAGAGAAAATTAAAAACACATGAATTTTTTAAATGAATGTGAAAACCACCTTTGTAGAAAACATATATATAAAACATAAAATATTTTTTAAATGGAGAAATGAGGTTTGAATTGAGTCTCTAAATACATCATTAATGTGAGCTAAAGGTATTTCACTTGCATCCATGTAGAAAGCAGCATATGTTGCTCCTCATGGAAAAACTGCTTAGGGCAATGCCCTAATTAAATAATTGGCAAGGAGAAAGGAATTCTCTTCTACCCAAGAAAACACTGCTGACATCAGGCATAGTCCCAACATAGTAACAGCTACAATCACTTTTTTTTAAAAAAAGAATCAATTGTAATGTCAGATATAAGTTGAGCAAACACCTCAATCAAGCTCCAATTTTAGTAGTAATCAAGAGTTAGCTAGGAATAGGTATGGACCTATGATTTTATCAATAAAGGGAATTCTCAGGTGAGGAAACATATCTGTACCAATGAGGGTTGGCACTTTCAGTGAAACTTGTTGGCTTAGTGACTCAACTCACTAATCTTGCCAAGAGATTAAGTGACTTGCCCAGAGTCACACAGTTACTATGGGTAGAGATAGGACTTGTACTCAGGTCTTCCTAGCTCCAAAACGAGCTGTCATCTATCCAGGCTGTCTCTGAGAGGCATTAAGTGCCTGTCAGAGAAGTTCCCTCTGTCTCTTCTCACTCAATAAAGGTTAAAAGAAACATTTGTTGTTAGGAAACTTTTGATGGCATTAAGGACAGCCATATCTTTCAAACAAAATATTGGCCAAGATTAGCCACGCATTTGCCAAGTGGGATCATTCTTGCCGTTGTTGGAAATGGGAAAGTTATCTCTTCATCCCCCAAAATGGCATCCATGGCTCACTATGAGGTAATATAAAAACCAATACTCCCTAACAGTCCAGATATAGGAGACCTATTGAAGGCACTCCCTTCTCCCTTGCTTAGACTCTTGCCTTTATTCTCTTCTCAAACTAACAAGACTATATTTAAAGTCTGCTTTGAGACTTTCTTAGCACTAATCTACCACTGACACCCTAATGTAAGGGCATCTAAAGTTTTTTTGGGAGCTGAGACAGAGGTCTGGGAACCAAGAATAAGACTTTGTCTTAGTTCCTATCTTGTTTCTGACACTCTTAAAATTTTACCTTGGGCAATGCTCATTTCTTTTGTGTGGTTCTGGATCTTTTCTAATAGGCTTAGCAATAATCTGGAGGTTGGTGCAACCCACACAAGGCCAGCCACCCAAAGGAGCATCTAGAGAGAACCTTGATTTTCCAGGATTGGAATCTCTCTTCCATTTGGACACTCAGCTGAATCTCTTCCATCATGATGGTGGATACCTTTGGTGCGTCTGCCTCTCCCTGTTGTATGCCTCCCCTGACACATGATCATAAGGTCATCAAACAAAGTTAACTCTGTTGCTCTGTTTTGATATATGGATGGGACACACCTTGTTGAAAGACATAAAGGTGTATGAATTTGGAAAATCATTCACAAAAGCCTTCCCAGTCCCTATGAACATGCTTATCTAAAATAACTTCAATCAATGTGTGAGTGATTTCCAGCATAATATAATGAACGTAATGCTGGTCTTGGAGTCAGGAAGCCCTAAAGAAGGCAGGAAGACCTGACTCATATACTAGCTGTGTGACCCTGGAGAAGTCACCAGCTTTCTGGGCCTCAGTTTTCTCATCTGTAAAATGAAGAATTGAAGGGGTGGCTAGGTGGTGCAGTGAATAGAGCACGGGTCCTGGAGTCAGGAGAACCTGAGTTCAAATCCAGCCTCAGACACTTAACACTTATTAGCCATGTGACTTTGGGCAAGTCACTTAACTCCAACTGCCCCTCCAAAAAAAAGGCAAAAAATAAAAAATAAAATGAAGAGTTGAACTCAATGGCCTTTAAGATCCATTCCCACCCTAAATCTATGATCCTTTGATCCTACATTTTTATGGAGGAATTGAAAGTTATTGATATTCCCTTGGTTGCTTTTTTCAGCATTAATAAGGTCCAGAATTTTTCTATGCATTTCCATACATTTCCTTGCATCAGATACTCTGGGAATTGATCCTTCAATGACTTCATAATTGTGTTGCCTCCAGCCCAGATTTCCTTTGTGTACAGTTGGTCTAGTTCACCTTGGTTTTCCCATCTTAGTGCTATTTAGTGCTTAGTGCCATTTCTAACTCCTCTCTGTCCACTTCTAGGACTTCTGGGGTTAGTCTGTTTGGACGCTGCCTCTGGATTTCAGATAGGTTTTGTGGCTTATGTCTTGCCATTGGACTCTCATGACTCTGGAGGAGAGAGTAAGGCTGACAACTTTTCCCAGCCCTGCCTCACTTAAACCCAATTCACTTGCAAATCAAGACATCGCCCTCCTGATTTTCACTGGTCCTCTTTGCGAATGAAGGACCAAGACAACAAGGCTGCATGAAAAATAACAGTAGCCACCACAAGAGCGATAAACAAAAATTTAAATACGGTTGTACTTTAAGGTTTGCAAAGCACAAACAGTGCTACCTCACAACAACCCTGGGAGGTAGGCATTGCTATTATTCCTGTTCTACAGATGTGAAAAACTGAGGCAGACAGGGTGCCCAGGGTCACACAGCTACTAAGTACGTGAAGCCAGATTTGAACTCAGGTCTTCCTGACTCCAGGTCCAGCTCTCTATCCTCTGGGAAAAATGAATACAAGCTCATAAAAGCCAGAAGTACCTATTCAACTCTGGTTGCGTATGGCGGCCACATCCTTACAGCTGTGGTGACAGAAGAGCAGCAGGAGGAAAATGTGGGGTAAGAGGCGAATTCTGGAGGTATAGATGGCTCATTCCAGAACTGCTCAGGAGGGATCTGTGATAATGGACATTATATTCTTTTGAGTGTATTTCTTATGATGTTCCCTACACATATTATTAAATAATAGCTTAGATTTATATAGTACCTTAAGATTTGCACAATGCTTTACAGCAACCTGGGTGGGGGGAGGAAGTGCTATTATTATCTCAGTTTTACAGGTGAGGACACTGAGGCTGGATGAGCTTCATGACTTGCCAAGTTTATAGAGCTCAGGAGTTCTCTCAGGCAGAATTTGAACTCAGGTCCAACTCTAGCACTTTATCCATTGTGTTACCTAACTGCTACTGTCTTTTTAAAATACAAAAAAAACTATTTTTGTTTTGGATCACGGAGAAAGTAAGACAGCCAGTTTAAACTACCTTCCTCTCTTGTCTAAATAGAACAGAGATCTGAGAATAGACGTAAGAATTGTGACTTATGATCTGGTCCAAACTATACTTTGTGGTCTGAGTTGTCTGCCTGACTCTCAGGGTCAAACCCACAAGTATCTGAGTGTCTACTTTGAGCATCAAACTGATGGGAGCCCTGCAGAGCCTCAAAGGGAAGTGGGAGACTCCAGTTCCTTTAGGCAGCTTACACGTCAGCCAGAAGATAAAACCGATAAGAAACGATTAATAAACACTATGTACGGTTATCTTTAAGAGAGAGCTAGACTGCACAGTACAGATGAAATGTGCCACTGGAGTTCTTGCATTGTCTCTGCAGCCCATCCCTAGACTGTCCTTGGTCACAGGTGCATATTTAGTGGGAGCCGAGAGAGATTGGAAAAAATCGGGGAGCTCAAAGGTCTCAAGGTGAAGTGTAGGCTTTTGTCTGACCAGAACTCCTTTGGAATTAGAGACTGTGTTATACTCAAAAGAGCACTGTACTCAAGTCAAATGGCCTGCACTTGAGATGTAGCCCCACCTCCACATTACTCCTCTGCAATATGGAAACCATCCTACCTCTAGGACAACATCTTCATCCAGATCAAATGAAGAATTATGTAAAAACACTTTGTAAATATCTTACATTTGTATATACTAATAAGGTCTTTGATTCTTGAAGATGCCAGATTGAGGTAGGGCAGATTGAAGGGAGGCTATATTCTTTAGAATAGAAGAATCCCTCCCCATGAAAATAAGCTTGAGAGCTCTCTGCCTTCTAGTTTAGACCAGTAAAATTATCAATATCTGCTCTTCAAATTCCCTGTTGGTGTTTAGAATGAAAAAAAAAAAAAGAAAATGCTATCATCTGTTGGGTGGCAAAAAGATAAGGGAATGGGGATTGGGAGGTAAAGAGGATTAAACTGGAAGGCAGAGAATGGGGAGGAAGAGGAGCAGAGGGAGCTTAATGACAACAAACTCTACCTGTTGTCTGCCTTCTTCCATCACCGGCTCCAGAACTGTAATTAAGGCAGGGCTGTAACAAAGGGTGGGCAGCTGGGGTTTGCTCCTAAGTACTAAATTCAGAGGGCACTCACAGTGCTAATAGTCCTTCGGTAGCAGAAAAACAATAGAATTGAGCACCAAGTTAACAGGAATAATTAGGTAAAATAGTGATGCTCCAGGATTGGATCTGGACAAATGTCATCCCAAGCCTCAAAAGACAGAAGTCTACAGGCAGATGAGCTTCATATAATTTATCAAATCTCAAAAGTCAGAAGAAGAATATAGATAGATTAGCTTCATATCATTTCCTGGTAAAATTCTCAAATGAATATGAAAGGGATGATCTATGAAGACTTAGAGAATCACTGATTATTATGAGGCATCATGGGTTCATTAAGAACAAATCATGCCAGACTAAATTCATTTCCTTTGACTATGTTACTAGACTAAGTAGTCTGGGAAAATGTCATAACCAAAAAAATCTGGATTTCAGCAATGCCTTTGACAATGTAATCTTGTCCAAGATGCTTAAGGATAAGATGGAAAGATATGACCCAGATAATAGAACAATTATGTAGACTCACATTTGATTGAATGATTAAGCCCAATAAATGATGATTGATATATCAGTGTCAACCTAGAAGGAGGTCTCTAGTTGACTATTATAGGATTCTGTCCTTGGCTTTATTTTATTAGACAAAAAGTAAGCTCACCAAGTCTGTCAATAGCAGGAAGCTGGAGATACAAAATGTGTGGCAGAATCAGAATTCAAGAAGACCTTGAGGGTAGGGTCCTCAAATCCTTACCAAGGTTTGTTGGGTAAGGCTCCAAACAATGTTGTGTCATAGATAAAGCCTTCATTTATCATGAAAAAGCTTTATCATCACAGGAAATGCCTAGTACTGGAAAACCAAACCTAGTCAACAAAGTTAAATAAGCTTGGTCATAGCATACAAAAGTCCCAGAAGGGCACAGTGGGGAATGGCTAGAAAAAAAGAACTGATGTACATGGCAACCCAGGACACCCATTTAAAAGAAGCTGACATTTCAGAGAAGACACACAGCAACCCACCCATGGGGGAAGTCTCTAGGGAAGCCCCACAATGCCTCCATAATCATCCCAAGCCCCAGAGACTGGTGGGGGTCTGAGTCATCTTCCAGAGACAACTGGAAAGACAACAAGGGTCCCTAGTAGCAGCCAGCTCTTTAACTACTGGTGAGGAAACTCTGCTGCTCCTCCTCTTCCTCCTCCTCCTCCTGCTCTTCCTCCTCCCTCCAGAAATCTCCTGCTGGACTGGATGTCCCTATGTGCCCACAATGGGAGCAGAAATTTGGCTCAGCTGCTCAGGGCTCTGTGCTGTTCTATATAAGTGCTGCCAACCTTACAGTCCCCCTGCTGCCTCTGTACTGAGTACTAACAGATGGGCTGGAATTTACTAGGGATAAACATAAGACCTCTACTTGGTAAAAAAAAAAAAAAATCAATAGCACAAGTACAGAATGGGTGAGACTTGATTTAACAGCAGTTCTGAAAGGGACCTGGAGGTATCACCAAATTGGGAATCTGGAACAATTAAGAATGCATTGAATTTGGAGTCAGAGAGACCTCAGTTCACATTTGACCTCTGCCCCCTTACTGGCTCCTTGACCTGGGGGAAATTGCTTAATTTCTCTGTGTTCACATTTATTTCATCTGTAAAATGGGGAGATTGAACTACATGCCCCTAAGGTCCTTTCCAGTTCTAAACCTATGATCTCAAGTGCCATGTGAGTCACCATTATGATGTCACTGCCAAAGAAAAAAAAAGCAAAGGTTATTTTAGGTTGCATTTACAGCAAAAGACTACGGAACAAGTGTGGTGATAGACCTCGCCATAATCTGCCGTGAGCACAGCCGGGGTACTGCATTTCAATGTGACCACCACATTTTGAAAAGGGCATTGACCCCCTAGAGGGAACAGAATGGTCCGGCCACTCAAAACCACATCATAAAATGCACACAATGATCTAATTTAATAAATGTTTTAGACTTAAAGAGGGACAGAATGGCAGCAGATTGAAAACCAGCCACATAGCCAAGAAGAACTAGGTTCCAGTCTAACTCCCTGGCTATGTGACCCTGGGCAAGTGAATTCGCTGCTCAGTGCTCTAAGGTTCTAAGTTACAGAGAAGGTGCTGACATTCACTGGAAAAGGAAGTTAACCCAGGGGTTACATACTAATGAAATCACAGGGCTGGTCCCTATTTCTGTTGGGGTTTTTCTTCTTTTTCACCTAAAGAAGACTTAAATGGGGCATGTTTCCTGCTTAAAATATTGGAGGCCAATCATATGGAAGAAAGATTAGATTGATTTTGTTTCATTGCAGGAGACAAAACTAGGAACAATGAACAAAAGTTAGAGGAAGGCAGAGTTTGACTTTCTGTGAGGAAATGGCTTCAGGGAGAGGTATAAGGAGAGTCAAGTTTAAGAGCATGCTGAACCTCTGAGGTCCTTTCTGGCTCAGAAGAATTTGAGTGTTGGAAGTTAGTTCAAACATCATCTAACAATCTCTGTTGAATCATGAATCTACCCTCCAGGTCTAAGGTTCTATAATTCAATGATTTCCTGTACTCACCTAGCTTCCCCTTCCACCTCTTTATGGCTAACTCTTAACCCTAAGACACTTTTCTTACTGCTCACTGAACACTTCTGTTCACTGATCAGAACTTCTCACTCACCATATCTGGGACAAAATTCATCCTTCCCTTCCCCAAACCAGGGGCTTTTCATAATTTACCCATTCCTTTTAGTGGTGCCACCATTTTATCAATGACCCAAGCTTGACACCATATTTTGACTTCTCCCTTTCACTCACTTCTTCACTCCTATCAATGTTTGCTCTCAATTTATCTTTGTCTTCATGCAATATCGGGCTTAATTGGCCTCCCTATTCTTTTCTAACCCCAAATTATTCTTCATAATACCATGAGATTAAGAAGCAGTATAGTTTAGTAGATTTTGGAACTTGGAATATGGAACACTTGAATTCAAAACCTGTGTGTGACTCTCATTAACTTATGTGACCATGGACAAGTCACTTAAGTGTTCTGAGTCTCAGTTTTCCCACTTATAAAATGAGGATAAGACTGTGAGTATCCATCTCATTGGGTTATTGTGAGGCTCAGATGAGATTGGTTATATAAAGCACTTCATTGAATTTGAAATACTTTGTTGAATGTCAGTTTTTACTATTTTCCATGAACATCTCTTGTCCAAATGAACAGGTCCAGATTCCTCAGCTTGATATTAAAGGCCCTCCACAATCAGATTTCAGCCCATTTTCCCAGTCTCTTTTCTCAGTTTTTCTTCCTTATGTATAATCTATTCACCAGCCAAGCTACAATACCTTGTTATGTATACTGAAAGGAAGTCCTCATTTCCTTAGCCTTCGAGTACATGAAGAGTTGCTTAGATTCATGTTTCCTTTTATATTCCTATATTGGGGACTCACTAAATACCACCCTTGGTGCTCCATAGGCGGCACAGTGGATAGAGTGTGGTCGGGAAGACCCAAATTAAAATCTGACCTTAGACATTAACTAGCTGTGTGACCCTGGGACTTCCATTTGCCTCATCTATAAAATGGGGATGATAATAGTACTTCCCTCCCAGGAGGGTCATAGGAGATGACAATTTTAAAGCATTTAGCATATTGTCTGCCACACAATAAGTACTGTATGAATGTTAGTTAGCATTATTTACTAAACACCTGATCGGATGTGCCGCCAAGATGACTCACGTCTATATCAAATTCTGATTCTGTAATAAATTCCATGGTATGAAGAGTAAGGTTCTAGCTATCGGGAGTTTTCAGTCTCTGCTTACAAGGATCCTGGTACATTGTCCAGAGGGAAAGGGATGGGCCTAGGTGTTGCCAAAAATGCACTCGTCAGTAACCCTGATCCTCACTGCCAGACCCTATGGGCTTCCAGCAGCTTGTAATATGGTTCGCTGCATGAAATTCCCTCCAGGGACTAACATACATATACAATACAGTAGAACACAAAGAAAAAGAGCCACTCTGGTTAGCAGAGTCCCCTGAGCTGCCACACAAAGGCCTCACCTGACTCCCTCACTCTCCCTTTCAGTAACACAGTCAGCTCTGACACTTCAGGGCCAGACAAAGTAACACCAGCCCAGAAGCCTGTGCCAGCTTCACTTTTATCAGATGCTAACTACAGGTAGCCTCAGAAGGGAAGAGATCTGTCAACCCAAATGCATACAAATTCAGTTCAACAAAGTATTTATTAAACCTTCACTGTATGCAAGGCAGCATGCTATGCCCTGGAGAGAGAATCTCTGTCCCTGAAAAACTTTTATTCACAGGAGGAAGAGAGTCCCAAAAATTAGGGAGATCAGACAAATCTTTCTTTAAGTGGTACATGAGCTGCTCTTTGAAGGAAACTAAAGATTCCTAGAGTTGAAAGGGAAGGAAAAATTCACTCCAGGGAAAGGGCACCGCCTCTGCCAAGATATAAAGGTGGAAGATGAAATGCCAAGTTTGGGGAACAGTTTGATTGGAATATAATATACACGAAGAGAAGGTGCACTGGTGAATGTTTCTCAACCAGCTTTCCTCCCACTCCACCCCTAAAAACAAGTGCATATGATCTACTTTTAAACTTAAACAGTGTTATTAACATCTTCTCCACCAATCTCTTAAGTCTAGACCAGAGGTGTCAACCATAAGCCATATGGCGAACCAGATTAAAGTGTAATTTGGAAATATTTAACAAAATAAATAAAAATACAATAAAACATAGATAACATTACATTTTAAAATTAAGTCAACATACGGGTGAACTGATTAGCAGTCCCCTTTTCTGCTTGAGTTTGACACTTCTTGCCTAGACAATCAACAAAACAATAAATCAAACCCCAGCTGGTAGGGTTTGCCAATTTAAGCTCAAACTGAAAATTTAACAATTGGCTCTTGAGCTGGTTTGAGTTGGTTCCAGCACGCTCCTGGAGTAATGTGAAATCAGCCCGGAAAGGTAGGTGGGAGTCAGAGTGTAAAGGGTTTTAAATGCCAAAGAGAAGTTTGTTTCTTGTCCTACAGGCAATAGGAACTCACTCATGCTATTTGAGCAAGGGAATGTCATGGATAAACCTGTGCTGGAGGAAGATTATTCGGTTGCTGGGCGGAGGAGGAATGGGAAAGGGGACTTCAGGGCTCTTGGCAACATTTGTCGCCTTCCTGCCCCACACATGTGCTGCTCAGACTTCCTGATTTTGGTTATACTGGTGTGTTATTTTTGATGTGTTTCTGTCTTCAGAGTTTAGCACTGGGACCATTCTTATAAAGTGAAATGGGTTTGGGAGGGTGGGGAGAGTGAAAAGGAAAAATGGAAGTGCCTTGCTTTTAAATCATGGTTGTTGTTGTCTTTTCAAAAATTCTCTTAATAAGACACAAAGTCAGAGAGGACCTAGGGGAGAAGTTGGGTGAGGGGGTGGGGTTGAGATCAACAACAGGAGAAAACCTATGACAGCCCCTTGAAGAATAACAAAATTCCAGGCAGCATTACCTGTGTAGTCTCCCGGAAAACCTCCTGCTGGCTATAGATTCCATTTGCATCCCTTTTCCTATGGAAACATATATTTCCAAGGCTGACTTTGCACTGGAAGACAATCAGAGGCTCTGTTGTGCTTCAGGAGACAAAAGAGAGAAATGGAAAAGCTGTTAGCAGTGGATACACCCTTGATTAGCACATGTTCTAATGGAAACATAACTTGGAAATAAATTTAGAGTGAACAATGGGCATCGGTCCCCTGGGCATCTGTTGGCTCAAATCCTCCAGTAGGAAGGCAATATGGTATAGCAGATCAGAGGAGCAAATGTTTAGAACTAGAAGGGCCTTCAGAAGTCATCTCCTCCAATAGGTTCATTTTGTAAATGAAGGAACGGAAGCCCATTTAGGTGGGTTGAGGTGATTTGTTCAGGGTCACATAGCTAGTAAGTGTCTAAAGCCAAATCCAAACCAAAGTCTTCTGACTCTACATTACACTTTACATTCTCTTTTTAATACGTAACATTCCTAGGGCGGGCATACAGGGGTGGTGACGGGGAATGCTACAATGCAGTGAGGGCATTCTCTAACCCCTCAAAAGTACTACATTAGAATAATTGTAATTCGAAAGATTTTCAGTGGTAACATTCGGGTAATTAACTATAATAATATAATCTATTTTATTTATATTTACATTACTTATCATGTAATTAATTAATGGTTGCAATTTATCAGTCCAAAATTTTACCTGTTATCACTCTCTACACAGGGCGTTAAATGGATAGAGATCTAGATCTGGAACCAGGAGGTTGTTCAGTCACTTTTCAGTCATATCTGACTCTCCATAACTCCATTTGGGATTTTCTTGGCAAAGACCCTGGAGTGGTTTGCCATTTGATCATTTTACAGATGAGGAAACTGAGGCAAAGTGAAGTAACTTGCCCAGGGTCACACAACTAGTAAGTAACAGAGGTCAGATTGGAATTCAGGTCTTCCCAACTCCAGACCCAATACTTTGTCCACAGCACTATAGACCTGAGTTCAAATACAGCCTCGTATACTCATACACTGTGTGACCCTAGGCAGAAGCAGTATTCTCTCTCTGAGGACATATACATCAATATGCATAATCATCAGTCCCGTAGCCCTGCCATTATTCCATTCAACAATTCAATCTGATAAGCATTTTATCAAGTGTCAACTGCATGTAGTATGAACATTTAATAGAATATATGCTCCATGGGAGCAAGAATTGTCTCATTTTTGCATCAGCACCTGGCACACTGCTTGACTCACAGCAGGCATTTAATAATTACTTTCTTGCTTGATTCATTATGCCAAACACTGAAGGAGATGCAAAGTTTAGATGAAAGACCATCCCTGCCCTCAAGGAACTTGTGTCTAGACAAAGGATACCACGATTCCCGTTTGTAATGGTGTTTTCTATATCACTTTCCTCTTGAGAACCCTATAAGTTAGATAATGCTAGGTGTTCTTAATCTCTGTTTTACCAAGGAGGTAACTAAGGTTCAGAGACAACAGTTCACTTTCCCAAGGTCATTCAGCAAGTGAATGTCAGAGCAGAACTCAAATCAGGGTCTCCCTACACGTGTTTAACCTATACCGAATTGCTTGCTTTCTCAATGAGAGGGGTGAGGAGGAACGGAAAGAATTGGAACTCAAAGTTTTAAAAAGGAATGTTAAAAATTGATTTTACATGTGTAGTGCCAATGCAATATTTACAGTACCCATGATCATAATAAAGACCACGACTATAAGTATCACATGATATTTGATTGCAAAATATACCAGATTCTCGAGGTAGAGGACAGAACTGAAACATTAATTTAGACACCAGAAAACTGAATCCCAAAACCAGTAAGCTGATTCCATCATAGTACCAAAGATATTCAGGAGCCATAATAATGCTCAGAGCCATGAAGCATCCTTCAACCTTCCCACAAACCAACACAAGATCAATATTTACTCACAAACCTCTCTATCTCCTTGCCTGAGCTCCTCTGTCCTTATCATCTGGCTAGCTCTGACCAGCTTCCTGTGGACTCTGCTTCCCTTCAGCAAACTCCTCCTACTATAGGTTCCATGTGATTACATTTAGCCTATTAGGGGGAAGAGTTTACTTTCAAAGCAGGGGAGGTCTTCAAACTCTCCCCTATTAAGGGGCAGGGAAGATCTTCAAATTCCCATTCTCATTACAACATGTAACTGGGGAAAAATAAAATACTAAGACTACTAATAAAACACTTAATAAAAATAATTTACTTTTTTAAAAAACCTGGGTTTTAGATTTGGAGTATAGCACTCCTTCTACCACATCTCATTAATATCTACCTCCTACCCATCCCAAAGAAAAGGAAGTACATAGGGACAGGTCAGAGTAACAGTGGCAGCTGGGTGGTATAGTGGGTAGAGGGTCAGTCCTGGAGTCAAGAAGATCTGAAAGCACATCTGGCCTCTGATACTTCCTAGCTGTGTGACTCTGGGCAAGTCATTTAACCCAGTTTCTTCATCTGTAAATTTCCTCATCTGTAAAAAGAGATGAAGAAGGAAATGGAAACCACTCCAGTATCTTAGTCAAGAAAACCCCAAATAGGGTCCCAGAGAGTCAGCCATGACTGAAATGACTCAATATCAACAAAGAGTAGTAATAAGACCCAGTTCACTGTCATTCCTATCAACGTATACATTTTAAGTCAAGCCTCTATTATCCATCCAAATTAAGAAAAGACAAATAGATAGAAAGTTGGACTTATACTAAAGAACAGGGTTCAAATCCAGCCTCATATGCATACTAGCATTGTGACTCTCAACAATCCCTTAACCTTTGTCTGATTAAATTTTCTCATCTATAAAATAGAGGTAGTAATAGCATCTACCTCCTATGGTGACTGTGAGTGTAAAATATTTGTTAAGTGTTTTGCAAAACTCAAAATGTGGTATAATTGCCACTTTTCTTGTATTATTGTTATCATTAAAAATAGAAACAGGTAATCCTAAACCTTCGTTTTGATCAATCATTTTAAGTTCCTCTACCAAACCTCTTCAAAGCTATTAATTAACCAATATGATTTGAGCTCCTCTCCCTCTCTTTTCCATTTAAAACTGTCTAGCTCCTTTGGAATTAATAAGTAACAAAATGGATCAAAAGTAGGCATTCATGGAAAGAAGGGAATCACAGGACAATTCACAAACTGGAAATTAAGTCCTCCACTAGCCAAAGCTATAGGAACAGTGTTGGCAGCCTAATGTTATAGAATGACTATGATTTAGAGCTGGAAGACATGAGTTCAAATCCTGACTTTGCTACTGGCTTAGATGTTTCACTTTGGGCGAGTCATTCCATTCCATTCTCTGGGCTTCATTTTTCCCATGTGTAAAATTAAGGGGTTAAATGCTCTCATCTCTAAGGCCCTCCTGTCCTATATCCTGGTGCTCCATAGAGAGAAGAGGGGAAGCACATCTAGAGCTGGTCTGATAGAGTCTGCTATCTGCGACAAGAAAGCAAGACTTAGGAATATACAACCCTGAATTAAGGAGAACTTTAGCAGCATATGGTAAAATTTCAGTATATGCAGAAACCAGCCGAAGAAGTTTAAGTGGCAGGGAACTTGTTTCAGTCCCCTCCGAACATGGTAAACTTGGCAGGGGAGCTTCTGTGCTAGAAAAGAGAGTAATAGTAGTTCCCCTTGCTAACATTGGGATACCCTAAGTAATTTGAATCTTTCCCTGTTGGTTCTTATCGTTGGTTGGGCCTGGGGCGAGGGAGAGGATAGAAGAGATAAGAGGAAAGGAGAAGAAAGGAATCCAAGGAAATAGATTTCCCTTTAATTAAAATACTAAACACCCAAGCTAGGTAAATAGTATGTTGACAAGGTTTAGAGGAATCTTTCAAGACAAAGAAGAAACTAAGGCTTTTGATATCAAGCTGCTCGGAAGTCCCAAAGACTGTGTGACCCCCAAGATAGAATTTCAGGATGATTCTGAAAGAAGCATTCTCTTTTAGCTTGGAGATCAAAACCAGGGTGAATAACAACTAGCATCTGAGAAATAATGAGGGATGCCATAAATCAGTAGTCAAAGGCTATGAACAGACTGGTTTCAAAAGAAGAGACACAAATTGTTAGCGATCACTTAAAATGCTAAAACTCTCTTATCATCAAAGTTGTTCGGTTGTGGCAGTCATGTCCAGTTCTTCATGACTCTGTTTGGGGTTTTCTCGGCAAAGATACTGGAGTGGTTTGCCATTTCCTTCTCCAGCTCATTTTGTAGATGAGGAAACTCAGAGAAACAAGCTTAGCTGACTTTCCCAGAGCCACACATCTAATAAGTGTCTAAGGCCAGGTTTGAACTCAGAAGAGGAAGGTGGCACAATGGATAGAACAATGACTTCAAATCTGGCCTCAGACACTTACTAGCTGTGTGACCTTGGGCAAGTCACTTAACCTTGTTTTCCTCAATTACAATTCCTCATTGTAAAGTAAGGTGGAAAAAGAAATGACAAACCACTCAAGTAGCTTTGCCACGAACACCCCAAATGGGTTTATGAAGATCAAGGAACAACTAAAAAGACTGAATAGCAACAACAACAAAACAATCCAACAGCAAAGTGTGAATAATTCCTCAATCACTTTGATGGAATTATAGGGTGTTGGCCATTGGATGAAGAGAACTGGTGAACATAGGGAATTGCTAATGATTGCCTGCAAGTATCAATTATGCCTTCTATAGCCTAGATCAGGGGTGGAAAACCCGCCCTTTGACTGAATCCAGATCCCTCAAAGATTTGCTCTGTGAAGTTTGACCATCAGTCAAAAAGCTGCACTTGAGGACCATATGTGGCCTCAAGGCCACAGGTTTCCCACCCCTGGCCTGGATAACAAGGCTGGTCCTGTTCTAAGGCATGCCCTGGGTTTGGGCCTCACCTCTTCCTTCAGTACTGCTATACCTGTTCTGTCCTTTCTCCCTCAACAGCAATGATATCTTACAGTCCACAGCAGTGTCCAGTGGAGCAGAGAGGCCAGCTGCAGGGTTAAGTAGCAGTCAGAGAGAAGAGAATCTGGAACCTGGGACCATGACCCTGCTTCTCAGGGGATGGCAGGCCTCAGATAAGAGACCCCTGAGGGTTAGAAGGAGCAGAACCAATGAACTTTCTACCCTATCACACAGATGAAATCTCTCTCTTCCTACCTTGCCTGCTCCCCACTATCCTACTTTCTAGTTCAAAAACTGTAATCAACTCCATGATTGTCCAGCCTTGTAACTTCATTCGTTCCTTCATTCTCGTATGAGGGGGTTGACTGGGCCACTGAGAGGTTAAGGGACTTCCCTAAGGGTCCCATAACTAGCCCAAAATGGGACTTGTATCTAGCATGACTGCCTTTAAGATAAGTTTCCTTTATAGCTTGCCAAGCTGCCTCTCGTCATCACTGTTTTCTGATGATAAAAATGGAGGTCACTGGGTTGTACGCCTATTGACACTTACTTGATTTCCAATGAAAACTTTACATTGGTAGGTGTGTGCTTGTCAACAGGAATACTGCAGGTGTAATTTCCAGATCTGAGTATGGAAAAGTAGAAAACAAAACCAAAAATGCATCAAAACATGCAGGGATAGTTTCCAAAGATTCTTTATGACTAATTATATGCTAATTTTTAAAATTCTGGACTGAGTCCCATTTTTTAATATCATCCATTGTTATAGGTCCCAGAAACATGCCTGCTGGGTGTTTACAAAATCATTTCCTTTAGTCCCAACACAATGTATATCAGCAGAGTGAGTGGTACATTATAACTCAGAATAAAGATAATGGAAAATCACGTTTCAGCCCAAATGTACAGGACCAAATAACAGGAAATTATTTCATTATCTCCCAAGGACTTAGAGATTCTCCCAGAAAAATGAAGTAAAGCCTCCAAGTGAACAATCCCACAGGAAAGAAGGGTTAGAAATCATAGATGCCAGTTCTCAAACCATAAATTCACACCCTCCTCCTGTTGAGAAACAGTAGCAGGATATACTTACCAGATACTTCCAGAATCTGTTTCCACTGAGATTAGCATACCCATAATTCATGGCTCAGTACTGGAGAAAATGGAAAAATGGAGTGGCTTGCCAATATGTTTGGGAAGGGCCTCCATCTCTCCCTTCTTTCATGCAATCCCCTTGGACTAGGACAGATGACCTTTGCTTTGGGGAACAGGTTCAGTTTCACAGTGTTGACCATTAAAAACATTTCTCTAAAGGAAATTGTATTGTCTCCCTGGATACCACAAAAGGAGATGAAAATTTTCAAGAGAACAAGTGGAAAACTTTTGGCAGAGGGGTTTCTGGCCAAATTCTCCAACAGCATGCTGTCTTTCGTTGGCCACCTCTTTAGCCTTATCAGTCTAACCAATTCCTAAGATGGTGGGACCACAAATTAACTTATTCCTCTACCCCCAGCCATGCTACATCTTGGAAAAAAACATATATGACCAAATGTCAGAGGAATTGAAGGAAATTTCAGAAGGTGCCCAAGATACTCAGGAGAGTTGGCAAGCCAAGCCCTTTTCAGCCACTCCTTTTTCTCTAGCACTGTTTTCCAGCTCTGAGATCTTCCCCTCGTGGTACCTTAGACCAGAGACATTTCCCCTACACCAAGGAGTCCATTAATTTAGTTCACCCTTTCTACTTTTTTTTTTTGCCTTGGCATTTGCAATTTCTAGGGCAATTACTTCTAATTCTCTACTTTGCCAATTAGTGTCATCATCTAATATGGCAACTCTCATAGTAATTTCCTCTTCAAAGACAAGATAGCCTATATTGGGGGGGGGGGGTTAGGGCCCACTTGCTATGTGGCATGTAGGTATATATGGATGCAAACATATGTGGATGCAAATATATATGTGCATAGATATAGATAAACATGCACACGTACATAGGACCAGACCTACAATTTCACTGGTGTGGAGAAATGTTGGTGAAGAACTTTTCTTCACCAATGCAGATCATTACCTTCTCTGCAACTTAAAGTCTTAGAAATACATACATATATATATATATATATATATATATATATATATATATATATATGTTAATGATTA
>CM053581.1:369302550-369356573 GCA_028627135.1 Pseudochirops cupreus
GAGTAGGGGGGATGGAGATGAGAGGTGGGATGATATAGGGGAGAGGTGGGGGGGAGGGTTGCTGGAAGTACACACTTCTGTAAAGGGACAGGGAAGAGAATAGAATAAGGGGGGGGGCAGGATAGGAAGGAGGGACATATAATCAGTCTCTCACAATATGTCCACTGTGGAGATGTTCTGCATAATTACACACATACAGCTTGTATTGAATTACTTGTCCTTCAAGTAGGAGTGGGTGATGAGGGAGGAAGGGAAAGAATCTAGAATTTAAAGTTCTATAATCAAATGTTAAAAATATATATGTATGTATAAAAAAGATAGATAGATTGATAGACAGATAGATAGATAGATGATAGACAGATAGACAGATATAAATATAGATGTAGTTGTAGATATAGATATATAGATAACCATAATCTGAAAGCAAAAAGCATCAACAAAGCTTTAAAATTTAAAATTAAAAAAAAAAGATGCTCTATGGAGGGAGAGAAGAAAGGAATCAGCCACATGTAAAGGAAGAAAATGATGAAAGGATTTCCCTGAACTGAATTTCCCTTGCTCTGTATGCCTTCCCCAGGCTCCACTGCAGCCCATATATGCCTTTACTTCTTAGAAACAACAAGGTTTAGGGTAGAAGGCCTTTTGCTGGGTCACTTTTGGCCCAGATCTCCTGAATCTCTCAGAGAGTTGGGAAAATGCTCTCTCTCCTTCAATATAGGGATGAAAAAGAAAGGAGGTTAATAGTTTAAAGGTTGGCACATAGTAAACACAATGGTTTCTCCTGTTTTTAACAATGTCCTTCTGGCATAGGGCTTAAAACAGTTTGGTTTACAGAGAGAAAATAATGGCCCCTTAAATTTATCTCCCATTACTTGTCATAACATAAAGCTCCTTCTATTGTCAGCAATGAAAAGGGATGGGATGAACCCCAGGGAGTTTCCAGGTTGGTTAATGCCATCCAAAGTTCAAGCTAGATTCTCTTTGGTTTTGATATCCTTTTTTTTGGCTGAACTGACTCCTTGAGTTACTGTGGCCTCCTCGAGCCTTTCCTCCCTCCAGGGAGGGGCTTAAGTAGCTCATAGAAACATCCATTTAGAGCTGGAAGAGCCCTTTGAGACCATTGAGAAAAATCTTCCCATTTTACAGATGAGGAACCAGAGGCTCAGAGAGAACTGGGGATTAGAGAAAAACCCCTTCCCCTGCACATGTCCAAGGTCACACAGATGTCCTTTGCCTCCAAATCCCAGATTTTGCTATTAGTGGGGAACATCCTCCTGCTCTTCCTGCCACCAGATGCTCTATCTCCTGCCTTCGAAAATACACCGGCCACCTCCCTCTCCTGGGATGCTCTCCCCTTTCACTTCTGGCTTCCCTCAGCAGCAAGACTGAGCAGGTCACTTCTGGAGTGCTGGAGACTTCCTTTCTAAGGTAACTTTCCATCTATTTATTTACTCTTCCCTATTAGAATGTAAGCTCCTTGAGGACAGGAATTGTTTTTTGCTTTTTCTTCAGTTTTCTTCAGTGTTTAACACACTATCTGGCACATAGAAAGTGTTTAATAAATGCTCATTCACTGAAGGATCAGAAAGTAGCAATTTATTCCCCTGTGGCAAGTTCAATTAGCCAAGGGACAGTTTAGCACGTGTTAGAGCATTGTTTTTTGCCTTTCCTCTTATCCCCAGCACTTAGCACAACGTCTGACTTATAGCAGGCACTTAAATGTTCATTGATTATTGCTTGTTCTTTGTTAACTGACTGACTGACAGACTATGAGGGAGTGAGTGTAGTTCACCCTGGGACATCACAGGGTCTCTGAGTTCCTGAAAAGAGAGGCAGCCTTCCTGGGAGAAGTCCTCTGTCACCAGAAATCACGCCTCCAGAGAACCTGTGCAATTAGACATCTGTTGTGTTCAAAGTGACTGGAGTACTCTGTTTTGATTTTTTGGGTATGTCCTTAAATATTTGCTAGTTTTATTTTGAAGGCCAGAGCTATGCATTGAACCTTCCTAAAACACAGTTAGAAGTATTAATGCTTCCATCTGTATAATGTAAGTATGCACTCCACAGGCTATAAAGTGCTTTCACATATATAATCTCATTTGCTGCTCTGTGAGATAGTTACGGGAGCCAACATTATCCCCATTTAATAGATACCTCCACATAAGTTCTGATCAGATGACTCATAATCATAAGAAGAACCATAGCTAGAATTTACTTACCTCCTCAAGGTTCACAAAGCACTTTTATAAATCTTATCTCATTGGAGCCTCACTACAACCCTGGGAGATAGATGTTATTCTAATCCCATTTTTACTGAGGCAGACAGAGGCTAAGTGCCTTGCCCACGGTCATACAGCAAATTAGAATCTCTAGTAGTATTTGGACTCACATCTTCCTGATTCCAGGCCCAGCACTCTATCCACTGAGCCATCCAGGACATAATGGAGTGATTCTGACTTCTCAAAGACTGTCAGTGAAGCACAAACTCTGGAAGTTTCTATCCAGTTGGAAGGGCTTCCATTATGGTCGTGGTGACAGACTATGTCTGATGTCCAAGAACCATCCTAGCTCAATACAAACAAGCTGGGTCACGAGGCAATAGGTTATTTGGCCGTGACCACCCACTAAATAGCTAAAAACATTAAATGGCCATAAGTACCAAGTGATCCTCTTTTCTTACCATAAATGCCACCTCCCACAGGAAGCCTTTCCTAATCTCTCTAGTTATTAATACCCCCTTCCTTCCTCAAAGTTTCTTGAATTTCTAGAATGTTAGTGGTAGAAAAGGAGACAGAAAGTCATAAGAATTACAGTTTCTACAGGCTATAAGTAACTGTCAGTATAATTAATCTTTATGAGTTAGCATTAGTATGTGCCAGGCACTGTATTAAGCAAGAAGGTGGAGAGGGGGCAAAGAGAGGCAAAAAAGTCCCTGCCCTCATGGAGCTCACAATCAAATCAGGGAGATAACACAAATATATGCAAATAAGCTTCATACAGGATAAGTAGGAAATATTTAACCAAGGAAAGGCACTAGAATTAAGAAGGGATATGGAGGTTTCCTGTACAATAAGGAATTGCAACTGGGACTTGAGGAAAGGTAGGGAGGCTAGACGGCAGAGATGAGGAGGGAGAGCATTCCAGGCATGGGGGACAGCCAGAGAGAACGCCCAGAGCCAAGAGAAGGTGCATCTTCTCTGTAGACTCTCCAGGCGGCGGCGTCGTCACTGTAAGACTTAGGGTGTAAGGCTAGAAAGATTGGGTAGGAGGGGGCCAGGTTACGAAGCTAAGTAAGAGGAATCTTCTCGAAAGAGACAATAAAGCTGGTGCTGCCACACACATAAGGGTGACAAGAACCATCATTTCATTACGTGCTGGGTCCTAACATCTCATAGTACTCACAATGAGTATAGAATCATAAATGACAACATTTCTCTGCTGTTTCATCCTCTGCAACAGAGACCGAAACTTGGAGTCAAGAAGATGTGAGTCCAAATCCTGCCTCAGACACTTTCTAGTCATGTGACCCTGGGCAAGCCACTTAAATGATCCCAGACTCAGTTTCCCCATTTGTAAAATGGTGAAAATCAGCACCTAGTCTCACAGGGTGGTTGTAGGGATCAGATATTAAACACATTGTAAACCTCAGAGTGTGAAATAAATGTTGGCTATTATGACTATTGTTGCTTTGTCATAACACGCAACTATGAAAAATTTAGCAAGACTGAGAATATCATAAACCTTAATGGTTTCAATGCAAATTGGGCAGAGGGGAAAATAAGAAAAAAAAAAAACCTAGAAAATATGAAAAAAATAAATCTAATTCAGTTGCATAGAACATATTTAGAAGGCTTCCACCTTTGTATTATGAATATTTTCTTCAATAAGAGAATCAGAAGGCATTAGATGCAGGGAACAGCAAATAATATTCTCCCCACCCCCAAACCCCAACAACACCTTACTCAGCTGGTTCTTCAGAGGCGATGCTCAATACCAAAGGGTCTTTCTTCCAATGACCCAACTAATCTTACTTACAGAGGTCCTTTTTTTTAGTAAAAGTGAAATAGCCATCCTGAAACATATTCCGCATTCTTCTGCAAACTCATAAACAGCATCTGCACCCACAGGGAGAGTAATGATTTGTGCTGGTCAGGTTATCAAAATGCTGATTTCACCTCATTTATTTTATGACCAGTATTACTGCTGAGTAAAATAGGCTCGTAAAAATGCTTTGGGAGCCAGGAAATTGTTTGTACTTATTTATAAGCATGTTTTACATTTACTTTTTTATTTTAATAAGTTTTTGCTCTCTGGGATTCTGTTCCAATTTCTCCCACTTTTAATTGGTCTCTAAAACCTCAAAAATACTTAATTAAAAGAGGTAGTTGCATGATTTCCCACCTTTTAGGATTCAAGACATCCAGGGAGGAGGGAGGACTCCAGGACAGGAAGAAGGGAAGTCCTTTTCTTTAAGCCCCAAGCAATGTTCACCCAAAGTGAGGATGGAAGGTCAGAAAGGGAACGACTCTTTACATGGTCATAGCTCTAGATACCCTTGAGTATACTGATCCAGGAGAAGCCTGTTGGGATGGCTGACCTTAGACCTGGGAGCTCTTGGTCCCCAACCCTATATGCCCAAAATTATTTCTGGATGTTTCTCTGAAAGCAAGCCTGGATGCAAAAGGAGCTTTTTAAGATGACAAAGGGAGACTCTCTCTGGGTTACCATAATCCAGGAGGCAGGCTGGCTGAGCTATAAATGCAAAAAGATAGCAGCTGCTGCCAGATACTAGAATGAAGGCGCCCTCCTCCCTCCTACTCTGACACAGCCTTCTTCTGTTATTGTCTTGTGTGTGTGTGTGTGTGTGTGTGTGTGTGTGTGTGTGTGTGTGTGTGTGTGTGTATTTAAATCTGGGACTACCCTCTCATTTGTGTAGGGCATTCTAGTTCTACTAAGGAAGATCAGCCACTGTTGTGCAATTTATAATCTTTAAAAATTGCCAAAGATACTTAAAGGTTAAATGATTTGTCCACGGTCATACCTCCAGTATATACCAGAAACAGACAGAACCCAGGTCTTCCAGACTCAAAGGCTGACTTCCTAACCACTACATGCCACTGTCTCTGAGGCTGCCTTTAGGTTATATGTCAAATGAAAGCTACCCAGGCCGCTAGGCCAGGGCTCACTAAATAGACCCTTTATATATCTGATATACAATTTGTAGAGCTGAGTGCGTTGAAAAAAGGGTGAGCAGAGAGCCAGCGGAGACTTCTTTGTGGAAGAGAAGGCGAAGTCCAGGTGCCTGGAAGCCTTTCCCTGTATCTCTCTCTCTATTTGCGTTCCCTGGTGTTGTACATTTCCCCGTAGGGCAGTCAACAAGTATTTAATAAACTCTTACTGGGTGCCAGGCCCTGTGGTAAGTGCTGGAGATATAGAGAAAGGAAAAAAAAAACCCATGGCCCCTGTTCTCAAGCAGTTAGGCAGGTCAGTGATGAGTGGACATAGTACTGGGCCTGGAGGGAGGAAGACCAGAGCTCAAATCCAGCCTCAGATACTTCATAGCTACATGACCCCGGACAAGCCACTTAACCTCTATCTTCCTCTGTTTCTTTACCTGTAAAACCAGGAGAATAATAGCATCCACCTCCCAGGGTTGATATGAA
Organism: Pseudochirops cupreus; assembly: GCA_028627135.1. Taxonomy (NCBI): domain Eukaryota; kingdom Metazoa; phylum Chordata; class Mammalia; order Diprotodontia; family Pseudocheiridae; genus Pseudochirops; species Pseudochirops cupreus. The sequence continues at coordinate 369,308,214 of CM053581.1, forward strand.
GATCAAATAATATAATAATTACAAAATGCACAATACAGTGCCTGGATCACAGGAGGTGCTCTACGAATGTTAGCTGTTTTAAGGAGTTTAATCTGTTATGAAGGAGACATTATGCAAACGGCTAGGTTGATACAAGATATATAAAGAGTGAATGGGAGGTAATTTCAGGAGGAAGGCATCAAGGGGAGAGAGAGAAGACCAGGAAAGGACTGTTTTGTGATTTAAATTGAGTCCTGAAAAAAACAAAACCCAGGAGGTGAGCTATGCTATAAGCTAATGGAGTTGAAGCACAGAATACTGCCCAGGACCAACTAGGGACAATGCCAGCCCAGGGCGGGGATGATGCTGTGGCCCAAGGTCGTTGTCAGTTGTCTCCTTGACAATATGTTCTGAGCTCTTCTGTATTCTCTCAGGAGTGCCTCCTTTGGTGGTCACAGGAGCCTACATTCTGCAGGTTCTAGAACCACTTTGAATGGGGAAAGAGTCACTGCAGGAGTGCAGCTGTACCTACCACAAACTCCAGGCATTCCTCAAGGGAAAGGTGACTGCTGACTGTTGACTCTATCCCATTAAGAACAGAACTACTATCTTAACTGATGGCATGTTTCTAGATATTGTACAGCAGAAAGGAAAGAAAAGATGTATAAGTGCTCAGAACTAGGGTCACGGCTGTGTTAGCAGAGAGAAGTGATTGGATGTGAGAGATAGCAAGGTGACAGAATTGACAACCTTGGGAACTGCTTGGAAATGGGACCAAAGAGTCTTAATAGGAAAAATTACAAACTAGAAAAATGTTCTGTTATTTGAGAACCAATCGACCACTGCTAAATTGGGACTGGCCTTATAGGGTATGACTTCAGGGATGCTTCTGGTCAAGGCCCAGTTTTCCCTAAACTCTTTCCCCACCTAACCTTCCCTCCACTGATGTCTCAAATTCCACCATTAGGGATTCACTCTTTCATTGATCCCTTTGAAGGATTTATTTTTGCTAAAGTAAATACTCCACAGAAGGCCAACATATTGAACTAATTCCCACCCACACATTTTTTACCTTCTCTCTCTTCCTGATGTAAGGAAACCTAAAACAGTCACAGGTCTGAGAGGTAGAGTTGAAAGGTATAAAAATGGGGAGGAAAAGATGACAAAAAGTAGGGTGAAGGACCCAAAGAAAAGCTTCACCTACTTCACAAATTTGCCTGGTAGGCACCTAGCCACTAGATAGGCACCTCCTCTGATGATAATGATGACTGAATACTACTACTGCTGCTGCTGCTGCTGCTGCTGCTACTACTACTACTACTACTACTGCTACTACTACTACTACTACTACTACTGCTACTACTACTACTACTTCTACTGCTACTACTACTACTACTACTACTACTGCTACTACTACTACTACTTCTACTGCTACTACTACTACTACTACTACTTCTACTGCTACTACTACTACTGCTACTACTACTACTTCTACTGCTACTACTACTATTACTACTGCTACTATTACTACTACTACTACTACTACTACTACTACTACTACTACTACTATTTCTGTATTTTTACTACTATTCTTCTACTACCAGTATTACTCTACTACTATTACTACTACTCTTCTACTATTAGTATCCTTCTACTACCACTCCTCCTCCTCCTCCTCTACTATTACTCCTATTTTTCTGCTACTACTATTCCTCTATTACTACTGTTCTACTATTACTGCTCTTCTACTACTATTCCTCTATTACTACTACTACTACTTTTCTTCTTCTACTACTACTACTATTAACTAGCATTTAGAAAATACTTTAAGGTTTGAAAAGCACAATAACCCTATCTATAAGATAGATACTATTATTACATCCATTTTACAGATGAGAAAACTGAGGCTGATAGATGTTGTCATTAACCACTAAGTTTTCAAAGTCAGGTCTTCCCAATTCCAAGCCCAGCCTTCCATCACTGAGCCTAACGGCCAATGTGGGGTCCTTTCTAAAGGCTTGACATATCAGGGGCACCAGCCTGGCTCTTGAATCATCTACCACCCAACCTATAATTGACACTGACATGAGAAACCTTAGTCTTTTCTCTCTGAATACCCCTTACCTGGAGATCGCCATTGATCAATGTCTGTATTCTTCTCCTCAATCTTCTTTCCCATAGAACTTCTTAGGACTCTTTTAGCCTCATTCAGAGGACAACAATAAGTATTGTAACAAGGCAATATGTTACAGAAAGTGACTTCGAAACCCAGGAAGAAAGGCTTGAAAGTTGTGAGAGATGTATTTGATGCTGCAAGAGAGGGGGTAGGGGACGAGGGAAAAAAAGACAGCAAGATTAACCAGAAAGGCTTCTTTGAGTTGTCCCCAAGGAAGACCAAAGCAATAAAAGGCTGCAATAGAGGACAGTACCTTGTAGAGTGGTACTTGGAGGGAAGACTGGAGTTGGAGAGCTTGTTACATTGCTAAAGAAAAACACAATGGTTAATGGCCAAAGAGAATGAGTGAACTACTCCCCCAAGAGAAACAAGAATGGAATTCCTTACCCAGAAGTGACAATTTGGTTCCGGTCTCGATCTCGTAAACTAAGTATATAAAGAGAGACTATCGTCAAGGCACTGGGGGAAAAAGAGGGAAAAGAAGAATCATTTAGCTGTTGGACACAAGGCATGTCATACATACGCAATTTGCGATTTGCACAGAGCCAGGAGACTTTCCTCTCTGAGCATTCACAGGAGAGCTGGAAGCTACTTCCTTTGACAAGAGGTGGTTAAATTTTCTGACCAGAGTTAAAACTGAGATGAGCCTTCTGGAAATTTGCCTCAGGATGCCAGAATGTCTGAAATTCTGATTTGCAACCTTTGAAATCTATTTAACAAGAATGACTGGTTCATCATACTATAGGTTTAGAGTTGGAAGGGACGGTCAAATCTCCTCATTTGGCAGATGAGAAAACAGACACAGAGATGAGAGGTGAGAAGGAAAACTGAGTCCTTTGACTCCAACTCCAGCACATTCTCCACCGTATAATGTTTACTTTCATAGTGAAAGTTTGCCTCCCTCAAATGGCTTTTTATGTGCTGTGTAGATATTTTTGTATATCTGTGTATACACAGGGCAGCAAGGTGGCACAGTGGATAGGGTACCAGACCTCGAATATGGAAGACTCATCTTAGTGAGTTCAAATCTGGCCTCAAACACTTACTAGCTGTGTGACCCTGGGCAAGTCACTTAACACTGTCTGCCTCAGTTTCCTCATTTGTAAAATGAGCTGAAGAAGAAAATGACAACCCACTCTAGAATGTTTGCCAAGAAAATCGCAAATGGGGTCTTGAAGAGTAAAACACAATTTTAAAAGTGACTGAACAACATCTGCATACGTATTCTTTTCCCTCAGTAGAACATAAACTTCTTGAGAGCAGGGACAATTTTCTTTTGTCTCTGTATCTCTAATACCTCGCATAATGCCTGCCACCTAGAAGGAGTTTAATAATCAATAATTCTTTAATTGGATCTAGATATTCTCTCCAGGGATAGAGATTACCACCCGTGCATATCTCCTTCTTCTGGTTAAGTCATGTCTTTTTCCTCCTGTCTTTTAATGCCCTGTGGGCACCAACTTAAGTTATCTACTCATTTTCCTCTACCCTGCTACATGCCCACCCTCTTCCTTTTCCTGAAGGATGTGTCTTAACGGTACTGCATTTGTGCACAAGCCATCTTTGGTCACAGCCAGCAATGCAAGTGATTACTGTTCACGAGGGACAAAAATACAAAAGGCAGCGTGTTATTATTTTGCAGCTAACTGATGCCTTTTCTCCTGTGCCTCACCGCTGTTTTGTATAACAACTAAACAAAATCAGGCAGCACTAAACTAAAAGAATGAAACTAATGGAAAGCTCATCCTTACTACTGCACAAGATGTGACTACGGAGTTCTAAGGACGACTTTTTACAAATATGCCTACACATGCCGTATCTGTCTAGGGCAGTGGTTCTCAACCTTCCTAATGCCGCGACCCTTTAATACAGTTCCTCATATTGTGGTGACCCCAACCATAAAATTATTTTCGTTGCTACTTCATAACTGTAATTTTGCTACTGTTATGAATCGTAATGTAAATATCTGATATGCAGGATGTATTTAAATTGAACATAACTCACAGGTTGAGAACCACTGGTCTAGGTGGTATGGTGGCTAAAGCTCTGGGCCTGGATTAGGGAAGACCTGAGTTTGAATCCAGCCTCACACACTTACTATGTGACCCTGGGCAAGTCACTTAAGCTCAGTTTCCTGTAAAATTGAGAAGCTGATCATAATAATAACCTCCCATGGTTGTTGTAGGATCAAAAGAGATAATATACACACAGTGCTTAGCACAGTATCTAGTAAATACATAGTGACGGCTACATAAATGTAATTGTTCAGTAGTGTCTGACTCTTCGAGACTCCATGGAACATATTGTCTGTCAGGTTTTCTTGGCAAAGATACTGGACTGGTTTGTCATTTCCTTCTCCAGGGCATCAAGGCAAACAGAGGTCAAGTGATTTGTCCAGGGTCACATAGCTAGTAAGTGTCTGAGGGCAGATTTGAACTCAGATCTTCCTGACTCTAGGCCTAGCACTCTGCCCACTAAGCCATCTAGTTGCCCCATATAAATGTTAGTTATGATTAAATATTGAAGATTAGTAAAATATTTATATGTTCATGCAATTTTTGGAAATTGCCTATAAGTTTGATATTGATATACCCATAATTAAGATACTCAATAATTTGCATAGTGCTGGCCATATAATAAGCATTTATGTATTTGTTCATTGATAAATTATGTATATTTGAGAAGGCTTGCAACACCACATTTAAGGACTGAAGCATTGTTCTTTTTCCTTCAATTTCTACTTCAAGAGGGTTCTCCCACCCACCCTCAAAAACAGTCCAGGGAATGTGGAAAATCAAACTCTTGTTCAAGTGTTTTCTGTGTGAGAGGAGAAAGGGTGAGGTAGAAAAAGAATAATAAGGACTATAGAGGGAGTTTTCTTACCAGAATACCATTACAGCAATCAGAGTAATAACCAAGACCTGGAAAGTCCAGTTGGGACATGCCTGTTTATTCCCTAAAAAATAAAACTACAAAAAAAAAATTTTTTTTAAGAAGGAAGAAAATCCTTAGCAACAGGAATCTTGGAAAAGTGAGGCAATTGCAATTCCGAGATATTATCTTCCCCATTCAAATGTAAGCCCCTTGAGGGCAGGGTCTGCTTTTGCTTTTCATCAGTCATAGAGTAAGCCATTTATTGTTTGATTGGTTGATTGACATGAAGTGAAAACGTTTGATTCCCAGTCATGATCCATTAGATTGTAAGCTCCTTGAGGACAAGAACTGTCTTTTGCTTTTTTTGTTTAATCTCTAGCACTTTATACTGTCCCTAGAACATGGTAGATGTTTAATAAATGTTTCTTGATTGATTAGTTGGTTTGTTGGTTGACTGTTGATTGGTTGTTACTGTTTTATGTATATTACTCCAATTTTATAAGTGAGGAGGGTAGATGATTCGTCTCTGAACATTTAGCTAGTAAGTGTCAGAGGCAAGATCTGAACACGGGTATTTCTGATGGAATTCCATCTTGATCACTGTGCCACCCTGCAGATGTGAGAGTCATCTCCATAGAAGCCTTGGTAGTGGATGAGATCTCCAACTCAGAGAAACTTAAGTGGGATGTGAAAAGGACTAAGAATTGAGCTTTTGCAGACCTACCCATCCTCAGAGTATGAGAGGTGGTAGATGAATCAGGGAAGGAGACTGATGGGCAATCAGAAAGGGAGGAGGAAAACCAAGGAAGAGTCAAATTCCAGCAAATAAGGAACAAGACTATAGAGAAGAAAATGGTCAGGTCAATGGTGTCAAATGCTACGAAAAGGTCAAGAAGAAAAAGGAAACAGAAAGGGTCATTGGATTTGGCAATTAAGAAGTAATGAGTGGCTTGGAAGAGAGAGTAAAACTGTAGGGACTCAGAAACAAGATTTTACCAGGATACGAAGGGGATAGAGACGAGGAAGTGGAGGCAGCAAGCATAGACCCTTCTTTGTAGATGTTTAGTAGTGAAATGGAGACAAGAAGGCAATAAATAGTTTTAGAAGGTGGCAGAGTTAAGTCTTTCCTATTATTTCTCATAATTGGAAAGATGAACACACTTGTAGTCAGAGGGGAAGGAATCAGTAGAAACAAGAGACTAAATATTCAATGAGAGGAGGAGGAAGTAGGGAAAGTGATTGGATGGATGAGGGATGGAATAAGACTCAGTAGTATAACAGAAGAAATGAAATCATATAATCAAGGAAATAAGTGGAGAAGTAAGTCTTGGCAAGAGGGAAGTCTACCCCATGCTTTAAAACTAGATGAAAGAATGAGTTAGGACAAGGACAGATTAGGAACTATAGATGAAGGAAAACAAGGGATGATCTCAATCTTCTCATTAAAATAAGACAAAATCATTTGCTGAGAGACAGAAGAGTGGGGTAGGCTTGGAAACTTTTGGACTCAAGCTCCACCAGCTCATGGAGTCTTCCTAGATTCTCCAAGGCCAGTGATTTCTCTCCCAAGCTCTCATTTTCTGGAATCACTCATGGGGCATTCATTTTAACATTCACTGTTTGACAGGTTAAAATAGAAAACTCTTGAAAAACAAAATATCAGCTAGATTCAATGAAAAGATTCTCTCATGGCAGGATTTAAGGTACAGTAGGATTCAGTGGGAGAAAGATTTGGGTACTTGGGATCCTGATACATCAAACAAACATCTACTTATTCCGTTTACATGAAGACCCAGGTTTTTTTCCCCCATCCATAATTCTGAATTAGTGGAGAATCCAGGAGATTGGATGGATGGAGGGGTTTCGGCCATTTATAAGCAAGCAAACTTTCATCTGCATATCAGGACCCCTCTTAGGAGCTAAGATACAACCACAAAAATGAAATGGCTCTTGCCTCAAGTTGCTTAAATAATATAGGGAAGGAGAACCTATTTAAGCATTTAATAAATACAAGGTAATTTTTTGATGGGGAGGCACTAGCAGCGGGGTGATTGGGAAAACTTCATGTAGAAAGTGGCATTTGAATTGAGCTCTGAAGGAAATTATCGATTCTAAGAGGCAAAGAGGACAGAGTGCATTCAAGGAATGAAGAAAAGAAGCCTATGCTACAGAATTAAGATGAGAGATCAAAAGTCTTATATGGGAACCAGCAGAAAGGCTGGTTTGACTGAACTGGGAGTGCTTAAAGGGGAGAGTCACCTGTCTGTCTCCTCTGGAAGGCATGGGAGATATTATCCTCTTAGTATCAGGATAGCAAGGGTGGAGAGAGAAATGGAAGAAAATTAAATCAAGGTTGAATTTCTCTGTTTAGTTTCCTGACTTAAGGGAATGCCCGTCAATTCAAAGAGAATCAAAAAAGCAAGAAAATGGCTAACACAATTGTCATCAAAAATGTATGAGGATCCTCAGGGCTGTGTCTGAATGAAGCTTAGTTAAGTCAGACATAAGTAGAGCTGAGAGTCATATTTGAATCCCAATGGGTAAAAGTTGGCAGGCCTTTGATCCCCTACATTTTTGTTTGTGGTTCTTGCTACTAGTCCTAACAGCAGAAGTTGGGCTGTAACTGGTACCAGAACCTAAGATTAAGAAATCAATAATCTGACACATGGATGAATGAGTGGTGCCTTCCAAGGGCACCAAGGTGACTCACTTCCACAAGTAATCTTTCCCTCACATAAGAAAATTCCGTGATAAAAACTGACCGTCTTCTTTGAAGATTTCATCCACACCCGCCATCCACTATCCACTATCTACTCTACACAGATGTCTTCCAAGTCTAGATTTCTAGCCCCAACCTGTTAAGAACAGTCTTATTAGAGGAAATAACCCTTGATTTGCAATGAGAAGACCAGGTTTGAATGCCATTTTTGATCCCTGTGGAACTTTAGGGCAAGTCATTTAAACTCTTCAAATTCCACATCTATCAAAATGAAAGTTTGAACAATAACAAGAAACTGTATTTCTTATTGGGAGTATTGTATAGGGGATCTCTTCCAGGTATTTTTTGCCTCTGAGGTCTCCTCCAACTCTGGGATTACATGATCTAGGGATTCCTAAATTCTAGGCTCACATTTCACTGACACCTTAGAAACATGTCCAAAACCAAACTCATCACCTTCCATCCCAAATCACTTCCTCATCCCCACCTCCCTTATTTTCGTAGGATCCTAAAACTAGGCCTAGAAGTGCCCTGGGAGATCATGTAATCCAACCTTCTCAGTTAACAAATGAGAAAAGTCGGACCCAGGAAAGCCAAGTGGCTTCTCTAAGATCCCACAAATTGTAGGCATCAGAAATAGGATTTGGTTAATGACCCCATCACTCTCCTTAGATGCAGTTACAAAATCTCATTGATATTTTGCTTCTTCTCTTTTCCTCATTATCCATAACTATTCAAAGGCCACTTCTTGCATGCCCTTTTCACTTTATCTTCCCTTCCTTTCTTTCCATTGCCACTACTACCATCCCAACTCAGGCTCTTGCTAGATCTCACTGGGACAATTGTAATAGCCTCCTGAGTAGTCCCTGTATCTCTAATCTCTTCCCTCTCCAATCTGTTACAGAGTTCTGATTTATTTTTCAAAGCACAGGTTTTTATCATGTTATTTCCCTGTAATTTCCCTATTATTTTGTCATGTTATTTCCCAGGCAGCTAGGCCGCACAGTGGATAGAGGGCCAGGCCTGTAGTCAGGAATACTTGAGTTTAAATGTAGCCTCAGACACTTACTAGCTGTGTTACCCTGGGCAAGTCACTTTACCCTGTTTCTCGGTTTCCTTATCTATAAAGTGAGCTGGAAAAGGAAATGGCAAACCGCTCCAGTATCTTTACCAAGAAAACTCCACATGGGGTCACAAAGAGTCAGACATGACTGAAACAATTTAACAACAACAATAATTTCCCTAAAAAACAAAACAAATCCAATGGTTACCCATTACCTAATGAATGGAGTCTAAACTCTACAATCTGGCACTCAAGGTCTTCTGGAAGCAACCTTTCCAACCACTCCTACCAATATTCTCCTACACATACCCTGCACTCCAGCCCAACAATTAATTGTCATTCCCCAAACATTTATTAATCTCCTGTCTCTGCACCTTTGCTCGTGCTGTTCTTGCCGCCTAAAATGCCTTTTCCTCATAGTTCCTTCTATAAGAGCTATTTGTACTTCAAGACCTTAGTTCTTCCATGAACCCTTCTCATCAGAGAAGTTCAGCCCAATCAGAAGCGATCTTTCCTTTCTGTCTCTCCCATGGATTTTGTTATTGTAATAAAAGTCCCTAATGGTCTCCTCGCCTTGACAAGAGTCAAACACAACTGAACAACAAAGGGGGCAAAAGACTTGAGAGTAGAGACTAGTATAGAGTTTAGCTGGTTTGCCAAGAGGTCAAGATGAGAAAGGGAAGAGAAAACCTTTTCATCCAAATCAAATAAATTTTTTACCTTTCATGTTCTCTGAAATAATTTTTACACACATGAACACATAGATTCATCATTCCTTTCATCCTACTCACCTTGTTGGCTTTAGTGGGAGCCCTTCTCACAGAACTTCTCACAGTTGTGTTAAATTTGCTGAAAAAAAAGAAGACTCTTTACTATTCAAATACTTCTGGCACTGAAATAAAACCCAGTAGTTAGAGTCAGGAAGACTTGAATTCAAATCTGGCCTTGGACACTCATTGTATAACCCCTGACAAGTCACTTAATCTCTGCCTCAGTTTCCTCATCTGTAAAATGGAGATGATAACAGCACCTACTCCCAGGGTTGTTGTGAGGATAAAATGAGATAATATTTTTAAAGTGCTCTGAAAATCTTTAAGCGTTATATAAATGCAAGCTCTTAGTATTGTTGATGTTGTTAACAACTGTTTATCTACCTTTGATAGCAGTTTAAGGTTTATAAAAGAGTCTATTCATTGTCTCATTTAATCTTCTCAAGAACTTTGACAGGCAAGGGGTACTATTTCCATTTTACAGACTGAGACCCAGAGAAGCCAAATGACTTACCTGGAATCACACAGCTAGGAAGAAACTGAGGCAGGATTGATGCCTAAATCTTCCCAAGTCCAGATCCAGCATCCCATCCAACATCCCACATTGCCTCATGGCTCCCACCTAAGCTGTCATGCTGACTTTCTCATGACTTAGAGACAGACTTCATCTCTAAGTCAATTTAGGAAAGTCAGGACAATTAAAGACTTTTTCATGGAAGCAGACCTTGGTAAGAACAAGCGAATGTTGTTCAACCTTCCCTTTCATTTCTTCCAGAGTCAAATAATGGAGAAATGTATACTCACCTCCTGAATCTGTAAAGCCAAGTCTCCCTTTACAGACTTGAGCTCTATGTGAGTTTTCTAAATACATAAATAGCCATTGAAAGTCTGTATGTGGAATAATTAAACCCTCCCTCCACCCCAACTAAAATGCAGCGCATTGTATCATGGCTTCTCTGCCTCATGCCAACATTCATCACTTCTTTAAAGTCAGTTAGTGAAAATGGTAATATTGTGGATTGCTGAAGGTCACATCAATATCTCCAGAAGCTATGATTGCCAGTATCTTAACAGCTAACACCTAAAGCAGGGGTTCTTAATCTTTTTGGATCCCTTTGGCAGATGGTGAAACCCATGGCCTCCCTTCTTAGAAGTTTTAAATGCATGAAATAAAGTACTAAAAAATTATAAAGAAAACTAATTATATTAGGTGGCACGGTGGGTAGAGTGTGGGCTTGGAGTCAGGAAGACTCATCTTCCTGAGTTCAAATCTGGGCTCAGACACTTACTAGCTATGTGACCCTGGGCAAGTCACTTAACCCTGTTTGCCTCAGTTTCCTCATCTGTAAAATTAGTTGGAGAAGGAAAAGACAAACCACTCCAGTGTCTTTGCTGAGAAAATCCCAAATGGGGTCACAAAGATTCAGACACAACTGAAACAACTGAACAAAACTATATTGAAAACAATTTTTAAAAAAAAACAACTTTTTTAAGTCCTCAGACTCTAGGATAAGAACTCACACCTTACAGAACTGCCTGAGGCTCAGAGAGGACTGAGACAGCTAAGTGACTGTGGGCTGGGAGTCCCTGACCCTATTTTCTTTCTTCATTCTCCCTACCCTGGCAGTGTCCTTACTACCAGTGTGGACAGTAGTGGGAAGGTCATTGGACCTGGAGTCAGGAAGACCTGACAACCTCGGATACTTACTAGCTGTGTGTCCCTGGCAAAGTCACTTAACCTCAGTTTGCCTCAGTTTCCCCAACTACAAAATGGGAATAATGAGAGTACCTTGTTATGAGTATCAAACAAGATAAAATTTGTAAAGTATCTTGTGCATAGTAGGTACAATATAAATGGTTATTCCCTTTTCCCTTCCTTCTCGCTCCTGCACTTCTAGTAGTAAATATCAGAGCTGGGATTCTCCCTCAAGTCTTGTGACTCCATGTTCAACAAGCATTCGGTCATTTCAATTGTATCCAGCCCTTCATCCAATCCCATCTGAGGTTTTCTTGGCAAAGATATTGGGGCAGTTTGCCCTGTCCTTCTCCAACTCATGTTACAGATGAGGAACCTGAAGTGAACAGGGGAAAGTGACTTGCCCAGGGTCGTTCAGCTAGTGAGTGTCTGAGGCCAGACTTGAACTCAGATCTTCCTGACTCCAGGCCCAGAGTTCTAACCACTGTACCACCTGGCTGCCCTAATTACACTTTACCATATTGCTATCCTGTCAAACAGCCCTCCCACCCCTACCCCACTATCCTTCCCACCCCCTGTAGCAACCTAATGTCCCTTGGAATCAGAAATCCCCCCATGAGCATGACTGCCAGCCCTAAGATACCTGAGCGAACTCCCTCCGCTGATTGTGGACTTCATGCTGCTAAGGCGCTTTAACTTGGCCAGCTTTTTGCTCCAGATTTCTAGCTCTTCAATCCTTTCTTCAAGGTTATTCGTTAGTTTGCAGAGCTGCTTAACGGCACCTACGTTCTCCATGAAGATCTGATCCTGGAATAAGGGAAAAAATAACAACAGAGAAATTCATAAAGTAACAGAACAAAAAAAGAAGGCTTAGGGATGGGGGGGAGGGGCTGGAATTTCACTAGAGGGAACCCCCAACTAAGGAAAAGCCATCTCCCCAAGCTGAAAGGGACAGCTACATCCAGCCACTTTGTTGGGGTTTGGTCATTTCAGTTGTGCCTGATACTTCATCCAAACCCATTCAGCATTTTCTTGGCAGAGATAATGGAATGGCTGGCCATTGCCTTCTCCAGCTCATTTTACAGATAAGGAACCTGGGCTAAACAGGGTTAAGTGATTTGCCCAGGGTCACCCAGCTATTAAGTGTCTGAGGCCACATTTGAACTCAAGGTCTTTCTGACTCCAGGTCTAGCGTTCTATCTGCTTTTCCACTTTGGTGACCTAGCACTGTATTTAAAAAAAGTGACCTTGGGCAAGTTACTTAACCCCAACTGCATTGCCTTCCCCCCTCCAAAATAAAAATACCTGTGCCCCTTAACGTCTGAGTTCATTCAGAACACATCCGAGGAAGCCTGTAACAAGAAGGCGTTCTAGATAGATTGCCAGCTAGTCTGTAAAACTGCTTATATTCAATTTGCAGTAAAATGGAAATATGCCCTTGTAGCCCAGAGCCAGGCAAGGGAGCTGAAGGGCACCATCATCAAGTTTCAAATTCTAATATTTCTTTTGACTTGGCGTTATGGTATATTTGAAACTCATTTAAAAAAAAAACAGGAGAGGTTTCTGAATGTTGATTTGTGCTTTCTCCATTAAAGCCTTGCAAAACTAAACTTCAGAGATCACTGACAAGATACGCATTAGGTTGTCTGGATGGAGGACAAGAGGAATGAATCAGAGAGGCATAACTCCCATCTAAGCCCTAAGACAATATGCTTAAATTACTCAGAACCAAAGAAGGTGATTGAGCATGTCCTTTTTATGAGGAGCTGGAAAGGACAGCAACAGGCAGCTAAGTGATGTAATGGATAGAGTTCTGGGACTGGAGTCAGGAAGATCCAAATTCAAGTCTCAGACACTTACGAGCTGTGTGACCCTACACAAGTCACTTAACCCTGTTTGCCTCAGTTTCCTCATCTGTAAAATGAGCTAGAGAAGAAAATGGAAAACCAGTATCCTTGCCAAGAAAATTCCATGACAGCATTGGGGTGCTATGGTCTGCAGGGTCATGAAGAGTCAGCCATGACTCAACAATTGAGTAACAACAGGAAGGACAAGAAAGAATAGATGACCATTGTGACCCTTCCTCTTATCTTAATGAAGAAAGATTAGGATGGTGAAGCACCTAGACTCTAGGACTGTCCTAGAGGGGACATCAAATCAGGATGAGACGAAACAAGTAGAGATTTTAAACATGGGCAAGAGGAGGGAAGACAAGACATGGGAGGGAAGGAATAGCTGACTTCACGTATTTGAAGGGTTCAAATGTAAGAGCTTAGAGTCATTCTCCTTAACTCCACTTGCCTCCACTAAGAGGAATGAGTAGAAACTGCAGAAAAACAGATATAAGATTGATGGAAGAAAAAAATCCTAATAGTTTGAGCTATCTAAAAGCGGAACGGGCCATCTTAGGGAGTAGTAGATTACCTCCTCAGTAGATATCTTCAGGTAAATACTGGGTGGCCCCTTGTTGGGGGTGGTGTAGACTAGATTCTTGGTTGACTACAGGTTGAACCAGATGACTCAGACATCAAGGCTAGTTCTCTATACACAATACCACATGGTTTTGATTTCTGACACCATGGAAGGAAAAAGTGAATAGCGATTACTTTGAAGGGGATCGACTGCAAGAGTTCCAATATATTTGTTTTAAAACAAGTCTCACTATGTCATCATCACACCTCAGGCTTAATCCTTTAAAATGGTTGGGAGAAGTAAAAGGTTCTGGTGAAGATTACAATCCACTCTTCTAAAGTGCAAGACAGGGAGCTGAGAGAGAAGGACTTTTGATAGGGTGGATTTAGTCTTTGAATTTGGCCACCATTCAAGTCAAACCTCTAAACCTCCTCTGACACTTCTAAAGCAAAAAGAGCAAGGGCTCAGAAAGGCTGGGAAAAAATGAGTGTAGATAAGAGTGGCTTCATGCATTTTAAAAGTAGATATACCAAGAGAAGCTCAAGAAAGCAAAAAAATGGGCTGTTTTCCAAGGCAGAAGAGTAAACTGACAGCTCTGTGACGCTTATCCTTATTACCAGGAAATTTATAACATGAAATTGTTGTCATTCAGTCACCTGCAACTCTTCATGCCCCACTTTGGGGTTTTCTCGGCAAAGATACTGGAATGGTTTGCCATTTCCTTTCCCAGCTCATTTTACATATGAGGAAACAGAGGCAAGCAAGTCAAATGACTTACACAGGGTCACACAGCTAGTGTCTAAGACCAGATTTAAACAGAGGAAAATTAGTTTTTTTGACTCTAAGCCTGCCACTCTATCTATGATGCAACCTAACTGCCCCTAACAATATGAAATAAAAACCAGAAAAACAAATATTCTGGAAGAGACAGAGAGAGAGAGAGAGAGAAAGAGAGACAGACAGAGGAATGATGAATTAAGTAGCTCAAAGTTTCATCATATACACTATTTGGCAAAATCTTCTTGAAGAAGCCTGTCTGAATTCCCTGACTTTGATTAGATTAGAATCCTTTAATTGACATTTAAAACTCTTCCCTACCTGGCCCCTTCCTACCTTTCAAGCCTCTTACACTTCCCCCCTCCATATAATATGTGATCCAGTGGTACCAGCCTGGTTGCTGTTCCTCACATGACATTCCATCTCCCCAGCCTATATACTTTCACTAGCTGTTGCCCATCCCTGAAATGCTCTCCTTCTGGGTTTCCCTGGCCCCCATCACAACTGCTCTCAGTGGATGATGCCCTCGTTCTGGAATCAGAAGACCTGACTGCAAACCCCAACTCAGACCCTTACTAGCCATGTGGCTCTGGGAAGGCCACTTAACCTCTGTTTGCCTCCATTTCTTTAGCTCTACGATGGGGATAATAACATTATCCTCTCTCTCCCCCCCAAAGATGTTGTGAGGCTCAAATGAGATAATATTTGTAACGCAGTTAGCATAGTGTAAATATTATCCCTCTCCCATCCTCCCACCCCCATCTTCTGCAGGAGGCCTTTCTAGATGCCTTCCATGGCTAGTCACCTCCCGTATATCTAAGGCAGCGTGTATGCACATGCTTACTTGGGTGGTGCCTGTCTTGTTAGAATATAACAAGGACCATCTTTTTGCCTTTCTTGACACCCCCAAAGCTTATCACGGTCCCTGGCACATCGTATGCCCTTAATAAATTATTGTCGATTGATTGACTAATGGCACTATATCCTTACCTTTGATTAGAAGTAAAAATAAACAGTAAACATATAAATGTGGGTAAATCTATAAATGAATGTGTGGGTTTTGTAGATATATAAGTAAATGTATGAATGTGAGTGAATATGTAAATATATGCTAGTACATATATAAATAAATATAAAATGTAAGTAAATATTTAAATTAAAATGTAAATATAAGTAAACATATAAATAAATAAAGCAGTAAAAAAAATAAAACAGGAATAACAAAGAAGTAAGGTAAGGACTTTGGTCAGTACAATATGGTACTCACAAGGACAGCCTCATGTACTAGAAACAGTATTTTGGATTTGGAGACAAGAACCATATATTCAAAATGTTTCTAGCTGTAAGACCTTAACCAAGTGCTTTAATTTCCTTATCCATAAAATGGGCAATAATCTACCTCAGAGATTTACTAGGAGGAAAATATTTGTAAGCCTATAAATAATCAATAAACATTTATTAAGCACCTACTATGTGCCATTGGAGGTTACAAAGACCAATGAAACAGTTCATAACCTACTATGTGCCCATCACTGTGCTAAGGGCTAGGGATACAAACATGAAAGAGAAAGACAATCCCCACCTTCAAAGAGTTTACAATCCGATGGGGAAGATAATGGACAAAAGGAAACTGAAAAGGAAAAGGGGCTGGGGAAAAATAGAGGGGAAGGCACTGTGGAGGCTGGTCTAAGGAATGCAAACTGGTGGGCAATGCTCTGGGAGAGGCCTGTTTCAATGGAGGCTTTGGGGAGGGTTCTTTGCTCTACCCGGCAGCCCTCCAATCAGAGTACTGAGGACACCGATGAAGTGTGAGCACCACGGCTGAAGATGCACTCTCATCAAATGATGTGTTTCCTGATGAGGAATTTTCCTAGGGGCATTGGCAGTTGGCTTATCAGACAGCCATAGAGACCTTCTAGACCAGTGGTTCTCAACCTTCCTAATGCTGCGACCCTTTAATACAGTTCCCCATGTTGTGGTGACCCCCAACCATAAAATTATTTTCGTTGCTACTTCATAACTGTAATTTTGCTACTGTTACAAATTGTAATGTAAATATCTGATATGCAGGATGTATTTAAATTGAACATAACCCACAGGTTGAAAACCACTGTTCTAGACCATTTTTATTGCCTTGGCTGCTCATGTGCCAGGAATAATGAACCTGTGAGACTCATGTGGCCTTGGGTGTCACAGTCAGGAAGGAACAAGTCGTCCATGCAAAATTCCTATGATTTCAGCTCTAGAACCAGAGGAGACCTCCAAAGTCATTCAGACTCAACAAGCATTTATTAAGTGCCTACTATATGCCAGGTGATGGAGCTATAAAGACAAAAATAGGGTCCTTGCCCTCAAGAAGCTTATATTCTCCTGGAGCAGCTGTGTCACATATAATAATTGAAATTAAAAAGAACATATAATGAAAGGCAGTGAGGCACAGGACAGGGAGGCAAACTTGGAGTCAGAACAATCTACATCCTAGTCCTACCTTTGACAAATAAAATCTGTTAAGATCATGGACATGTTCTATCACTTCTAACAACTCTCTAGGATTTGAAATTATTAATGAGCTGATTTGCACTGGTAGAGGGAGCTTTTGCACGGGGAGTTTCCACTCCAGTGAAATCATAGGTCTAGATTTTTTTTAAATTGTTGTTCAATTGTTTCAGTCGTGTCCAACCTGTGGGGGTTTTCTTGACAAAGATTAGTTTACCATTTCCTTCTCCAGATCATATTACAGATGAGGAAACTGAGGCAAACAGGCTTAAGTGACTCGCCCAGGGTCACACAGCTGGTAAGTGTCTGAGGCCAGATTTGAACTCAGGAAGATGAGTCTTCCTGATTCCAAGCCCAGTGCTCTATCCACTGTGCCCCTTTTAAAAATACAAAGTAATAAAAATTATTTGAGAGAGATGGGGCACTAACAACTCGAGTGGGAGAGAAAAATCAGGAAAAGCCTCAGGTAGAAGAGTTTATCTGATTTAATTAGAGTGGGGAACTCATGGCATGGAAAAAAAATCCTCCTCCAAAACAGATCAGTAATTCATTTCTAACTTACATGTAAACCTAAATAAACCTTTGAGGGAAGTTAGTGATCTATGAGACAGAGGAGAGAATGAGAAGAATGCACTGATGATGATGAGTTGGTGATATGAATTAGTAGGAGTTTTTTCACTGGGTGTACCCCATGCCAATGAAATAACTGGTTCAGAGTTTTTTTAAATATAAAGTAATACGAACTGAGAGACTGGGTGAGGAGGGGAGAAGGGAGAGGGAGAAGGGGGGGAGAAGGAAAAAAGAGGGAGAGCGAGGGAGGTGAAGACAGACAAAGGGAGAGAGACAGACAGAGACAGAGAAAGACTAACAAAATTGATTTGTAACTGACATGTAAACCTGAGGAGAAGAGGGAAGGAATGCATTATACAGTCTGTTCAAAGACATGAGGACAGAAAATGGAATGTTACATATGTTAAACAGCCAGTAAGCCAGTTGTCCAAGATGGGGAAATGTATGAGAGAATAACATGAAATAAGAATGAAAAGGTAAATGGGGCAATTATAGAGGGCTTTCTGAGCCAGGCTGAGAATTCTTCTATATTATCCAAGAAGACTGTTGATGATTTCTGAATAGAGGGGTGACATCATCACACCTGAGTTTTAGGAAAATCAGTTAGATATCCGTTCAGAGGATGAATTGCAGATAGGAGCAAATGGATGTAAGGAACCAATCGGGGGCTATTGTAATGGTCCAGGTGAGAGCTGATGAGGGCCTGAACCTGGGTAGAGGCTGATTCTTTGTATTTCAGCAGTGAGATGAGCCTGCTGTCAACTGCACTTTCTTCAACACTGGCTTGCCTGTGCCTCTGGGTAGATCCAAGGTAAAAAATGACTCACCTGGTGAATAAACTCAAGTGTCTCTCCCAAAGAGGAAATAAAGGAGAGGTTTCTACTGCCCTACTGATCAATCACTATGGCATTGATTTTGAGGATGCCAAGGAAAATCACCAAACAATATCCACCAAGTCCTTTATGGATGTATGGACACCTATCAAGAATCTTGCAACAGCTAGGATTCTGCCCCTGGACATCACACTCTATCTACAGACATCACTCAAATGCTGTTTTCTGCCGTCATCCCACATAGGGAGACAGACATAGAATATTGTGATATTTCCTGAACTACAGAAGAGCAGTCGGGTAAACCTGACGTTGGACTTGTGAATAAAATAATAAATTATCACCATAAATTATTATTATTGTCATTATTGTTGTTAAAAAGTATAACCTTCTCCAGTTAGAGGGGTCTCTCAGTGAAGGAACATTGCCCATCCTAACTGAATGAATGAATCAATGAATGGGAAAACATTTTAGGCATTTGTTAGTACAGTACAAGGCATTAAAGTACATAGAAGAGAGAGAGAGATACATGAATATCCATATATCCATATGCATATATGGACACACACACACATATACATGTATCCTTAAAGAAAGAGGAAATATGGCTAGGGAAGGGTGTTTTGGTCTGGGAAGGAGTCAGAGGAGTGAGGAGTGGAGCTGCTCTCCTCCTGGAAGAGTGGACTGAAATGCTCTTTCTAGATACAATAGTAGTATTGATTTGATTACGAATGCCAAAAGCAGAAATAAAGGAAGGGGTGGTGTACCCAGTTTTTAGACCAGCACATGACAGAGATGAACAAGAATGGGAAGGTTGGGAGCCAACAGCCAGGCCACAGAGAAGGAGTTCCAAAGTCCTTCAAGGCACGGTTTATGAACAAATAAAGCTAAGTAATAAATCCTTTATGAAAAAATATGGTGAACGTACCAAGGTTATATGGGCAGCTAGGTAGCAGAATGGATAGAACACTGGCCTGGGGTCAAGGAGGCTCATCTTCCTGAGTTCAAATCCAGCCTCAGATACTTCCTAGCTGTGGGATCCTGGGCAAGTCACTTAATCCTGCTTGGCTCAGTTTCGTCATCTGTGAAGTGAGCTGGAGAAGGAAATGGCAAACCACTCTAGTTTCATTGCCAAGAAAACCCCAAATCGGGTTATGAAGAATCTGAAATGACTGAACAACAGTGATAAATTTAAGGCTCCTTCTGTATTTATTTGCATTCTTCAGTTAATACAGGGTACCTCAGTGCAGTTTAAGCTTAAGCTATTAAGATTGTACTAAGACTTCTGGGCAGCCCTGTGTTTATTTTATATCTACTAATACTTCTATTTGTTGTTTCCTTCACTGTGACGTAAACCCCTTTCGAAGTAGAATTTGTTCCACTCTTTGTACTTGCAACCTTAGCATTTAGCGTATGCCTGGCATACAGTAGACATTTTAAATGCTTGTTGATTGACTGAAGGAGCTGGACTTTCCCAGGAGGAAATAGCTTCTTATACTCCAAAGAATGATGATGAGGATCTACATTTGCCATTAGGGGAGAATGGTCAGAAATTGCAAGTATGATTCACTGTTATTGGGACCAAGATTGGTCAGTTCTTCTAAAGGCTTCCTCTGGTATGGTACGTGGTGTCCCAAAGGACTAAATGCAGTTTTAAGTGCTATCAAAATTTAAACCTACCCTAAGTCTTTTGGGATACCTTGTAATCCTAAATAGCAATATTAAACTGAACTAAGAATTTGGGGACATTATATATCCCTTAAAAATCCTCAGGGTGGGGGGCAACTAGGTGGAGCAGTGGATAAAGCACTGGCTCTGAAATCAGAAGGATCTGAGTTCAAATCCAGCTTTAGACATTTGACACTTAACTAGCTGTGTGACCTTGGGCAAGTCACTTAACCCCAATTGCCTTGCCTTTCCCTCTTCAAAATAAATAAATAAATAGGTAGGTAGATAGATGGATGGATGGATGGATGGATGGATGAATGAATGAATGAATAAAAAAAATCACCAGGGACTAAGGAATGAGCACTTAAAAATCCAAAGACAGAGAGGTATGTAAAGTCCTAGAAAGGCAGAGTTGGGAATGACCTTGGAGGTCATTTAACCCAACCTCCATCCAAAGCATGAATCCCATCAGCAGTAACCTCTGCTTAAAGTCTTCCAGGAACAGGAATCTCCTGAGACAGTCCATTCCACATTTTCCAGGTTTGCATTTCATTCAAGAACTTTATAACAATATTGAACCTCAATACAAATTCCTATCTCTAGCATTCCAATGTAATACCTTCATATCATATGTTATTCCTTCTACATTATGGGTTTAAATCTGTCACATGCTAAAAACAGAAATTCTTTCATTAATCCATTAATTTGTTCCCCAGTTATTTATTTAGGACCTACCATGTGTAGCATTGTAGGATAGATATTGTTTTACAATTATCTAGAATTCAGGTTGGGCGAATAAAGGAAAATTTGAGGATTGGTGAGAACAGTACCAAATTGAGATAGTGAGTGTCTATGTCTTTGAAAGTTATTCAAAAATATATCTTTGGAACTAATAGGTACTAAATTTTTTGGGTTTAGCCATTTTGGCCATTATATATTTACAAATACAGTGTAGAAAATTCATGATTTTAAAGAGTATGCATAAGATTTTGTTGTTCAGTCATTTTCAGTCATGTCCAACTTTTTATGACCCCATATGGGGTTTCCTTGGCAAAGATAATAGAGGAGTTTGCCATTTTCTTCTCCAGCTCACTTTACAGATAGGGAAACTGAGGCAAACAGCATTAAGTGACTTGCCCAGGGTCACACAGCTAGTGTTTAAGGTCAGATTTGATCTCAGGAAGATGAGTCTTCTGGACTCTATCCACTGTGCCACCTAGCTGCCCTTGTATGTGTGAGAAGACAGTTCCAACTGGTATCTCATACAAGACATCTACCTGCTAGTTCTAATCATAGATGGAAATCCTGCCAACCTCAGGTGACAGCATGCCTAAATTGACATTGGTGGGGTTTGGGGTTTTTTTAACGGAAAAGTTAAGGAATATCTTTTAAAGGTAAAAAACAGACAGGTTCAAATATAAATGAATAGCAAACAGCACATCTCCCACCAAACCTTTTACACCAAAGACATTAACTAAAAGCAAAAGAGATCAAATTGGTCTTGTTTCTCTCATCTCCCCACCCACCTGCGCAAGTTGGGGGCAAAATGACCAACATGGAGAAGACGGGAAGAATCTGGATAAAACACCAAATGTTGAATCACTGCTTGAAATATCAAAAGCTAGCAATAACAATATGTACCCAGAGAGAGGCCAAACCAAAACCAAGCTTACTATCATTTATACATTACAAGGACTCATGGTACACTTAAGGAGGATGGGGTCATGGGAGCAAGATGACAAACATTTATTAAGCACCAAGCTCTACACTTTACAAATACTATCTCATTTGAGCCTTAACTTAAGGGAAGCCCGTGACTTATATAAGTGTTTTATATGTATTTATTAAGGGAGGGGAGAAAGGGAGGGGGAAAAAGTGGGAGAGAGGAGAGATCCAGGTGACACTGGATTCCTGATGTATGTACCCAAAGAATACAATCTTCCACCCAATCCTACCGGAACAGTGGTTGTCAACCTTCCTAATGCCGCGACCCTTTAATACTCTTATGTGGGCGTATCTGCATGTAGACAGACCCGCCTGGAGACAGATAGAAGAGCAGTGTCTTGGTTCCTAAGACCACCAGAAATATGTGTTTTCTGATGGTCTTAGGTGACCCCTGCGACCCCTGTACTGCTGTACTAGAACCTTGAACTCTGCCCCCTGGAAGCACTTTGGGCTTTGGTAAGTGACCTTTTGTTATCTTGCCCCAAACCAGATCACCACACTCTTTCCCTGCCATTTCCAAACTGTGCCTCCAGGTACTTCCTCTGCGTCCTGCCCTTGCCCCTCTGCCTGCCTCTTTGGTTCATTTGTCTCCCTCCTCCCTACCCCCCATAAAAAGTAAGCTCCCTTGAGGTCGAAGACCCTCTTGTCATTTATATCTCTAGCACTTAGCACAGTGTCCAGCTAATAGTATGCCCTTAATTAATCATTTTTCATCCCCGATTCAAATTTTGACAATTGCTGCCACAAGGAGATGAATGGCCTGGCAGCAAACAGTGTCCCATCTAACATCTAGACTAGGGTTCTTGCCAGAAGATTTTACACACTGTTAGCATGGGAGCATAGTAGACAAGATGCTGCACTTGGCCTTAGTAAGATCTGAGTTCAACTCAGCTGTGTAACCCTGGGAAGGTCATTTAACTTTGGTCAAACTCATTTTCCTTATCTGGAAAATAGGTATGCTAGTAGCTCAAGACCTCATGGGGCTGTTGGGAACATCAAATTAAATAAACTATATAAAGTACTTTGTAAATCTTAGAGCACTAATGTGGGGCTATTATTGTTGTAATTGTTATTATATAGCAAATGATGAAATGCTTTTGGCTACAGCAACTCACAAAGACAATCTACTGGATAACAAAGGCATGGTCATTTGCATTAGGCAGAGGAAGGAGTACCCACCCTGGTGAAATCCCCAGTCCTTGAAGTATGTCAAGATGCCATTGGTTTTGTGAAATGAGCCCTGTGCTAGAAATAAAAAGCTACAGTCTGTTCTCAGATGGAGTTGGGTTTGGCTTTATGACCTTAAGTAAATCACATTTCTGAGTCAATTTCTTCATCTATAAAATGGAAAATGGTCTTTGCCGACACATAAAGAATCAAAATCATATCTGATGTGGCAGAGGAAGGAGCAATGAACTTGGAGTCAGGAAGACCTGAGGTCAAATCCTACCCTAGATATGGACTAATTGTGTGACCTCAGGCAAGTCACTTTAACCTCTCTGTGACTCAGTTTCCTCTTTTGTGAAATGAAGTCCTCCAGGATCCCTTCCAACACTAGATCTATATTCCTATGAAAGGTCGGAGCATAGAAAACAGCATCAAAAAGCAGAATCTGATTGATTTTGTTGCACATAACATGTAACAAAGAAAAAGAAAAGACAGTTCTGGACTAAGTTTTCATGGGTTAGTCTTCATCTTCACATTCTTCCATTAGATTATAAACTCCTTGAAGTCAAGGACAGTCTTCTGCCTCTTGTTGTCTCCCTTGGACTTATCACAGTGCCCGGCATAAATGCTTAATAAATGCTTATTGATTGAATAATTGAAAGATGCTCTAGCCCTCCTCTTTTGATCATACATTCAACAAATGTCTCAAAGCTTTATAATTTGCTCCTCACTGTCGTAGGTGCTAAAGGAACATCCACAGCTAAATAAGACGAGGCCCTTCCTCAAGGAATCTGCAATACAGCCCATACCAAGCATTCCTGGCAGAAGTATCCTACTCACAATAACCACTCATTCCTCTCAATTACCCCTTGCCACTGTGCCCAACCCAAGAAAGGGGATTTTCCATCACAAAAGTCTTTCCTTTGCCACCCAGATTATCAAGAGACTCATGCATTAAGGTTCATCAATGCATTTTACTTGGCAACTTTGACCTTTCTTCCCTTTTTGTTATTGGCATTCAGTTAATTCAGTTGCATCCAACTCTTCCTGACCCTATGAACCACAACAGTCTAGGACCTTCTCCCCTAGAGGCTCATCTTCTATTGGCATCTCTGGCATCATTTCAATATTGTGCATGGGTTTTTCCAGGGAAAGACACTGAAATGGTTGGCCATTTCCTCCCTTATCCCATCGCAATCCCATTTGTTGTCTCTGGACAGAGGGCAACTCTCTCAAGTTCTGTTTTGCCCCCTTGCTCCTAGAGACAGGGCTCTCAGAGCTCTTCAGGGAACCACACAGAGACATAAGGCACATCTTATAAATGCCAAGAAGGAGGTAACTTTCAATAACTTCATGTTGTCTTATAAGGTCATCGCTCTGTGTAAGAGAGGAAAGAAAACAAAGCCACCTGGCATCCAGCTCGATAGCTATCTCCTCTAACTTGGCATGGTCTGATTCACAATCTATAAACTGTAGATAAAAATGAAATTGAAAAAGCAATCCACAGATAATACAAAACCAGCAGTTCATGAAATGGCCTGACTTTGGGGGAAGAAAAAAAATGCTTCAATACAGACTTGTACTTTTCATTACCATTTCCCAGAAAATCCTTTATAAAAAAAAAGGCAGGAAGCCTGGGTATTCTAGCCTCTCAGCCCTTAATCTGCACTCTCCCTTTCCTTCAGTAGACTTCATTAATGAAAGACATTCCAGTGTAAGGCCTGCATCAAACACCTGCAGTTGAAGCCAAGGCAGAAATTGAGGCAGCAGGATTTCCACAGACAAAAAAAGGACAAATTTATAAAGGAAAAGGGAGTAGTTATTTGCTATATTTATCACCATAGGAAAGTGGAATATAACAAGAGTACGTGAATTGTCAACCCCAGGCTTTATTTTTATAATAAAATGAAATGTCACTTTGACTTGACCAGGATACAGAAAAATCTCAAGACTAAGGGATGTAATCAAAGTCTTTTCACTTGTAACTTTCGGTTTAGCTATAATTGTTGTAATTTTAAGATTTTTATCTTTAATGATTTAAATGTTAAATTTAACTTTTTATCTTTATGCCTTGAATGCCTTGAAATGACTATCATTTCCACTTTGAATGAAGGTACAGGATGGAACAGTCATCAAATTTGCAATGACAGAGAGCTGAGAGAGGTAGCTAACATATAGAATGACAGTCAGGATCCAAAGGGATATTGACAGGCTAAAGCATTCAATCAACAAACATTTATTAAGCACCTACTATAAGCCAGGCACTAAGCTAAACTAAGGATTGAGTTGAATCTAATAAAATGAATTTCAATGGGAATAAATGTAAAGTCTTGCACATGAGCATAAAAAATCAATTTTCCAAATACAAGATGGAGAAGGCATGACTAGAGAGCAATTCTGTAAAATATCTTGAGGTTTTTAATAGACTACAAGCTCAATTTGCGTTGGCTGTGTGGTCCACAGCATAAAAAGGCTAATGCGATCATGGTACATTAAGTGGGACAAAGCTTCCAGGAGCAGGAGGAAGGTGAGAGCCCCACTGTACTCTGCTCTGACCAGACTTCACCTTAAACACTGTGTTCAGTTCTAGGAACCATGGCATGAGAAGGATATTCATAAGCCAGTGAATATCAAGAGATCATTCAGTACTACTGTGCTATAAGAAATGAGGAGCAGATGGACTTATATAAGCTGATGTTGAGTGAGAAGAGCAGGAGAAATTTGTACACAATTACAGACACAACGTATGTGTGATGACTAACTTTGATAGCCTGGGCTCCCCTCAGCAATGCACGGTTATAAGACAACTCCAAAAGATTCATGATGGAAAGAGATATCCACATCCAGAGAAAGAACTACAGAACTGCAATCTGAATGCAGACTGGAGCAAGCTACTTGGCTCTCTCTCTCTCTTTTTTTGTTTTGTTTTGTTTCCTCTTTCTCATTGTTCACTCCATTGGTTATAATCCTTCTTTACAACCTGACTAATGTTTAATGTGAAGGTATTTGTAGATCCTATATTTGATTGCATGCTGCTGAGAGGGGTGGCAGAGAAGGGGGAGAAAATTTGAAACTCAAGGGATTGTGGAACTGAATGTTGTAAATTAAAAATAAATAAATAAAATTTTTAACAAGAGAGATCATTCAGTATCATAAAGGGCCTTGAGTTCACATCAAATGAGTATAAGTTAAGAAACATAGGTATTAGATTGGAAGTTCTTTGAGGGCAGGGGATGTCTTTTCCTTCTTTTTATATCCCTAGTGCTTACCAGGATGCCTAGCATATAATAGGCACTTAACAAATATTGACTGAGTAATTGAAATAGGCATGCTTAGCCTGGAGAAAAAAGAAGACTCAGGGGAGACATGGTAGCTATCTTCAAGTGTTTGAAAGTCTGCTATGTGGAGGATGGATTAGACTTTTTCTGTTTGACACCATAGACCAGAACCAAAAGCAGTAGGTCCAAGTTGCAAAAAGACAAATTCATGTTTAGTATCAGGAAAAACTTCCTTAAAATAGAACAGTCAAAAAGTGAAATGGGCTACCTAGACGGGTGGTGAGTTCCCCCATTTTGGACATCTTTATATCAAGGATGATCTGTCAGGCATGTTATTGAGGAATTCCTTTCACATATGGGTTGACCTAGATGGCCACTGAAGTCCCTTCCACCTTTCAAATTCTGTGAATCTATATGAGGATGTGTAATGGAGGGAGAGGGACCAGAACTCAGGTGTAATCTGGATTCCCTAATGTCACCTCATATGATACTGCCAGTCAAAGAGAGGTTGATTCAGGATGCCCCTTTGGGTAAGTTTATCTTTCCCCAGACTCTCATTTGCCTCAAAGGTAGCTAAGCAGTGCAGTTTATAGAGCACTGGTTTTAAGTCAGGAAGACCTAAGTTTAAATCCAACCTCAGATACTTACTAGCTGTTTGATCCTGGGCAAGTCACTTCAACTCTGTCTGCCTCCATTTGCCCAACTGTAAAAAGCGGATAATAATTGCACTTATCTCACAGTGTTATTGTGAGGATCAAATGAAATATTTTTTACGTGCCTTACCACATACTAGGTGCTTAATAAACGTTTTCCCCTTCCCCTTCAAAGGCTTATTTACCTGTTAGCTCTAGAAGTACGTAAATCATATTTTATGTTTATACATCCTTTTGCTTATTGGAAGCCTATGTTTGCCTAGGGCATATAATCATATATTATATATATTAATATATTATATATTAATATATTTTATTTATATATTACATTTATGTATGTTTTATTTATATATTATATATAATTATATATATTAATATATTATATATATTAATCATATATTATATTATAGCAAACCTTTCTTGTGTGTGAGAAATTCAGATAGGATATATGTCCACCCCTCCAATGTTCCTCAGCTTGTGCTGAAAGATAATGTCTCTCATCTCTTTAGAGAGATCAAACTGCTTTCCAAATCCCTATCTCCTCCATCATTAATTACATAAATAATGAGATAGATGGCTACCAGGGTTTTTGTTTATCACCAAATACATGAACATGCTGTAACGGTAGGACTTCTACAAGGTATGATATAATCTTTTTTTTTTAATAGAACAATATAAGTTGTCTAGTGAGTATTCCCTATTCCACCAGAGAAGGAATTCTTGGGAGACTGTGCCTCTTATATGATGGGTAGGTAAAGATACTCCTACTTCATATGCCCACATAATTTACTTTAATAATCTGTCCTAATTAAATGTTTTACTATTTGATTTATGGTTCATCTCTGGTTTCTTAGTAAAGAAGATACTAAGTAAGAACTCAAACAGTATTTGCATAATTGTAATTACTCATTACCTTTATGGTTTATGCACACATATACATAGATATATACATATATACATACGTATGTATGTATA
This sequence comes from Pseudochirops cupreus, assembly GCA_028627135.1. NCBI lineage: Eukaryota > Metazoa > Chordata > Mammalia > Diprotodontia > Pseudocheiridae > Pseudochirops > Pseudochirops cupreus. The sequence continues at coordinate 369,336,042 of CM053581.1, forward strand.
CTGTTCCTTGGGTAACAAGGGCTGACAAAATTGACAGGGATTAAACAAGCAAAGTATAAGGGACTCTTTTCTGATGTTTTTCTTTCTAGAGAGAATGAGGTCAATGTTCACCAAAAGTCTCCTAGGAGACCTTTGACTCTAACTCCCTAAAGTGAAGCGGAGGGAAATTTGAATGTGGTTAAGATTAAGCAAGTAACTAGACATCAAAAAAAGTTAGGGAGAAAGAAATAAAAGGTTAATAGTTAGAGTAAGAACAATGCTACCTCCAGCTGTTCCTAATTTTGTAGAAGTTTGGCCTTGATGATATAATACTCAAGAGATTTCACTGCTATAAGTTTAAGTTGCTAAAAGCACCAAAACCTCTTCCATCTTCATGTATTTCCAGTATTAATTTAATTTAGCCTGGCTATGGCTTCTTGCTCAAATGACATTCAAATCCAATTGGAGCAGGAATTCTGACCAGTGACCTTCCCCAGGTTCACACTTAAATCATAGAATGGACTTTTCAGGTCATCTAGTCATAAAAACAACATCCAGAAGAACCTTCATTAGATCTCTAGTCTAATCCATAGATCAAGTCATCTCTAACAAGTTGAAGGTCTCCAGAGATGGGGGATTCATGTTACCACTTTTTGAAGAGGAAATCTGCTCCATTTCTTATAGCTAAAGTTTCTAGGGAGCTCTTTCTCATTCAATTACTTTTAGATTGAACTGAAATTTGCCTCTTTGTAATTCCCACAGTCCCTTGTTCTACTCTGTGGGCCCATCAGAATAAACTTAATTCCTTTTGCATATGCCCACCCCTTAGATATTTTGATACCAGATTAGGTCCACCTCCATGCCCCAAGTCTTATTTTAAAAACTCGACTAAATGATCTTCAATGGATCTAGCATGATTTTGAGTTCCCTCTCCAACCCTGAATGAATGTTGGCGATGAGGAGGCACAATGGCTAGAGCCTTGGGCGTAGAATCAGGAAGACCTGAGTTCAAATCCAGCCTCAGACACTTACTAGCTGTGTGACTCTGGGCTAGTTATTTAACCTCCATCTGCTTCAGTTTCCTCAACTGTAAAATGGGTATAATAACAGCCCCCACCTTGTATGGTTTGGGTGAGGACCAAATGAGAGCTTATTTATAAGGTACTTAGAGCAGTGTCTGGCATATAGCAGATGTTATCCTGCTCCATCCCAGAGCAGTTTATAGGACCATAGACAGAAAGCTAGGAGGGACCTCAGCCAGCAAGTCCAACTGTTTCATTTAACTGAGGTTAAGGGAATGACGTGACTGATTATATAATAAGATAATAACTGATTATGAAGGATGCTTCTCAGGGAATTCCAAACTGCTATGATTTATTTATTGGGTTTTGCTCCTTTTTAGCAATGCCCTTTAGCAATGCACTGGCCAGCATCCGTGTAAAAGAGTTGGTGCAAACCTACTGGAATTTTCCTCAGTTTTTTATTAGAGACCCAGGTTTTCTAATTCCAAGACAAGGGCTCTTTTCACTATGACACACTAGCTTTCCTAAAAGTACATTTATTGGTGGCCCAGAAGATAGAGTCTGGGCCCTGGAGTCAGGAGGACCTGAGTTCAAATCTGGCCTCAGACATTTACCAATGTAACCCTGGGCAAGTCACTTAACCCCAGTTCCCTCCAGAAAAAAAAAATGCATTTGTTTGTTGATAATTACCTTATCAAGCATGAGGAAGTTCTCCAATTTCTCTCCATTTTCACATGTAATATCACCAGCATCTCTGACTGCCCTGGGTAAGACCTCTTGTACCTCCTGGGCTATCATTCCTATTTACAGAAAACAAAACAAAACATCAAGTTCAATTGCACTTAGGGTCTTGAGAAGTGAATTCCCTGAAATACATACAGAGTCAGAGGTGTGCCAGAGCCTACTTATTAAATGTTCAGTCTGAGCATTAACACCTGGAAATCTGTAAATGCTACAAATCAGGCTTGATTTATTGTTTGTTAATTGTCTGTTGGAGACAATGGTTATGATGCAGATTAAATTTTCAGGGTGTCATGTGCATTTTTTTCTTCAGAGAGCCAGTGGTTAAAACATTTACCGATTCATTACCAGAAGAGCCCAAGGTGGAATGGAAAACAGCAATTCAGATATTAAATTCTCTGAAAATACATGGAAAGAAGAGTCTAACTCTTCTGAGATTCACTACTGCAATCTAAACGGAAACCTTTAAGTAGAGAGGCCATTCCCCAGAGTGCAGGAGTGAGAGAGAGACAAACACCACCCAGGGAGCACGTTGTGTTTCTCAATGGATAGAAACGTAAGCATTCTCTTGTATGTCCTTTGGAGAGCGGATGCCCTGATCTCATTCTGCCTATAAGCCTGCCTCCCCACAAAAAGAACCTAAAACAGGCTGAGGCAAGACTAAAATAAAAATGATAGATATTATCTTGTCATAGCTAGTATTTATATAGGCCAGATTTGAACTTATGATGTCCTAAAGTCAGGAACTCTCATCTTCATGAGTCCGAATCTGGCCTCAGATGCTTCCTAGCTGTATGACAAGTCACTGGACAAGTCACTTCACCCTGTTTGCCTCAGTTTCCTCATCTGTAAAATGAGCTGGAGAAGGAAATGGCAAACCACTCAGGTATCTCTGCCAAGAAAACCCCAAATGGGGTCACGGAGAGTCAAACACAACTGAATTGACTGAACAACAACAGAAAGTGCCTCCTGTGTGCTGGGCCCTGTGCTAAGCTAAGTTTAGGATTAGTATCTTCTTTTATCTCATGACAACCTTAGGAGGTAGGTGTTGTTATTTTACAGATGAGGAAACTGAGGCAATAGGGTTAAATGGCTTGAGTAGGGACAAAAAGCTGGTAAGTGTCTGAGGCTGGATTTGAACTCAGGTTTTCCTCACTCCCTGGGACAGAGTTCCTCTCTGCCTGTGAAAATCCACAGTGAAAGGCTGGTAGGTGTAAACATTGTTAAGGCTTTCGCTCTGGCTGTTCCTGGCTGTGGATTTAGCACACCAGGAAGGAGACGGGAACTCTTCTCCATTTTCTTGGTTAGATTGATGTACCTATAGTATAACTATCAAACGAGGGGAACAGACTCAACAATCCTTAAAATCCTTTCTAGCTCTAAATCAATGATTCTCAGATGCCTTTTCGCTCTTATGCCTTTAATGACTCTCTGCTGCCTCAGTGGCATTTCTGAAACTCATTTAACCACAAAATACTTCCTTGCTTAATATACAGGTAGTCCCAAAAAGTCTAAGTGCAGTCTAAGCTTAACTGTTTAGGTTTATTATGAAGCCTTTAGCTGCTTTAAGACTTCACAAACATATTGGCAGAATTTTGAAATAAAAAAGCTGGGAGAAATTTAGGATAGTTAAGAGAGTTTTTCCATATTCCTTCTCTCCTTCCATTCAATCTTGGGCCCAAATCATTGTTCATTTGCAAGATTTATCCAAGATACATCCTGATGGATGAGCTCTATAGATCGTCTAACTCAGTGGTTCTCAACCTTCCTAATGCTGTGACCCTTTAATATTCACATGTGGGCATATCTGCATGTGGGCGGACCCACCTGGAGACAGGTAGAGGAGCAGTGTCTCAGTTCCTAAGACCATGGGAAATATATGTTTTCTGATGGTTTTAGGCAACCCCTGTGAAAGGGTCATTCGACCCCCAAAGGGGTCGCGACCCACAGGTTGAGAACCGCTGATCTAACTATATATCATAGTCTGGTCAACAAGCATTTTTCATTCACTAGGCTTTTTCTGTATGCATAAGCTTGGTCAACCCAATACAAGACTTTATATTACAAACTGAAAACACAATCCACAGTACCAGAATTATACCTTTTCAGATTTCAAGCACACCCTCACTGAGTCACTAATGGACATTTTGTAATCAGATAAAAATGTCTTCACAATGACAGATTTAAAAAAAAAATTCACCACCTATTGTCAAGGTTGGATTGGTTCATGTCCCCTACTTGAGAAATACCACCAACCTTATAGTAAGATGAATTAATTCACAGTCTACTTTAACCCCTAGCACTGCTACCCTTCTTTAGACTGAAGAAGTAGAACCACGAGAGTATAGGTCTGCCTCTATATGTGTCCCCTCTCTCCTGTTCCTACCTACCCTCCAAAGTCTCACACTGCCTTAGAACATAGAGTTCAAAGTCCTATCACCTACTCACAGTGAAAGCATGAAAGTAAAAACAAAAAAGACTAGACCTTGAAACAGGTTTTCTTCTTCTAGATTTACAAGTAAAAAGGAACCATCCATTCAAAAACTCCATGTGTCTTAGGTGTGGTTTGAACTGAGTACAATGAATTTCTTAACTCTTCTCATTCCAGATGCTTATGTATTTCTCAAAGCACAGAATGACACATCAAGATATACTCAATCACGACAGCACAGAAATCCAAAAAATAATGGAGTCAAAACCAAAAAGACTGGAAAAAGTAGGATGGAGAATGTGTAGAGGGAGAAAGAAATGTGACTGAATACCTGTTTGATGAATACTGTTTATTCCCATTACCGATGCAAATTCTGGTTTGTAGTCATATTCAACAATTCTCATTCTGTTTATTCTTCGAAGCTGTTCATTTGTGTCAATCTAATTGAATTGAAAGAGACCATCAGTTTTCATCTACTAAGATATTTCCTGTTCAAGTCAATTCTGTGGGCTTTCTGGGAAGAGTAGTAGGGTTGGTATATAATTATTCATTCTAGAGTCCAAACGGTTTTTTTTTTTAGTACTTTTACCCTTAGATTTGTTATACTTCCAAAGAAGCCATCTCAAGGGTTCACCTTAGTGACTTCCGTTTACTGACCCAAGTCTTCACTAGGTAAGAGGTTCAACTTTCAATGTCACAGAGCAGAAACCCTACTTACTCCCCATGGCTCTTATTTTATATCTCCTTTCTTTGAACTTGGTCTTTACCCTAAGAAGGAAACAGGTTGCTAACTTTAGGGAGGGCTGCTGTAAGCCTGTGTAAGGTTGTAGGGTACCATCTGCAAATAAACATGTCTTCTTGGCCCAGATAGCACTTGGACAATACTTCTACAAGTCAAAGGAATTACTGATCTCATCAATATGGGTATTCCTTCAAGGGATATAAATTACAAATCATCCATCTCTGCCCACTCCGTGCAACTGCTGTTATGTGATCTCAATAGTTCATCCCAAGGAAGCCACCCAACATACATGAGAACGTCCTTGATTTTTTTTGACATCAAAAGTTTACCAGGGAAGCACACAAATTACCATCAGTTATCCCTTGCTCTTACCACATGACCAAAACCTCCCTTTTTTCATTCTTACATTTCTTTGATGATGTCGTTTACTCCAGTTCTCATCATTCCTTGTCAGTGATATGTCACAGTCTACTCACAGCCATAATGTACCTTTCTTTTGCCTTCTGATGATACTCAGTTTTAATGTTTCATGACTCAGCCCTTCAAAAATACTGATAGAATATTGATATAAAAAAGTCCTTCTTTGAGGGAGGAATCTGGGGTCATTAAGAGAATTTTGCTTTTTCCCCAAGACAATCCAATCTTCTCTTCTTCTTTTTAATCTTGGACCCAACTTATTTATTAGCAACATTTATCTGCTGACAGATGAGTTCTATAGGTCATTTATTTAATTGCGTTCTAATTGTATTCTTCTATTCTTCTTGTATTTATCTAATTGTATTCTAATTGTATTCTTCATTCACTTGGTTTTTCCTGTATGAATAATCTTGGTCAACCCAACCCAAGATATTATATACAAATTGAAAATACAATCCACAATACTAGTATCATACCTTTTCCAACCTGTTAAAAATGTCTTCATGGTGATAGAGCAACAAAAAAAAATGTCACCTATCATCAAAGTTGGATCAGTTCACTCCTCCATTCTTCTAGCTCCATCTCCTCTCCCTCTCGAAGCCTTCATGGAGTATTCCATTCCATAATGATCTCTCTCTCTCAGTCAAACTTAGGCCTTCTTGTCAGCAAACTTCACTTTACATCAAAGCATTATGATGACAGAATGTATAGAGGTACCTGGCCACTTTAAGAAAGGTGAAACTGAAGGACCCAAGCAGGCCCTGTTTAGACACCCAGCTGAACCCATGAGCTCACCATCAGAACTAAGTACTTCCTGGATATCTCTAGTTTATCTATGACCCAGTTCTGCTTCCTGATTTATTTTCATCCCTTGCTTTCTTCCTCGAGCCTTGGCTCCTGGCACAAGTACCTTGTGTATACCTTACCTGTCTCAATAGACTTTCATCTTTCTTATCTCCATGTAGCATCAGTTTGGGATGGGACTTGGAGTTAGAGAAAGTATGCTAGCTCTTCACTATGTCTGTTGAGCTCATTTTTCCAGTAATTTGATTTCAAAGATTTCAGTCACATAGGTTTTATCACCTTAATTTCTTGGATGTGAGTATTGAAACTGAGCCAGTCTGAAGACAGAGTTCTCTCATCGTAATCTATCATGCAGAAAGCTCCTTTGGTGACTCTCTACAATGTTTCCTGGGCCATCTTGAGTGATGGGCAAGCTGTCAGATTAAGGCAGGAACCTGAAGGCATTCATTTTGGATCTTGTGTGTTAACTTCTTAAGTAAAAAGGCTTTGTAGCAGTTTACCCAAAAGCCAGTTAGTCTTGAACCCTAATAATCAAGCCCCTTTTAAAGTGAGCTATTTACATCATTCTCACAGGTACATTCCAGTTCATTAATATTCAATCTCCCAGAGCATGTAGAGGGTTTTAGCAGTTGGGGAAAAGAAACCAAGCCAAAAACCAGTTATAGGATCATGGGTTTAGAGCCAAGAGGGGTGGTGGAGATGAAGTAGTCTGACCCCCTGGATCTACAAATAAGGAAACTGAGGCCCACAGATATTAAGTGGTGTGACCAAAGCACAGGCAGGAAATACCAGAATTCTGGAAAGAACATTTGGAGTCAGTGCCTGGGATTAAATCTTGCCTTTGCCACTTGCAACTAACAGAGAAACACCAGGCAAGTCCCTTATCCTCCATGAGCCTCAGTTTCCTCATCTATAAAGTTAAAGAGTTGTATTAGATGGCCTCTGAGCTCTCTTCTAGTTCTAAATCTGTGATTCCATGATGCTATGAAGTGAATCCATGGAATCTGACTCCAAACCCAGCACTGCTTCCTTTAAGGCATCCTACCATGTAGACCCCATATCCCTCATCACTGTGGTCCTGAGCACTTACTAAGCATCTCTCCAGGTGGGCACTAGAATTTAAAAGTGAATCCAATAGATGTGGCTTCTAGGGCATGTGAAAAGTATGCTTATTTATAATCAAGCAATGAATAAATTAATTAAACTATATGTAATATCTTTTTTATTATAATGGTAACAGGAATTTGAAGATCTTCCCTGCAGCATAATAGGCCAAATGTAATCACACGGAGCCTGTGGTGGGAGGAGCTTGCTGAATGGGTGGAACAGGAATGGTGGAGCAGTGCTGAGAGGAAACTGGAAGTCAGAGCAGTTAGGGCAGAGGGAGAGAGAGGATGCAGGCAAACAGACTTGTGAGTGTTTGTGGATTGTGTTTGTTTACGGGAAGGCTTTGGGATGGTGTTGCTTTCTGAGGTGATATAGAATATTAACTTCTTTGTTGCTATGATGTATTTGGTTTTCTGGTGCTGAGATTTGACTTTCTGGTGTCTGAATAAATGTTCTGCTTCTGCCTTCTACATGGAGACTCTGTTATATTTTGCAATTCAGAACTATGCCAGCATATTCATGTGAATATTGCTGTGAATATATATTGTCTTTATATTTATATAAATACTATATGTGATAATATGTTTATTTACATAAACATATTGTTATATACATATATAAATAAAATATATACATATAAATGATATATTTAATTTATTCATTGTTTCATGAATATGATACAAATGTATATACTGGAGATACAAATAGGTTTCTATGCAAATAATACAGATATATATTACATATAATACATTGTATACATATGTAATATCTATACAATGCATGTATGTTTATAAATATGTGTTATGTGTATAACTATATGATACTTGTGCACATGTGTCTATATATTATGCATGTGTGTAATATGTACATATGTATATAAACCAAGGACTGATGGTGGTAAGTGAGGGAAACACAAGAGTTTGTATGTCTAGACAGGATAGAATTGGATAGAAATCACCCATTCTTTTGAGAAAAGTTTCTATGAGGATGTTTGCCAAATTCTGGGTTTGATGGTACATAAATGGGGAGTTTTCAGGACGGGGTACAGAAATAATTTAGTAAGACTATGGAAGCTGAAGGACAATTTTAAAAGGAAGAATTCAGGTCTTGCCTGGAAGAGAAAGCAATGAGGAAGGAGAATGGGAAAATGGAAGGCAAGTTGAGATGGGGGAGGTAAGGAGAAAAAAGAGGGTCCCAGGTGAAAAATAAAGGGTATAAGAAAGCCAGGAGTAGCCTGGTAGACTTTAAATTATAATCACAACTCCCTACATTTGTGTGAAAACTGTTGATCGGGGGAGATTCCCCAGTCAACTTGACTACCTTACAGAGGAGTAAACCTTTGTCTAGGACTTAAGTCACTCAACATGCAAATTATTAAGCACTTTGTATGTCCTGGAAGCTTTACAAAATATTGAAGATGCAAAGAAAGGCAAAAGCAGCCCCTCTCTTAGGGAATTTATATTCTAATGGAGGATCCAGCATATCGACAATTAGGTACATATAAGATAAATGAAGAAGAGAAAGGAGATAACCAAGAAGGGGAATACTAGCCCTGAAAGTTGGAAAAGTTTCCTACAGAAAGTGACATTTCAGCTATATCGATGAAGGGATTTTGAGAAGAAGAGGAGAGATTTTGAGAAGAGAAGGAGAGCAGTCCAGGTTGAGGGTACTGAGATGGAAATGGGGGAGACCTGTCACTGAATTCTAGAGAGGGGGAGTAAAGTATAAGAGGACTGCATTGTGAAGAGCTTTAAATAGGCCAAGCAATATTTGATCTTTGAGGTAACAGGGAGACACCGTGGTCTCGAGTTTGGGAATGAAATGCTTAGATATACATTTTAGGAATATCACTTTGACAGCTACAGGGAAAATGCATTAAAGTAAGGGGAGACTTGAAACGGAGGGAACAAATATGCAGCTTTTGCAATAATCTGAGTGAGAGATGATAAGGGCCTGACCTAAGATGGCAGCTGTGTGAATGGCAAGAGGGAGCTAGATAGGAGAATCGTTGTGAAGGTATGAAGGATGAGATTTGGCGACCGATCAGATATGAGGATCACCAAGAGTGAGGAGCTGAGGGGCAGCTAGGTGGCGTAGTAGATTGTGTCTTCCCCCTGTAGTCAGGAGGACCTGAGTTCAAATCCAGCCTCAGACACTTGACACTTACTAGCTATGTGACCTTGGGAAGTCATTTAACCCCAAATGCCTCACAAAAATAAAATAAATAAGAGTGAGGAGTTGAAGATGATACCAAGGTTCACCAACATTGTGAACATGGGCCACTGGGAGGATTGTGGTGCCCTCGATGATAATGGCTGGTTGTTGTCCTTTGTAACCGAAGAGGACCAAAATGCCATCATTATGTCAGGGTCGATGTACAGTGTGTTTGACCATGGCTGATCAAACCAACACATGCTCTGAAGGCTCTACCACTGGTTGGGCACAAATAGTTTATGTGAACATTTGGAATGGAAATGTCTCTAAATGTGCTCATCTCGCATTTCTTTTGAGCTATTGCAATTCTGCTTCACTTACAGAGCACAGTGCCTCCTGAGGGATGTTTCAGTGGGCTTGCCCCCAGCGTGAATTGGTTGGCGAGGTCCCTTGGGAGGATGGACTTGTTGTCTGAGGAGCCACCTCTCTGTGCCAGACCATTTTACAGAAAAAAGAGCCAACAAGTCACCTCTGGTTCATTCTTTAGTTTTTCTGTGTTTGCAGGACAGACTAGAGCACAGCAGATTGGCCTTGGGAGAGAAGGGCAGGATAGGGGAGTCACTGTCTCCTACCAGGAAACATTAATGGCCACCAGAACATCAGTGTCGTCCTACTGAAGTCTCCAAATTCAGTTCCCTTACAAGGGGAGTTTATAGGTTGGCACAATCACTTTATGTGGTTTCAATGAATATCTTTTCTCATCTCCATTTTTATGGGGCGATATAAAGTCTGGCCTCTAACTGATGTATGCATCTCTGGACACACACACACACACACACACACACACGTATCATTGTTCAGTTGTTTCAGTCATGTCCAACTCCTTGTAACCCCATCTGGGGTTTTCTTGGCAAAGATACTAGAGTGGTTTGCCATTTCCCTCTCCAGCACATTTTACAGATGAAGAAAGAGATACAACCAGGGTTAAGTGACTTGCCCAGGGTCACACAGCTAAGTAAGATTCTGAAGTCAGATTTGAACTCGAAGATGAGTCTTCCTGACTACTGGCCAGGCTCTCTATCCAGTGCACCACCTCACTGCCCTTCATACATAGGCACATACATATACATAAGCACATATACATACACAAATATATATGTATATGAATATATATATGTATATATGTATGTGTATAGTATATGTATATAAAACCTTCAGTGCCTGTAAAAGAGCCAGGATCTTGTTACCCACAGTTGTGGAAACCCAGACATAAACATATTTGGAGGTTACCCAGAGTAAACATATAGCAAAGTCAAGCGGTGGGGAGGACAGAGACAATGAACCAAAGAGATAATCTTTTAATGATAATTAATAATCTGACCTCTTTTAGGTCAGGTCCTAAGGTCAAACCTAAGTTAGTGTGATGTGAACACCGAACTTAGAGGATCTGGGCCATGGATTACACCTTTATGATGCTCTTCTTAAATTTTCATGGCTCTTTCACATTTAATGTGAAAAATCACAATTTATCCATCAAAGCTGCTCTATGAGGTAGGAAGGTCAGACATCATTCCCATTTTACAACTGAGAAGACTGAGGCACCATGAAGACAAGTGGCAGACTTGAAGGATTAAGTAGTCGATGGCAGAGACAGCTGCCCTAATTTGCATCCAGATCCAGGCCATTTCTATTAGATTATATCAGCTCTCATTCTGTTGTGAGAGTCTTAAGTCTTAGATCCCAGACCAAGGGTGGGGAACCTGTAGTCTCAAGGTCACATGCAGTCCTCTAGGTCCTCAAGTGTGGCGCTTCAACTGAATCCAAGCTTGTTCAAAGGGCCACACTTGAGAACCTAGAGGGCCACATGTGGCCTCGAGGGCACAGGTTCCCCACCCTTATCCTAGACAGAAGAATTCCCCTTTGAGATCAAAGGAAAGAGCATGGCATGGTCAAGGCATAGATTCTACAAAGGTTAAAGATGGGTAATGTACAGATGAGAAGGGAACACGGGGCATCTGTTTGTGTGTATGTATATGTGTACATATGCATGTGTGTATGTATGTATATGTGTGTGTATATACACACGTATGTGCATATGGAGAGAGAGACAGAGACACAGAGCCAGACAGACAGACAGAGACAGAGATAGAGACGGAGAACAGAGCGAGGGAGGGAACGTTGAACTTGAAGCCAAGGAGAGCCAGGTCTTCTGACATATGCCCATGGGTAAATCACTGTAACTCACTGATCCTTAGTTCCTCCATCTGTAAAATGGGCTTAATGATATTTACAGTGCCCACCTCACAGGGCTCAAATGAGAAAACATATATAAAGGGCTCCGCCAACTTTCAATGGAACGAGCTTGAACAGACTCACAAAAGCCAATTGTTAAATCTTCAGTGTGAGCGCTTATACCTTAGCAATTGGCAAATGCTACAAATCAGGGTTGATTTATTGTTTTGTTGGTTGTCTAGACTTAGGAAAGTAATGGAGAAGATGTTATTATTTCAGATTAATCTGAAAAGGGAGTCACACACGCATTTGTGCTGGGAGGAGGGAAGAACCAGTTTGTTAAACACTCAACAACATATTAGCCTTTCCTCAGTATAAATGTTCTTTGTTATTCTGTGAGGTGTGTTTGGATTTGGGAAACAACAATGACAGCAATAGTTTACATGTATGTTGTGCTTTAAGGTTAACAAGACATGCTACATACAATATCTTATTTGACCCTCATAACAATCCTATGAAGTGGGTTCTATTTAATTCCCATTTTTCAGACTAAGAAACTAAGCATCGGGGAGTTTAAGCTTAGGACAGGTAGCGTGGAGGACAGAGCACTGCTCCTGCAGTCAGGGAGACCTGAGTTCAAATCCAGCCTTGGACACCAATTAGCTTTGTGCCTTAGGACTAATTAACCTCTATTTACCTCAGTTTCCTCATCTGTAAGATGGGAACAATAACCGTATCTACCTCCCAGGGACGTCATGAGGATCAAATGAGGCAATAATTGTGAAAGTACTTAGCCCAGTGTGAATGTTGGCTATCACTATCATAATTATTATTATATTATTCAGCAGCATGCCCAGGATCACCTAGTAAGTGTCTGAGATAGATTTCGAACTCAGGGCTTCTTGACTCTCATCTGCTAGGCCTTGTTGCTTCTACATCACTCCTCCCACCCCTTTCCAGTCCCCTAACAAACCCTAGACTTTGGCACGATCAGTGACCTGCCCAAAGTAATTCAGAAGTTTCTTCCTGGAGAGGTCTCCACTAGCCACAATATTGTTTCTCGCTGCTGTTGCTGCTCAAACCAGAGGCAGAGTCCTTGTTTACACCAAAAGGGGACAAGCTTTCAGGTTTTCAACACACATGCCTCTCCATTCCCCAACGCTTAACTGTTTTTAAACAGTGTATTCTTCTTGAGCCAAGAGCCAGAACAAAAAGGCATTGAGTGTAAAGAGGCTGTCTGGAGTCTCAGAGTGTCGGGGACTTGGTGACCCAGCAGCCTCTGCTGACAGGTCAGTGGAGGTGCCCCGACACCACGTCAGCACTCACCTCATGGATATTCTCTTTTACCCGGCTGTCAGACGGATGCATGACTGTTCCCATCACTTTCATATTGCCGCAGACAACCAGGGCTTCATCAGGAGCATCTGTGTTAATTCCTATTCGCCCATGACAGACGACAGATTCTGGAACGTGTCCTCGCTGCCACAACACGTCACTGTCATTCTCAAATTGCCCGGGGTTAGATGCCTGGAAAAAAATTATAGTCTGAGATAAAGCGGATCAAAGGAAGAGAAAACATCTCTTTTTGTTTCTACAAATAAATAGCCTGCCTCGGTGCTCCTGACCTGTCCAAATGGTGCTGAGACCTTGAGGTCAGCAGGGGAATGGTTTCGGGTGGCTTCCTTTATCCCTTGCTCTACTCTCTAAGTTTTCTGTGCTTTGAACATGTCTGAGGGAGCTAGGTCTATTAAAATGATAGACGGGAAGAAAGAATGGGAGAAAAAGAAAAAGAAATTTTCTGAAGAAAAGCAAGAATAATGATTTCAGCTTAAAGATAATGACAGAACTTAGGAAATGTAAAAATGAAAAATAGCAATAAAATTTTATTTTAAAAAAAAGAAAATGGGGGCAGCTAGGTGTCACAGTGAGTAGAGCACTGGCCCTCAGGAGGACCTGACTTCAAATCTGGCCTCAGACACTTAATACTTATTTGCCATGTGACCTTGGGCAAGTCACTTAACCCTAATTGCCCTCCAAAAAAAACCACACACTCAAAAAAACAAAAAAATAAAATTATAAAGTTGGCGATATAAATAAAAACAACTTTTATGCATAGAGCACCTTATTCCTTTTGTATGCATTGCCTCATTTGTAAATGACATACACATATTTGATACTGAAATATCAGTGCCTCACAATATTTTTTTCTACATATGCTACTTATGTGGGGAATGGAAGAGTATTAAGACTTCAAGACAATTTTACCTCCTTCGCACTTTTACCAAGGGCTGGACAAGTCAGGGTATCACTCATGAATGTTTCAAGATAATCACCATTTATTGACTGCCTACTATGAGCTAGATACTATGGCAGCTGCTCATAATACAAGACAAAAATAGAACAATCCCTGACCTCAAGGAGCTTATATTCTACTGGGGGAAAGCCATACATATCCAGATAAATACATATAAAATATACAGAATAAATGCAACAATAATTTGGAGGGTGGAAACAGATTTCAAAGTGTGTTAAAAACCAATGGAATGTGCATTTTATTTTAAAAGCAATAGAAAGGCATTCAGGTTTCTTCAGGGAGATTAGATCTGCACCTTATTTTTGGCTGTATGGAGGATGAATTGTAGAGGAGAGAAACTGAAGACAGAGAAGTCAATTAGAAGATAATGTAATATTCTCAGCAAGAGAAAATGAAGGCAAAAGTAGGATGGTAGCTAAGCAAGTAGAAAGAAGGACCTAGATAGATATTCCAAGGTAAAGAGGGTGCAAGACCTATTGAGGCCTCAGTTTCCCCATCTGTAAAAAGAAGAGGTTAAACTAGGTCATCCTCAAGGTCCCTTTCTAGCTTCAGGACTATGGTCCTAGGTAGAATTGATAGGATTATAAATTTGTTGTTCATCTTTCATTTTAGGAGAGAAGCAATGACATCAGAAGGGTGATGTTTTGATTTGCAAATGAATTGGATTTAAGTGAGGCAGAGCTGTGCAAAGTCACCAGTCTCACTTTCTCCTCCAAAGTCATCAAAGTCCAATGGCAAGACATGGGTCAGGACAACTGGAGATGGTCCAGGATACAGTAGGTCATCTTGGCTTTTCTAAATTAAGGCCTTTTCCCAGGTCTCTGTTTATCTGAGGCAACACCCATTCAGTGACTAAGTGCTAGGTAAGAATTAAATTTAAAGCTGGAAGACATCTTAAAGGCCGTGAAGTCCAACCCCTGCATTTTACAAGTGAGGAAGTTGAGTCTCAGAGAAGTCAAGGAGCTTGTTCCTGGTCAGGCAACTAAGAAATGTCAGAGGCTACATCTGAACCCAGGTCTTGCTGACTACAAGTTCTACACTCTCTTCACAACTCCAAATTCTTCCCATCTTGGTAACTGATTGAACATGGGAATGATCAAAAGTGACAAATCTAAGATGACTCTCAGGTAGTGAACCTGAGTGATTCACATTGACCAATGATGAGTAATGCCACCCACCTCCTGACAGACGGGATAGACTAACATGAAGAATGAGACATAACATTTTTGGATATTTCCAATATGGGATTCTATTTTGCTTTCCTATGCTTAATTGTTACAAGAGTTTTGTTTTTCTTTTTGAGAGGGGGAGGTTAGAAGGAGGATAAAATTAATGTTTGACAACTGAAAAATATTTTAAAGAATAAAAGAGAAAAATAAATATAAGGTTAAAAAAAGAATTTTTTTCTTCTTAAGTAAAATTATACACACTCTATAAAGCACCAGTTTTCACTTGATCTCACCCTCTTGGTTTTTCTATTTGTTTTAAAGGATGTGATAAAATTCCATTCAGCAAAGATTTATAATACTTCTATTCTGTGTAAGGTGCTATGCTAGCTACATTTTGGGAATAAAAAAATAAAATAAAAACATAAACAGAACTCTCCCTATTCTTAAGGAGCCTACCTTCTAAATTTTCTCCAAATTCTCAGACAAGCATTTATTTTGTGACTATCAATAATTATAGTATCTGCCACATAACACTTCTAGGTGCATGTTTGTAGGGACTCAAATCTAAAAAGTCACCCGAAGCTTGAGATTTCCTCGGTTGTTTTCTGTTCTCACATATTAAATGGGACAGTGGAAGTTCAGAAGTTCAATGCTGTTAAGGTTTGTGTAAAGAGGCAAACATTTTCAGTTTCCCCTCATCCTCCCACCGATTTTCATCTTGATTTTCCAGAAATGCTGGGCTCTGAGAGGCAAAGACAGCCAGGGTGAAAAGTAGTCACTTTGTGAAGGCTTCTTTGTGTGAGCCCACTTGAGCAAAGAGCTTTTTTTGCTGGTGTCTTCAGGGTCCAGGTAGGAGACTCTTGGACTACAAAACTCCTACTCCTACAAACATTCAAGTCATATCCAAAGGCATGTGATGCAAAGTAGGCCTGTATATGTGCTATATCCTAAGCATAATGAGATATCTCAGGAAAACACAACAAAACAATGATACATTTAGATTGGAGTAATTATCAAGTTGGTAGCTTGTAACTGTTGTGGTCTAGGGTTGCTGGGAACCCCAAAATTCAAAGGCAAAAGACATGGGTCCTGCCTTGAAAGAATTCGACTCAAGCCTTCTTTCAGTCAGAGAAAGGGTTTATTAAAACACCAGTTGCGGTGGGCAAGATTTTAAGAATCTATGTTATTGTAACACTTGTACTGACAAGTGAGCCAGACTCTTAAGGAATCTGAGCATTTTAATGGAGGCAAGATGGACCTTTTATACAGAAAGACTGTGGAAAGATCTGAATGCGACGTAGGACTGGCCAAGCAGTCTGGGGTGACTGGGAGGTAACAGAAGGGATCTAGATGGAATTAAGGGGTGGTCTAGGGTGGGGCCACAACGAAAGGGCAGTGGAAAGGATTATTAACTTAGAAGGGCCAAGTACCCCAGGCAAATGCCAGGAACCTGGGCCACATGGGAGAGTACAGGGACTTTTCCTTTTGGGGGTCCAGATCCCAAAGACATGGTCTTTTCCTTTTAGGGGTTCATATCCCATCCCCAACATTACCAGTATAATAGATTCATAGGAAACATTCCAACAAACCTGCTTTGTCACATCAGATACATCTAAAAAGCTTATTTCTATTCAAATCACATTTAAAAAAGGCCATAGATATCTTTGGGATTCCAGACTTGAGTTTCCTAATAAGGAGATAGCCTCATCTATAATAGAAAATAATATTCTTTCGAAGATATATAAACTTGGATCCTCTGTGGCATCATTAATGAAATATTCAAAAGCAGCTTTTAAAGTACTACCACTGATTGGAATTAAGATAGAGAATTTATATGCAACACAATTAATGTTGCTTACTGCATAGAACTTCAAAATAAATGATTGAAAGCCCTTATCTATCATTCAATAAATTGAAAAAACATTTATGAAATACCTACTATGAGCCAGATACTGTGCTAAGTTCTGGGGAACCAGAGACAAAAGACAGTCCCTGCCCTCCAGGAGGGGCAGCACTAGAGGCACTTGGGCTCTAAACCTAAGATCCTATGACCCCATCAAATTCATTTTTCCCTACATACCCTTAGGAAAGTCACTTTATGAGGCAGAACCAGGTGAACATTGTACATAGTAACAGGAATATTCTAACGATAATCAGCTGTGACTTAGCAGCTCTGATCAACTCAATGAACCGAGACAATTCCAAAGGATTCATGATGAAAAACAGCACCCACCTCCAGAGAGAGAGCTAGTGAACTCTGAATACAGATTGAAGCATTTTGTTTTTCACCTTATTTTTCTTGCTCTTTTTTTGGCAACACGGCTACTACAGAAATGTGTTTGCATGACTTCGCCTGTATAATAGGTATCATAGTGTTGGCCTTCTCCACGGATAGAGGAGAGGCCTCTGGGAGGGACAGAATTTGGAACTCAAACAATTTTTTTAAATGAATGTTTAAAAAGTAAATAGACAAATAAAATAAAGAGATTAGGGGCACAAAAAAAGGAAAGTCATCACTTGTCTAAGATGGTGACCTTCTTTAAGATCGCCTTTGCTAAGGATGCTGGGATAACATCCTTTCTTTATAGGATAAAGAACAAAAGAATATCCTTTTTTTTTTAGGATATCATACTGCATATGATGTAAGGATTTTTTTAAAAGGATATGACTCCCATTTTCATTTCTTGTTCTGTGAGCCAATGATAATATATCTCTATATACCCATAAAGGTTATCAATATGAGACATTAATAGAAAATATGTATGTAGCACTTAGAAGTTGGGTGCCCAGCAGGGTGACTACTCCCAGGTTCTCGGTTTCTTGGTGGTCTGGGCTCCTATTCCATAGCACGTGAGTCCCCACTGCTATGCTTATCTTTAATAGCCTTAACCCAAAACAAAGACATTCCATTCAGATCACAGTAGCAATGTTTTAATTCCTCCCTTAAACCTGAGGTGCACTCTTCCATAAACAAATACATCTGCAGGACGAGTGAGTATACACATAGAGAACAAAGATTGCGAGGCACATTATGAGCTCCTTGAGGATAGTGACTGTCTTCTGCCTTTCATTTTATCTCCAGTGACTAGCAGAGTTCCTGGTACATAGTAGGCACTTGGCAAATGTTTTCTATTGACTGACATACACGGGGGACACGGGCAGGTTGCTCTGTTTCTCGGTTGGCCTTGTTCCTCATGATACAAAGCATTTCTGCTGGACAGGTCACTCTCAGGACTCCCTGAGCTTGGTACTCCCTAGGCAACTTTAGACTCCACCACCACCAAGTTCAGGTTCAGAGACACTCCTTACCTGGGATACTATTGAGCTCTTTCAGAAAGAGCAAGGACTCTTTCCCTACGATTGCTAAAAGCAAGGATGCCCATCAGTTGGGGAATGCCTGAACAAGTTGTGGTATATGATTGAGCTGGAATACTACCGTGCTATAAGAAATGATGATCTCAACAATCTTAGAAAAACATGAAAAGACTTGCAGGAAATAATGAAGAGCAAAATCAACAGAACCAAAAGAATGTTGTATATATATAGTAACAGCAATATTGTTTTCAGAACAACTTTAATAACAATAAGTTATTTTGACCATCATAAATA
Organism: Pseudochirops cupreus; assembly: GCA_028627135.1. NCBI lineage: Eukaryota > Metazoa > Chordata > Mammalia > Diprotodontia > Pseudocheiridae > Pseudochirops > Pseudochirops cupreus. The sequence goes on from CM053581.1 coordinate 369,354,763, forward strand.
CCCAAATTAACTATAAAGAATATACGAAGAGGGGGAGGCTAGGTGGTGCAATGAATAGAGCACTGGCCCTGGAGTCAGGAAGTCCTGAGTTCAAATCCGACCTCAGACACGTAACACTTCCCTAGCAGTGTGACCTTGGGTAAGTCACTTAACCCCAATTGCCCTGCCCTCCCCCCCAAAAAGCCAAAAAGAAAAAAAAGAATATATGAAGAAAGAAGCTATATACATCCAGAGAAAGAACTGATAAATAGAAATATGTGTAGAATAATTTAAATACATACAAACACACATACATATATACATGTGTATATGTACACACACAGAGACACACACACACATATTTGTGCCTAATAGTAGCCACCTCTAGGGCAGGGGGACGGGAAGGAGGGAAAAAAAGAAATTTACACAACAACTGTATTATATATTTAATAGAAATAGCAAGTTGTACATAATAGATTTGTAGTTTCATGTGCAATCATCTTTTTATTATACTATATTATGGACATTCTTGTTTTGTTCCATAAATTAAAAATAAAATAAATTTTTAAAAAGATTGCTAAAAGCCTTTCCACTTTGGCTCCCTCAAGACTTAGGCTTGGAGGGCTGCCATTTCCCAGGCAAGACCTAAAAGTGAATGCCCTTTAAGCTGGACCTGTATTCATTCGTTCTCAGAATGATGTTTTGAAATTCATAAAATAAAAAACTAGGATTACAAAGAGAACCAATTATATCAAAATAACGATGTAACTTTTTTCACCATCAAACTCTCCAAGAGTCAAGAACCTTCAGGTAAGAAGAGCTGCCTAAGGCTTAGAAAAAAGTTAAACAAATGAGCCACCATTGCAGGTCTTTTTGAACCCCAAGGCTAGTATGTTAAACTCCTTCTCCACACTGACACGCAACTCAGCATAGACTGAAATAAACCATTTAATCACTCTCTAATGAATCCCAGCCTGGCTAAGTGACTTCCCCAGGCCTCTACAGGTAATAAATGCCTACCTTATGACTACAAATACAGAATTCTTTCCACACTATACCTCAATGTCAACTTTAACTTTTTTAAATGGTCCAGTAGATTATTAATAATATTAAGGAAGTGGATGGATGGGGTGATAGTAGGCACTTTTAATCTCTGTTTTGCCACCAGATTATTCCAGAAACAGAAGGGATTTTCCCTCCCTCCTCTCTCCACAGGAGAGTCTCACTTGTCAAGAATTGTGTTGCTACCACCCAAATATTGTCTTATTGGAAGTGTTATTATAAGGTCATAATTTGAATGAACGAGAAATATACAAATTCTTTGGTATACTCTGCAAAAATGAGTGTTTTATCAGTTTAGTCACTGTTTCTACTATATTAAAACTATGAAACAGTTTTTAAAGGTTTCCAATCATAGGTAGTTTATCAAACTCATAGAATATTAGAAGGGATCTCAAAGGTCGTCTAGTCCAAAGGTTCTTAACCTGGGATCCATGGACCCTATGGATAGATTTCATCCATGGACAGATAAACTTGGGTGAGGAAAAAAACATATATGTATATATGTATGTATATTTTTATGTATATACATATATATACATATATTTAATTTATTTATTTTGCCTTTATTTACTTTGTGTTATTTTTCACTAAGCTTTGGTTACCTTTGTGATCCTATGTATTTTATGCATTTAAAAACCTTATTCTACTATAGTTCCATAAGAATGATGAGCAGGAGGATTTCAGAAAAACCTGGAAAGATTTACATGAACAGATGCTGAGTGAAGTGAACAGAACCAGGAGAACATTATACATAGTAACAGCAACATTGC
>CM053581.1:369357073-369373088 GCA_028627135.1 Pseudochirops cupreus
AAAAAAAGGAGAAAGTGATCCATCATTTAACTCATATTTATATTTATCTCCTTCCTAAATTGGCAAGTAATGTGGAAAATGAATTATTGCAGAAATTCCTTATGTCTTGGATTCCAATGTTAAGAACTTGCTACCTGGGGCAATTTAAAAATAAATCTTCTGGATTTGGAACTTATCATCTGAGAAATGGATTTATTCAGAGGACCTGGGTTTGAATCTTGGTCTCAGTTACTACTTATATAACCTTGCACAACTCAGATCCCCCCAGGCTTAAATTACTTTTCTGTATGACAAGGTGATGGGAATTATAAGACCTCCGAGGTCTCTTTCAGCTTGAAATCCTTTGAACCTATGAATATTGAGATATATTTCAGAAAGGGAAGGGGGAAGATGGTAGTTGTAGTAGCAGGGTATCGGGGGCCACTTGGGTACCAGCCCCAAGTGTGAGCGGAGATGTGATAAAGAGAAAAGAGAAATCAGGCAACGTGGGTAGTTCAAGGAAGAACCATGAACTCCGTTTAATGATGATTTGAACAAGGTTTTTAAAAATCCAAAGAACAAAGATTCGAGTATTCTCATCAATAGACTTAGTTTTTCACATCCTGGGATGTTATCATAGTTTTATTGTTATAATAGTCTACTACATCCTGGAAGTAATACTCAGATAAAATCAAAATTTCTATTTTCTAGGCTCCAAGAGCCTGGGGGCATTCATCAGGTCTTTGGGAAGTCAATTAACATTTTTAAAGGCATTAACAAAGAGAATGCAAAGGCCAAAGCAGGCCTTCAAACATCTAGGTTTTGTAAATCGTTGTCTTGAATCTGCTATACCTTGGGACCAAAACAGGAAAGGCTTGTCTTATCTGAAGCTTTGAGAATTCTAGGCACCAAAGTCTTTGGAAATCCAACAGGTCTTTGGAAGTCAGTTAACATTTTACAGGATGATGCAAATGAGAGCAGGTTTCAAAGCATTTAGGTTTGTTTAACACAAATCTATGCCAAAACCACATTTCCAGAGCATCTGTATGTGAACTGACCCCCAAGATCAAATGTTTTTGGCTTGCTTCAGCAGGGGTAATACATCTCAGTTGGATGGAAACTAGCATATTTGATTTGGGAACTTGATTTTTATCTTTTGTTAGGACTTGGGATACTATGGGGTTAAGAGGATGAATCACAACATTGTAAGGTTCCAATAAAACATCTTATTGCAGGTGTGACAGCTGGGGAGGGGGGTTATTGATTATAGTTCTGAAGAGTATTTATGAGTGCCTGGAGGCAGATAGATTGCTGGCATACGACCAAGCTTGTGGAAACTAGCCTTAATGCAGAGGTTTGTGGGTAGAGTTGAGGTGAACAGATTACTTTATTGGGTGTGAGAAAATTGAGTGAGAGCTACTTTACCAAGAGTCTTCTTCCCTAAAAACGATGTAACTGTGTAGGGTCCTCAAAGTCTAGGAGGTTTGTTGATGCCTACCTTTGCATTTGAAAGGTAGGCATTTAGAACAAAGGATTTCAGGTGGAAGGAAATTACCAGGGAGCACCTTCACTTAAGCCCTTTGGTTCACACCTCCTCCCAACACCCCTCCCCCCATTCATTTGCAAGCAGACCCAGATGATTTTGGAGCCTAGAGGATTTAAGATTCACCTAGCCTTTTGTGGTTTATTGGAATGTAGCCCACTAAGAAAAGTCTGGAGAAGGAAATGCTAATTGATAATCCAGAGTTGACTAGAGTTAAAGGGGGTATTCTAACTCTAAATCAAATAGAGCCTTGGGATAAAGACCTTAATCCTTCTAATGTGAAGAAGTCAGTAGAAAAGACAGACCTAGTGGATGTGGATTCCAACTAGCTGGCTAGACTATGCTCCAAAAGTTATTATTATTTGAGGTTGACACTAGGAACTGTGCAAGAAGAAAAGAAGGGAGGGAGGAAATAAAGGGGTAGGAAAAGGGAAAGAGAAGAGATTGAATATTTTATTTTTGCTTGTCTTGCTGGGTTGTTTCATTAGATACTTTGCATTTCTAGCTGACTAGTAAAACTAGAAGTATTGGTAGGGATTTTATGGGCTGTGTTTTGAAGTGATACAACAATAAAAGCAACAACAAAGTAATAATAAAAATAGATATGGTTTAAAGAGTTAAAAAGGGAAACTATATTAAGCCTAAAGGCATCTTAGATAATAAAACATCAGTATTTAGCATATATGCCCTGAATAATATGGTATCTTAACTATATGAAAGGCAAACCAATAAAATTAATGAGAGAATTAGACATTAAAACTATAGTAGTTGGAGACCTCAATGTGTACATTTCAGACCAAGATAAATCTAACAAAAAGATAAACAACAAAGAAGTTAAGGACCTGAATAGAACTTTAGGAAATTTAAATAGAATAAGCCATCCCTCTCTCTCCTTGCAGAGAGTGGAAGGCAGACATTGGGAAGCTCGTCATAGTTCCTCTACCATTTAAGGAGGATGTCCAGGGCATTCACCCCATCATTTCCCACTGAGCTACTTTCCTGAATTTAAAAATTCTACAGAAACTTATTTGGAAAGATGAAATAAACTTTGAAACACTTCTCTCCATCACTCCCTGTCCCCAGGGTATTTCTTTCACTTTGATTAAAGAGGGTAGAAGATTAGAGAATTCCTCCCAGATATTTAAGGATGACCCCCTACTCAGCTGCTTTCCTGGACTTCATAATCTCCAGAACCGGATCACCCCACAAAATGACATCAACTCTGTAACTCACTCCTCCTTCGATCATTTCCCACTCTGCCACAAGACTTTATCATGCACCATTCTGGGTACGCTCCAGACCATTTTTTCAGCTTTTTATATGTTGTTTTCCCCCATTGGATTGTGAGTTCTTTGAGGAAAGAGACTATCTTATGTATTTCTTTGGATCTCCAGCACCTAGCACAGTGCCTGGAACATAGTAGGCAGTTAATAAATACTTATTGAATCTGATGATAACTGAATGGGAACAGAAAATTATATATATATATATATTTATATATACACATATACATACATATTTATATATATATGTGTATGTATGTATACATATATATTCTACCTATATAATATGTATTCTACATATTTAAAAGAATTTCTTTATGAGTGTATATACATATGTATGTATATGTTGAACATGAGAACTTTACAAAAAATTAACCAGGTACTAGATTATAAAAACAATTACTCCCTCAATACTTTAATAATGACAGGGATCATAGAGGGTGTTAAGTAAGTCAGAGGACATGGGAGTGGTTTTATTATGTAGAGATCATCTTAAAAGAAGAAAGGAAAAGGCATATACTAGGGGAAAAAGGGAGAGGAAGAGTGAATGAAATTATCTCCCATAATTGGAATAAACAAGTAGTAAACTATACAAACAAGGGGGAAAATTTAGGAAGAACAGTGGAAACTTGAACCTTATCTTTAACTGAACTGGTTGAAGGAAGGTAGTGAGAGAGTGGATAAAGCCCTGGGCTTGGAGTCAGGAAGAATCATCTTTCTGAGTTCAAATGTGGCCTCCAACATTAGCTATGTGACCCTGTGTAAGTCACTTAACCTTGTCTGCCTCAGTTTTCTCATCTGTCAAATGAGCTGAAGAAGGAAATAGCAAACCACTTCAGGATCTTTGCCAAGAAAGCCCCAAATGGGATCATGATATCCGACATGGCAACAACAAAAAAATATTTGATTAAAAGAAATGAAAGAGAAGACTATGTTATGTTGAAAGACACCACAAGCAATGAATTAATATTCCTTTACATGTGAGGACTGAATGGCAGAGTAGTTAAATACCTAAAAGAAAAGTTAAATGTGTTAAAGGGAAAATACACAATGCAATTTTGATAATGAAGTGGGAGGGGGAGGAACCTCATTTATCCTTGTGCAGTGATATGCCAGTAAATCTGACAACCTAAATGAAATGGATGCATATTTATACAAATATAAAATGCCCAAATTAACAGAATAAGAAATAGAGAACCTGATCTCAGAAAAGGAAATTGAACAAGTGACAAATGAATTCCCCAGACTAAAAACAGTAACAACCCAGGAGCAGATGCATTTACCAGCAAATTCTGCCTAACATTTAGGAAAAATTGCAGTAATACATAAACTGTTTGAAAAAATAAAGGAAATGAAGGGGTCCTGTAAAATTCATTCTATGATATAAATATGGCATTGATACCTGAACAAGGGAGAGTCAAAACAAAGAAAATTATAGACCAATATCCCTAATGATTATTGATGCAAATATTTTAAATAAAATATTAGCAGGAAGATTAAAGTAGCACATCACAAAGATTATATGCTATGATCAGGCTGGATTTATATTAGGAATTTAGGATTGGTTTAATATTAGAAAAATTTGCAATAACAGATAATATTAAATACAAAAACAAAAATATCATTAAATGTGGGAAAAGTTTTTGACATGATATTTATTCCTATTAAAAATACTGAAAACCCAGTACTAAATGAATCTATCTTTAATTTGATAAGTAGTACATATCTGAAACCAAGAGCCAGCATTATATGTAATGCAAATAAACCAGTGGCCTTTCCAAGAGAATCAAGGATAAAATACAGATTTCCATTCTCAACACTATTATTTGATAGAGTGCTTAAAGTGCTAGCTACAGCAATAAGATGAGAAAAAAGTAATTAAGAGAATAAACAGTCAAAAAAGAACTCAGATGTTCACTTTTTGTAGATGTTTACTTAGAAAACCCTAGAACCTCAACTAAAAATAATTGAAACAGTAACTTCAGCAAAGTTGCAGTCTATGAAATAAATCCACTTAAAATCATTAGCATTTTCTATATATTACCAACAAAACCCGACAGGAAGAGACAGAAAAATCTATTGCATTTAAAATAACTATAGAACATTCGAAATACTTTGGAATCTACATGCACAGTTCAACTAAATGCAACTAAAAGCTGTCTTTAAACAAATAATTGGAGAGATAGCAATTGCTCTTGGTTAGGCTGATCCAATATAATAAAAATGAAAATAGTACCTAAATTAACTTATTAAGTACCATAACAATCTTCCAAATGATTATTTTATAAAGCTAGAAAAAGAAATTGTTGTGTTGATTTCAGTTGTCTGACTCTTCTTGACCCCATATGAGGTTCTCTTGGCAAAGATACTGAGGTGGTTTGCCGTTTTCTTCTCCAGCTCAAACAGGTGAGGAAACTGAGACAAACAGAGTTAACTGACTCACCTGGGGTTACACAAGTAGCAAATATCTGAGGCCAGATTTGACCTCAGGAAGATGAATGAGTCTTCCTGACTCCAGGTCCAGCACCACTTAGCTGCCCAGAAAAAATAACAAAGTTCATCTGGAGGAACAAAAGGTCAAGGGAAAAAAAAAATGTGGGAAGGAAGGGGATCCAGAAGTGCTAGAGTTCAAATTTTACTACAAATGGTACACATCGGAATGATTTATTTACTGGTTATGAAATAGAAAAGATTGATGAGTGGAACAGATTAGGAATATAACATACACAAGCAAAAGAGCACAATAGTCTTGTGTTTAATAAACCCCTAAACTCCAGCTACTAGGATAAGAAATCACTATTTGACAATATTTCTGGGAAAACTGGAAAGCAGTTGGGACCCATATTCAGAGATAAGCTATAAATGGATATAGAACTTAGACATTTAAGGTGATATCATAAACAAATTAGAGAAACAAGAAAGAAATTGCCTTTAAGATCAAAGATAGGGAAAGATTCATGACCAAATGAGGGCTAGAGAAGATCACAGAAGATTAAATGGACAATTTTAATTGAGTGAAATTAATGTTGAGGTTTTTTTGCACAAACAAAAGCAATGCAACTAAAATTAGAAGGGAAACTGATAAATGAGAAGACAATCTTTATAGCGTTTCTCTGATAAACTAAGATATAGAGGAGGTAGATTCAAATTTATAAGACTAAGAACCATTGTTAAATTGATAAATGCCCAAAGTATATGAATAGGTAGTTTTCTAAGGAAGAAATTCAAGCTATCAATGTCCATATGAAAATAAAATTTTCCAAATCAAAATTATAACTTTATAATTATATAATTATTATATATCTATTATATATAATTATATATCTATTATATATCTTATATATAATAGATATATAATTATATAATATAATTTCCAAATCCAAAATTATAACTAAATCCTTAGTTATAAATTAAAGCACCCTAAAGTTCCACCCTATACTCATCAGATTGGCAAAATTGATTATAAAAAAAAGGAAAACACAAATGTTGGAGAAGCTGTGAGAAATAGGCACGTTAATGCATCGTTGGTGGATCTGTGAATAGTTGTAGCCATTTTGAATATCGATTTGGAACTATGCTTATAAATTTTCTAAATTGTGCATGTCCTTTGACTAGAGAAATCAAAGAATGGGGGAACGGAACTATATTTTTAAAAATATTTGTAGCATCTCTTTTTTTTGTAATGGTGAAGAACTAGAAATTGAGGGAGTGTCTATCAGCTGTGGAATGACTGAACAAAATGTGGTATATGTGTGAGAAATGATGAAGGAGACTGTTTCAGAGAAAACTGGGAAGACGTGTACATACTGAGGCACAGTAAAGTGAGCAGTACCAGGAAAACAATTTATGCAACAACCTATGAAAGACTTAAGAACACTGATCAATGCGGTGACCGCTTGTGAAGACTTGTGACAAAACATGCTGTTCATCTCTTGGCAGACGGGATAGACAGGGTGCAGAATGAGACATACATGCATGCATACACCTACATATACATACACACATATATACAGTCTATCAAGATAGTAGAATGGGAGGGAAGGGAAGTTGGGAGGACAGAAAATAGGTTTTCATTAATGAAAAAAATGCAAAAAGTAATAATCTTTCTGTAATTTCTGGTGACAATGATGTTGGTCCTGCATTGTGATCATACAACTCTCCATTTGTACAAGTAAATTTTTGTGATCTAGCTACTTGTTGAATGCCTTTTTGTTGATTTCACTTGACTGAGTTCAAGTGGAATTTGCCTGTGGAGGGCCTTTGGATTCCATTCTTGGATTTTAGCCATTTCATGCATATCTTCATGCAGAAGTAAATCATTTGTCTTTAAATTCAGTAGATCCAACGTTACATACCCATTAACATCTTTTACTTTTCCTTAAGGAAATGATGTTGACTTGTTCCAAAAATGTTTCTGAAGGTTTTTCTTTTCTTTTTAAAATCTGCTCACCATGTTCTCTAAGAATGTCTATCAATACTCTTCAGTGTTAATTTTTCTATAGTTTGTCTTGGGGTGATGGCCCTTATGTTTTGTTAGAATTCCTTCCAGATTTATAATGGCCCACTTTATGGTTCCAAAAGTATACATTACTAACAGACCCTTACTAGCTGTGTGCACCTGGGCAAATAATGTAACCTCTGTTTTCCTCAGTTTTCTCATCTGGAAAATGGGGCTGCTAACAGAACATATCTTGCAGGATTGTTGTGGATCAAATGAGATAATACTTGTAAAAGTGCTTAGCACAGTGCCTGGAACGTAGTATTGTGTAAACGTTAACTGATGTTATTAACGCTGGTGTTTTTGAGGTATTAATTCCTTTAGGCACATTCTTCCCATTGACCTTTGATTTTCAAATGTCAGCAGTTTTCTTAACACATTCAGCTATAATACAGCCTTCTCCTGTGTATCTTTATTTCTGATGCGTCTGGCTTGGAGGAGTCCAACTTGTTTCTTGCACTACCTTTCCCATTCCTTGAATGTGACCTCTGGATTCCAAGCTCCAAGCCTTTGGTCTCTATCATTCCTTGATGTACATAAAAATTTTTACACCAATCGTATCCTAATGGCATTTCGACATTGTTGTTATTTATTATTATGCAAGTACAGCCTTACTTATATCCAGCAAATGTTTTTGTTTTGTTTCTTTTGCTTTTTGGGTCCTCAAAACCCTGATTTTTCTGAGATAATAAATTTCCATGATTACAGAATCGTTAGGAAACTATTGGTGTTAGGGAGATGGGCTTTTGTTGTTTGGGATCATTGGAAGTATAGCATGATCCCTAGTTTTGGCCTCTTCTTCTGGTGGTTTAAATGAAGATATTTACCTCAGCATTATTTTTTCTGGGGGTCTCCTTCTCCTTGAACATAATTCCTGAAAGAGGTTGGTGCCACCCCCTGCTGTGGCTCTGATGGGCTCCAGACACATATTGGTGATCACACGTCTCAGGCTTCCTAGAAGACCCCTTGGTGCCTGTGCCTACTTGATGAGAAGGCCCTACCTCTTGTGCAGGCTTGATTTGCACATTGATTTAGAGGGCTTGGTTCCATGTCTCCACTGCCTTGCTATTGACAGGGCAGAATTTCCCTGGCCTCAGACCCTGATTATTGCATCTTGTACTGGTTTTCCATTCCCCTCTGGTGTGTCCCTCCCAGAGCACTCCCAAGATTCTAACTCTGTGAGATCAGGTTATGAATATGTCTCCCTGCCCACAGGTATATACAAGCTCCCTCGGCCGTCTCTGCTCAGAGCACCTGTAAGTTTCTGGCCATTGGCCATAACTCGTATTGGTTTCCTTCCCCCTCCTTGTGGCCAGGATGAATGGGTTTATTTATTGCCGTCCTATGGTGCTCCAGACCCTTGCTTTCTCTGGTATCCTTTTAGATATTTTTCTCGAAGTGTGTGTGGAATAGCTGAGCCCCTTCCTCTCAAGCCTTTCACATTACTGTCTGAACTAGAAGCTTCCTCACAATGCTTTCTACAATGCCAAATTTCTTCTCATTGGAGCCTATCTCTTTAATACCCACGTTCTTTTGCAGATGTCCTCGATGTAGCTAGGTAATGGTGCAGAGGATAGAGTCCTGCACTTGGAGTTAGGAAGACCCGAGTTCAAATCCTGTTTCAGATCCCTTCTAGCTGGATCACCCTAGATAAGTCACTTAGTAGCTCTCAGTCTCAGTTTCCCCATCTGTAAAATGAAGATAATAATAGCACTTATGTCAAGTGTTGTTGCGAGGATCAAAGGAGATAATGTGTATAAAGTGCTTTATAAGTTTTAAAGCACTGTATAAATCAGCAGTTCTCAACCTGTGGGTCACAACTCCTTTGGAGGTTGAACGACCCATTCACAGGGCTCACAAGGGTTGCCTAAGACCATCAGAAAACACATATTTCCAATGGTCTTAGGAACCGAGACATCGCTCCTCTATCTGTCTCCAGGTGGGTCCGCCCACATGCAGATACGCCCACATATGAGTATTAAAGGGTTGCAGCATTAGGAAGGTTGAGAACCACTGGTATAAATGCTAGATACTATTATTAGCAATAACTGATATTTATGTGGCCTTTTACATTTTTCAAAGTGCTTTTTCATATATTTACTTCTTTGATTTGCACAGTAAACCCCCTGAAGTATAGGTATCATTACTCCCTTTCTACAGATGATGAAACTGACAGTGCAAAAAAATTAAAATGACTTGCTCAGAGTCACCTACTTATTAAATATTTGAGGCAGGTTTCAAACTCAGGTCTCTCTTGATTCCTAGTCCGGTGCTCTATCCACTAGAGAATCTGCTCCGATCTTAGAAGAATTAAAAGCACAAATACACAAAGTCCAATGGAAAGAACCATCGTGGGCTTGAGCATGCTGAAGTATGTTTAGGATTACTTACTTGGGAAAAGTTGTGTATGTATATATATGTATATATACACATATATATCTCAAGGAGCAGACATCATTTGGTGAGAATGAGACAAGAGGTGGAGATACAGAGTGATAGATTGTTGACCTCATGATACTAAAGCACAAGAAGAAGATCTACAATACATTGGATGGAATCTCTACAGATACATGGAAAAACTCAGACAAGAAGTTCATAGGATGAGAAGATGTGTTAGGGTCACAATCTACATCAGTATACGGGGTTACCAACACAAAGAGACTTATGCGCAACTCTTCTGGCCTCAGACCCTTCCATTCTAGCTAGGGCTAAGTTGGTTTAACAACCATCTCTGAAAAAATGTATGCACAACACACTTTTCAGTTTAAACTGTATTATCAACACATTCTCCATCATTTTCTTAAGACTAGACAATCAATAAAAAAGAATAAATCAAACCCTGATTTGTAACATTTGCTGATTTCCAAGGTGAAAATGCTTGCACTGAAAATTTAACAATCAGCTCCTGGAACTGGTTCAAGGTGGCTCCGGCATACCTCTGTTTCTATCCTTCCTCTTCTCTGAAAAGATCCTGTTTGCCTGAAACAGACTCTAGACAAATTGCAGTAGAGTAGAAGGCCACTCAGATTTGGAATCTAAGAACTTGGGTTATAATCCTCCCTCTGACACTTACTTCCTATATGACTTTGCCCAATTTGCTTCCCTTTTCTGAAGCCGCCATGTCCTCATCTGCAAAGTGAGGAAAAGGCAGGGGGAGGGTGCCTTGTGTTGGGTGATTTGTGACATCCTTTCTCTCACTTAGACTTGCTAAGGAGGAGACGGAAATTTAGCATCTTTTTAGTGTGTTTTGTCTATGCAGTGTAAGTGTCATTAAAGGGGTCCAAACCCTAGCGTTATACTTCAGGGTAAACCAGGTGGATTTCCTTTAAGGAGAAAAAAGCTGAGATTAGTCTATTAACACTCTTGCTTGTAATCAACTGCTTATGTGCATTGTGGTGCAAATAATGTCGTTGTTCTTGTCCATCCTTCCTTTTAAGATGACCAACGGCATCATGACGGTGATGCCTTAATTGGAGGTGACTTTAATTTAATTGAGGCAGAGCTTGGGAAAGTTACCAACCTCACTCTCTACTCCACTATAAAGTATAAGTTTAAGAACAGAATTGAATTATCCAGAGTTGTAACTACAGTAGGGGCACTAGGTGGTGTAGTGGATAGAGTGCTAGGCCTGGAGTCTGGAAGACTCATCTTCCTAAGTTCAAATCTGGCTCTTACTTTGTGACCCTGGGAAAGTCTCTTAATCTTGTTTGCCTCAGTTTCCTCATCTGTAAAAGGAACTGGAGAAGGAGATGGTGAACAACTCTAGTATCTTTGCCAGGATAACCCCAAATGGAGTCACAAAGAGCTGGATATGACTGAACAGCAAGAAATCACTAAGTGTTATTCTCAGGGTTTTGCACCAGGTTATCAAACTTAGAAGGTGCTAACAGTGCTTACAGTCAGTCAGTAAACATTTATTAAGTCCCTACTATGTATGTCAGGCACTGTGCTAAGCACTTGGGATACAAAAAGAGGCAAAAGAAGGTTCCTGGCCTTCAAGGAACATAGCAATCACAAAACTTAGTGCTTAGGTATGATGTTGTCAATTATTCAATTGGTTCAGACTCTTCATGACCCCATTTGTTTTGTTTTGTTTTTTTTGGCAAAGAGAATGCAGTGGTTTGCCATTTCCTTCTCCAGCTCATTTTACAGAGGAGGAACTGAGGCAAATAGGGTGGATGGAAGTGGCTTGCTCAGGGTCATACAGCTAGTAAATGTCTGAGGCTAGATTTGAACCCACAAATATGAGTCTTTAGGCTAGAAGAGAATTAGTTCAAATAGGAAGCTACTAGATGGCTTACTATCTCACCTTCTCGCCCCTGCTCCCAACTGTAGTGACCTTCCTTCCCTATTGTGCTCTGAAATCTCTGCCCTAGTCTCCATGTCCTTACCAGAACTGACCTGGAGTCTCCACTGCATTCTAACCCCTCCCTCCTGCCATTGAATTGAGGGGACCCTCTTACCCTCGGAGTAAAAGTTGTTTGCTATGGCTCTTGATGGAATAGTTTTATCTTTGCTTGCTTTTTCAGCACATGGGACTAATGAGACTTTGGACAACCCAACATTGGATCCAAATCTACTGGAAGAGTTCCTGGGAAGTGACTTTGATTTAGGAGTTTTGTGAGTAGTAGATGCTATTCCATCTTGTTACCTTTGGACCTCTAGGGATTGTGGGGGTGGGGTAGGGTCTGTCTGTACCACTGGCACATGAACCATTCCTGATGTCCCCTTGAAGGATTTCAATATCATAGAATCTTTTATCAGGTGCTTACTTTCTGTAAACAGAACTTGCTTATATGCTCAATCAGTTGGAGGAATATTGTCCTTGGGTTTTGTTAAAGGGTTAAATCCACAGGAGGGAGTTGTATAGTCTTGAGTTTTAAGGATGGCTTATTTTTTGCAGGATCAGGAAATCATCGCATCTTAATGTTTGAAACTTTGCCACATAACTTCAAATTGATAGTGTCTGACACCTTTTAAGCACATATAAATGCTTATTGATTCTTAACTAATTTTTAAGTGAGGAGCTATGTTTCATCCCTACAGGAAAAAGTCCTTTGTTCCTCTATTCCACTCTCTACCCCCCAACCTTCTTCCCATCCAAGTCTAATCTTAATGATGCCTTTGTTGCAAAAGGGGAAGAACGATTTCAAAACATAGATATAAAATGTTCTAATTCATTTCAAACACACACACACACACACACACACACACCTCTATCTTTAATATTAATTTCCTTTTTGGAAATACTGAATAAGTCAATTTTAAAAAATTCAGGAATATATTGAAATGGTGGTAGGTACAATTTTAGGAACCATGAACTCATTGAAAACCTTACCCACAAATAGACCCATAATAGTAATCTTGCCGCCTAGAGCACAGTCCGCAAAATGCATCTGGGCAGTGTATCTGTGTAGGGGGCAGACCTTGAACCAAAAGTCCTAGGAGACGGAAGGAAGATTTCAAGATAGATGAGGCTGCTGCTGGGGAAGGCTGCTACCGCCAGATAGGAGCAGCTATGGGAAGGACTCACCTGATGTGTGGTTTCGGTAGGGAGGAAGTAGTAGTTATATTAGGTTATAATAAAATATAATATGCTATACTATCATATATAATTATAATATAATTCTTATATTAGCTAATTATTCTTGCTACCTGGGTTGTCATCTAAGTTGGTTCTGTGAAGCAGTACAAATGCTGTAAGTGCTTTCTAAATTTTGGCACCCGAGGACAAAGGCCCAGTTTCCCTACCCTAGTCACAACTCTGTCTTTTAGCTGGGTCATCCTATGGCTTTCCAAAAGTTATATATTGGCAGCATATCTAGGCTCCAAAGTATTTCCAGTCATCTGAGAAAAGTGTTTAGTTAACCGTGATATCTTTGAATTAGGGATGGTTCTCAGGCATGCATGTCTTATTTTAATTAGGTTTTAGCTCCATGTGGAATCACTTACCTACTTATCAGGAAAATCAGGAAAAAGAAAAAGTAGAATGACCACTTCTTTGGAGTCCCCAAAACAGACAGGAATTCTGCTTGGCACCTTCTTGGCAAATTCCAGTAACCTGTATTTGGTTTGTTACTGAAATTTTGAGGTCTCCTTTACTCTTGCTAAAGCCCCAATTCTGCAGGATTCTACTTGCTTAGACTTGTGTCCCCTTGCTCTCAAATCCTTTGCTGACCTCTAACTCACGCACCTGACCGGCTTCTGGCCTCAGTTTTCTTATTTTTGGCTGCTTATCTGTAGCAATGGAGCTAGGCCTGCTGAATTGGTGTTCCTTGTGACAAGTGGATGCCTACCACAAGAAACAAATTACAGAGTAAAATGAAGGAATATGTCATTCTGGTCAGGTTGCTGAAGGACTTGAGAGCACAGACTTTGTTTTCATCTCTTCTTTTAATCAAAGGTCAAGTCTTTGGAAGAGAAAGTAAGATATGGGAAATGAACAGGTAAGGAAATGGTTCTGAAGAGTGAGATTTGGTTTTCTTTATCACAGACCAAAATAGCAGAATAGGAAGCAGAGGACTAAATTTCATGGTCCCTTGGGCCTTGATATGTCAGTAAAAGGGAGAAAGTTTGTGTCAGGGATTAGCAAGAGATTAACAGGTGCCTGTCACAGCACATGAGTGTGATGTCTCAACAAGCCAGGAGGGAAGAAAGGCGGAGATAGTTTAGTTACAGTGGTCCAGCTAGGGAAACAACAGATGATGTAGTGAACCTGTCTAAGAAAGCAGGGAGAAGGAAGAGACCTGATCTAAGAGACAGCTTAGTCTGAGCTGGAGTCAGGTTTAATTCCTCACTCTGAAATTTGCTTTGTGGCTGTGGGTCAAATGAGATCATGACTGTATGCCTGGCATGGAGCAAGTCCTATGTAAATGTTAACTGCTAGTATTATTATTACCTAATCTCTCCCAGATTTTGTTTCCACTGTGCCAGTTGAGCGCAAGCTCTGACAAGTTCTCCTAAGCCTGAAAGCCTGTGAATATGGACCTGGTGATAGACTGAATGTCTGTCATTGAGGACCAGCTCAGATAAGTTTGGAGAGGCTTATCACTAGGTAGGGAGCAGTATGATGGATTTTTTTGCTCACAACAGCTCTTAAAGCCTAGCTAGCTATTGAAGGTGGTAGGAGGAGCCCAGTGAATACTAAAATTATGCATGTGCTTTCTAAGTGTGAACACAGTTCCCTGTGGACTCTGTGTACTTTTAGGAGGTCATTTCATAGACTTTGGAGGGAATATTTTGTAGCAACTACTCATACCATTGTGGATGCTCTGTCATTTTTTTTAGTTATGTCCAATTCTTTGTGCCTCCATTTGGAGTTTTCTTGGCAGAGATACTGGAGTGATTTGTCATTTCCTTCTCCAACTCATTTTACAGATAAGGAAACTGAAGCAGACAGTGACTTGCCCAGGGTCACACAGCTAGTTAGTGTCTGAGGCCAGATTTGAATTCATGAAGACAAGTTTTCCTGACTCCAGACCTGACACTCTATGCACTGTGCCACTTTCATGCCCAAAGTACTATATAAATGTCTGTTATAAATGTAATATATTCTTGATTTGGTTTGAAGATAAATTTCTCTCTCAGTTTCAATTTTTTTTTTAATGCTGAAAGCCTATGAAACACAGGCTGATATTTTAAAGCAGGATTTGTTCACATTAGTCCTTAGTGGGGCAATGTAGTGCCAATGCAATATTCACAGTGCCAGTAGTCACTATAAATGTACCTGCATGGTGCTCAATCACAAAATATAGCAGATTCTCTATATAGAAGACAGAAGCAAAACATTTATTCAGACACCAGAAAACCAAATCCCCAAATCAGTAACCTGATTCCATCATAGTAGCAAAGAAGTTCATAAGCTACAACAGCACAGAGAGCCACAGTATCCTTTAGCCTTCCCACAAACCAACACAAGCCTAATATTTACTCACAAGCCTGTTTCCCTTGGAAGTGTCCTCTCTTTCCAACCATGTCTAGCTGCTCTGACTCACAGCTTCCTATGGGCTCTGCTCCACCCGTTAGCAAACTCCTTCCACGACAGGCTTCATGTGATTACATCCAACCCATTAGGGGACAGAGTATATTTTCAAAGCAGGGAAGGTCTTCAAATTCCCTTAGGCTTATTAAGGGGCAGGGAAGATCTTCCGATTTCCATTATCATTGCAGGTAATTACCCCTGAAGGATATTTAAGTGTACTATAGTAAAAAACAAAACAAAACAACAACAACAACAAAAAAAAACCCAATGACTTTGGAGCCTGGGGTTTGGGTTCAAATCCTAGCTCTGCCATACCTGTGTGACCCTGGGCAAGTCACACTTAGCTTTTCTCAAGTATCTTCCTCTGTAATATGAGGGAATCGTACTTCAATGGACTCTGATGACAACCAGGTGATTCAGTAGATAGAATATGGGGTCTGGAATCAGGAAGACTCCTCTTTCTGAATTCAAATCTGGCCTCAGACACTACTAGCTATATGACCCTGGGTGAGTCACTTAACCCCATCTGCCTCAGTTTCCTCGTCTGTAAAATGAGCTGGAGAAGGAAATAGCAAATAACTCCAGTATCTCTGTCAAGAAAACCCCAAATGGAGCCACCAAGAGTCGGACATGACTGAAATGGCTGAACACAGCAACAATAACCAAGTTTCCTTCATCTCTAAACCTGTAATCCCGTGATTTGTCCAACAGGTTGTTCACTCTTTTTTTTT
>CM053581.1:369373588-369406723 GCA_028627135.1 Pseudochirops cupreus
GGGTTGAGCGTCTCATGGAAGAGGCAAGAGATAATTGTTACAATAGAGGGGGAGAACAGGAAGGCAAAAGGGAAAGAGTCAACC
Organism: Pseudochirops cupreus; assembly: GCA_028627135.1. Lineage (NCBI taxonomy): Eukaryota > Metazoa > Chordata > Mammalia > Diprotodontia > Pseudocheiridae > Pseudochirops > Pseudochirops cupreus. The sequence goes on from CM053581.1 coordinate 369,373,673, forward strand.
TTACTCTCACGGAATTTGGCTTAGGGAAGGAATGATATAAACTCTAAACTGGGCATCTTGCCACATAGATGAATTATTTTCTTTATGCAAAAGATTTTTAATTTTGTTTAGCAAAATTGTCCATTTTGTTTCCTGTGATCCTCTTTATCCCTTGTTTGATGAAGAACTCTTCCCCTGTCCATAGTTGAGAGAGGCTTCTCCTTCTTTGCTCCTCTAATATCTTCATGACATAGCCTTTTCCACCTAGGACACATATGCCTTTGGAGCTTATTATGGCATGTGCTGTTGAGGTTTTGGTCTAAAACTAATTTTGGGCAGGCTGCTTTTTGTTGAATTCTGAGTTTTTACTTAGTTTGGGTCTTTGGATGTACTGGACAACTTGTTACTCTTCACTGGCTTCTGGATTTTATATTCCCCACCTGATCCATTTCTGTATTTTTTACCTAGTACCAAATAATTTCCATAATCACTGCTTTCTAATATAATTTGAAATTTGATTCTCCTTAGGCTCCTTCCTAATCAGTTTTTTTCATTACTGCCCTTGAGATTCCTGACCTCCTGTTCTGTTCCTCTACATGAGGTTAGGAGGGAGGAGAAGTAGAAGGAGAACAAGAGAAAGAAGGGGAAGACAGAGAAGGGAAGCAGAAGAAACATTCTTGGTATAAATGAAACAAGGCTATCAGAGTAATTTGTAGCTAAATGGAAGGAAGTTTTCCCTGGAGGAAGGAGTTGGCATGGCAGAGTTGGTTTTATCACACATCCAAAATCAAGAAGAGATATTATTTCATGGGCTATGTGATCATCTCATACTGCAGGGTCCATGATAAACATCTGCAGAGAAAACAATGAAAATCACTGGAGCATGTGCACCAATACCACTTACAGAGAATAAGATGATAAATTCTATGAAGAGTCTGGTTAAAACATCTCCAAATTAAATAAATGTATATCTTCACAATACTCAGTGAATTTAATAAAAACATAAATGTAGGGAAAGATAGCCAAAACAAAAACCAGTAAACACGATTCAGGAGTAAGGAACCAATCAATCAATCAAGAAGCATTTATTAAGTGCTCACTTCGTGCCAAGCACTGTGATAGGCACTGGGTACAGAGAAAGGCAGAAACACAAACAGTTCCTGTCCAGCAGGGAGGACAAAGGCTTGTAGGCAATAAAGAAGTCTCAGCCCTATCAACCATGAATGTCTTCTTCTAAAAAAGGAGAATTGGAAGGCCCTAGATATGATGGGTACCAAAAAGCATTACAAAAAAATAAAAAAGACAGGAAATGCAGCATTACTCATGTGGGAAATATTTCTGAATAAGCCGTTTGTAAACAGTTATACAATTGATTTCTTAGAACAAAGCTCAAAATCAGTACAAAACAAAGTATAGGACAAAGTATAAAAGGAAGACTAAAAATATATAGTAAGACAATTCCAAGCTGGCCTACTTAAGCAGATTTTTGATGCAAAAAATGAGAAATAGATGGCGGAAAAGATTACTAGAGAAGCAGGCATTAACAATTACAGCAATTTCATATAGAAATTTACCTTCAAATGCTGAGATCTGTGATCCCAATGTGAGAAGTTCCCTCCACTGATGCAAATCACAAGTCATCCATGCCTGCCAATTCTTTGGGACTCTTGTTATGTTCCTAAAAGTTTGCCACAGGGGGTCCTATTCTTCTACTACTTGTCAAAGAACACAGAAATTTCAGTAGCCACATATTTTCACAAACCTTTTTCAATTCATTGTAATGTGAAATATAAAGTACAATTTCTCAACTCATGAGATAGAACTCATTTAGGGCAGGTAAATTCTTTCTTATCTCCTCACCTCTGTGTTGGTTATGCACAAATTTGGAAATCTACCTAACTGTTCACACAGATTATTGGTGCCTGACCTGTGGTAGAGCATTCCAAGCTCATATTGGTCTCATCACCGACAGTCCGACTCATTGAAACTTGACTTTAGCATAGTGATGTCATTTTGTGTCCCTTTGAGAATGAATGACAACAACCAACCAAGCAACCATTCATGGTATTCAGTTTTGTTTTGTTGTTTTTACTCGAGTTCAGTTTCATTTCATGGTTACTTCTATTTACCCTGTTGAAGTAACTATATATTGTTATTCTAGATTTGAATACTTCATGTTACTCATCCCATTCTGATGAATTTTTCAGAATTCTTCAGATTAATTTCTTTTTTATGGTGCAGTAGGATCATAATCATTAATTTAGAGTTTAAAGGATCTGAGAATTCCAAACCCCTCATCTTGCAATTGAAGAAATTGACGTACAAAGGTTAAATGACTTGCCCAGGGTCACACAGACCACAATTTGTTTAGCGATTCCTCAATCTATGAGTTTTCATCTATTTTGCTTCTGTTTCTTTGCCAGTAACAATTTGGTGGATATGAGATCTCACTTTCCACTTTTGGCTTTGTTGGGGTATACGCTTAGCACTGGGTTCTCTGGGTCAAGGGATATGGGAATTTTCTCTGTGTTCATCATCTAATTACCACCAGCTTTCCAAAATAGTGAGAGAGAAAAAATTAATTTAAGCAAAAATAGATGCAGCCTTACTAACTTTTCTCGTCACAATTTGCAATTAACTCTCCAAAAGTTTGTTTTGAGAAATCTGCTGCCCTTTTGAACAAACCTCCTTTGAAGAATCTCCAGATCATGTGTTCTTTGTCTTTTCTCTTAACTTTCTGGTACATGTCGGGTAATTTCTAAAATTCATCAATTCGGAAGATGTTCATGGACCCCCGGGGGTTCTCAACAAGAAGCTCTGGGCTCACACAGACCCAAATTTACTCTAAGGGGGCTCTGGGATCATAAGGACCTGGATTTTTCTGTCTCGGGAAGCATCTGGGTCCATGGGAGTCCAAATCTCCTTATTGGGGACCATTGGACTTTAGGGCACAAAGCCCTAAATTCTCCATCAATTCTTGCAGCTTGTTGGCTTGTCTTTCCTAATCTATCTTGACTAAAGTCACATCCAAGACAGATAATTGGTGTTTAGCCAGGGCCCCAGAGCAGCTATCATGAATTCTAAAATGTGTGGTTACTTCTTCCCAAAGTTTCTTTCATTCCCACTCTGCTGATAATTTCTAGAATAACTAAGAATTTGTGAGGGGCAGCGAGGTGGCACAGTGGATAGAACACTGGGCCTGGAGGCAAGAAGACTCATCTTCCTGAGTTCAAATCTGGCCTCAGATACTTACTATCTATGGACCCTGGGCAAGTCACTTCAACCTGTTTGTCTCAGTTTCCTCATCTGTCAAATCACCTGAAGGAGGAAATGGAAAACTATCTTTGCCAAGACCCCAAAAAGAGTCATGAAGTCAGACACAACTGAAAAACTGACAACAAAGACCTAATGACACGGTTTTCAATAAACTCTAAGAGGTAAAGATCTCATCACAAGCATTCAATTCAACAAACATCAAAGACCTACAACGTAAAAAGGACTGAGAACGAACTGATGAAAAGTGACAGACACTGACCTCAAGGGGTTAATGATCTAAAAAGGTGACATGGGGTTCGGCTATGACATTTACTTAAGTATGATTTAAAGTAGAAGATAATAGAGGCCAGAAACCTAGACTAAATGCCATACAAACATTTAAAAAGAAAAGAGAATTCCTATAAGACTTTGGACAAGTCACTTAAATTCTAAGGTCGTTTTCCTATCTGTAACATGAGGCAATTGTACTCATGGTTTCTAAGGGCCCTTCCAGCTCCAAACATCTTACGATCATGAAACTTCATGATGGAGTTAACACCTGAAATGGGTTAGAAAACTGTCTTATATGAGGGACAGAGGGCTGCAGACATGGGTTCTCCATCAGCTTCCAGAAACAAAAATCTAATCAGTCAACTAGCACTTAAATGCCTACAACAATGCTAGGAACTATGTACTATGCTAAGTGCCAGGAGTACAACAAAAGGTAAAAACAGCCCCTGTTCTCAAGCAGTTTCAATTGTAGTTCAATTTGACTGAAACAGTGTGTGAGGAGGGAATATTTCAGAACAGCAGGGGAATGGAAGGGAAAGAAGATCAAAACAGAGAAGAATGTAGAGAGGAAGAGGCATCCTAAGACCTGTGGCAGGCAGGTTAGAGGGCAGAATGTGACAAGGGAGGGTGTACAGGGAACTACAGGAGCTCACTGGAATTAAGTAATAGGTATGAAGTCTACTGGCAGCAGGGAATGATGAGGTCCTTTGAAAAAGCAATGGCTAGTCTTGCTCTAAGGGATGGTATCATACAGATGCCATGAGAAAAGGAATAATCCAGTGTCAGAGGAAGAAAAGAAAAAGACAGAGGTTGCTGACGACCTTCTGCAGGAGTCCTAAAAATCTATTTATCAGCCCAATGTTTTCTAACAGAAAAGTCTGCTTTCTTCTTGGAGCATATAAACAAGATGTGGCACCCTCTCAAGACTTGTCAAACCCAATAACTACACTGGTGCTTCAGGCAGAGACAAACAATTATGTTTAAAGGGCCTCAAAAAGAAATGCTATGAGCTATAGTTCTGGGCAAGAAAATGAAGCCATTTGAGACACAAGTGGTATGTCCATCCCTATTTGTCATTTGAAGGCAGGGGTGCTGGAAGAGAATTGTCAGTTTGGGAAGCGAACAGTTGCTTAAGAAAGGAAATGGTCTTTGTATTTCTATATTGTAGATTAAAAGACAGGTTTGATGAGCTCCTGTTCAGGGATGGAGTGAATCTAAGAAGCCACTGGTAAAAACTTACTTGCATGAGGTCTTGCAAATCCTAAGAAGGGCTTAAAACTGAAAAAAAGAAGAAGAAATCGCTTCCATATATCTATCAGGTTTGTTGTTTGTCCTTCATTCTTGAACAAAACCAATGACATCAGGAGGGTAATGTCTTGCCTTGCAAGTGAACTGGATTTAAGTGAGGCAAGATTGTGAAAAGTCACCAGCCTCACTCTCTCCTCCAGGATCATATGAGTCCAGTGGCCAGACACTTGGAAATTGTGGGAGACTTTGGCCTTTTTAAAGCCAAGGTCTTTCCCGGGTCTCAGTTTGTCTGAGGCAACACCTATTGAATGATTTAAGGCTACATCAAGCTAGATACCACTAAAAAGAGCAAGTATATAGCACAGTAGAGATGCCAAGTAATTCAGAGGAGCCAAAAATCATGAAAGGAGGCATTAGTAAAACCCGGAGCCTCAGATGTTTATACACAAATGAATAAAGTATGGGTATAATAAGCGAGACAAACTAGAGGTACTAATATAAGGATATAAATGGTCCCATAGGCAATTACTGACCGTCAGGGAAATGGGCTTCATGACTATAATATCACCACGCAAGAGTATATACACCTCATTCAAAAGAAACAGAACAGGTGAAGAAATACTCATGAGAGGACATAAAAGATCCCAAAGTATGAGACATGCTAGAAATTATCTGGACGAAGATCAATGGAGGAAAAAATAGAAGTCACATTGTTGAAGGCTATAACAGGACACCAGAACCGAAGGAGGAAACACTTGACTACAGAAACAGATCCCAAGCTTAGTGAGGGGGCAAGATAAAACGGGGGTAAGGAAGCTCTAAGACCGGGGCATCTGTCTTAACTCATAGCAGAATAGTTAATTCTGGGCAGAGTATAAAACCAGACACAGCTGACACGTTTGTTGGTTTTGCCCAAATCCTTTTCCCTCTTGGGCTAACTGGCAGCTACGGCCAATCCAAAGTCAGTCTCACTACCCTAAATCCGTGATACACGGCTATAGGAGCTCTACTCACAGCTGGTTATTTCTGAGGCCAAGAGAGGTTTCTGTTGCTATTGCTCAATTGTTTCCAGTCGTGTCTAGCTTTTCTGTGACCCCATTGGAGTTTTCTTGGCAGAGATACTGGAGTGGTTTGCCATTTCCTTCTCCAGCTCATTTTGCAGATGAGGAAACTGAGGCAAACAGGGTTAAGTGACTTGCCCAAGGTCACACAGCTTGAAGCCACATCTTCCAGACACCAGGCCCAGTATTCTATCAACTGTGCCACTTAGCTGATCCAAAAGACCTCTACCTACTAACCCACTAATAATAATATTAATAATATTAGCTAACATGAATACTATGTAGCAGGCACTATATTTATTATCTCATTTTATCCTGACTACCGTGCTGGGTGGCAGGTGACTTGCCATGGGTTACACAGATATTACCAAGTGTCAAAGTGGGAAGTGAACTCGAGTCTTCCTGATACCAGACTCAGTGCTCTGAGCCTTCCCATTATCTCCACTTGGCTTCCCCATCAGGTCAAGCACATATCATGTTCTCTCCTACTTCCCCAAACCCAGCTCCCTTACCTATTTTCCACATTCCCGAAGCACCTTCCCTATCCCAGGTATCCAAGCCAGTGGCATCAAAGTCAGATGGAAACAAGGGACAGTAAAACCATACACGAGGATTCTGTCTACTGACTTAGCAACCGCGTAATAGATAAAGTACAATCTACGTTTTATTGTATTTTCATTTGCTAACTATTTCTCAATTACATTTTAATCTGGTTGGGGCCCACACTAGTGACTGTAATGGGCTGCATGTTTGAAACCTCAGATTCAAGCTACAGACCTTAGAACTTCGCATTTTTCTCTTTCATCCTTTTCCTTTGTCCAACCAACTATAAAATCTTTTTGATTCTTCCTTCTAAATAGTTCTCAAATTTGATCCCATTTTCTCCACTCACTTTCTACTCACCTCTTAGCTGGTCAGCCTGCAAGATCACCAGAATCCAGATGATCTAAGTTCAAATCCTGGCTCTAACATCTACTGGTTTGGCAAATCATCTGAGTTCCAGCTTCCTTATCTATAAAATGGGTATAAAATCTGTACGGCTTATTTTCTACTTTTTAAAATCACACTGTGGGGTGGCTAGGTGGCACAGTGAATAGAGCACTGGCCCTGGAGTCAGGAGGACCTGAGTTCAAATCCAGCCTCAGACACTTAACACAAAAACTAGCTGTGTGACCTTGGGCAAGTCACTTTACCCCAATTGCCCTCCAAAAAAAGGGCGCAAAAAATAAAAAATTAAAAAATAAAATAAAATCACACTGTGTAAACCTCAAAGCACTACTATCCCTCTGAACTATACTGCATATCTTGCCCTGCCAGATTAGGAAGCAGATAGGTGGCATAATGGATGGAGTGCTGACCTTGGAGATAGGATAGACCAAATCCTGCCTCAAGCACTTACTTGCTGTGCGAGGATGGACAAGTCACCTGAACTCTCAGTTGTATGTTTCTCATCCATAAAATAGAATACTAGCACATTCTAGAGTTGCTGTGAGAATTATGTGAGTGTTCTGCAAATCTTAAGGCACTATGAGAATGCTAGTTATTATTTCCTGTTAATTTTTCTCAAGTATAATTTTCATTGCTGAAAAAGCCAAAACAGTCTTGGGACAATAATATAAAAGTACTGTGCCCCATTTACAAAACTTAACAGTCTCATCATGCTCTTCACTGGTCACATCATATTTGGGGTACCATGTTAAACTCTAGGTACATTAAGGTCACTGAGAAAATCAAAATGAATCCAGGATTCCTGCCTGAGTAGTGAAGAGTCTGAAAATCATGTTTTATGAAGGATGGTGTGAGGAAGTAGGAATGTTTCGTTTGAGTGAAAGGTAAAAGTGAAGACTCGAGAGATGTCTTCAAGTGTTTGGTGGGCTATTACATGGAAGAACTACAGTACTGTGTGTAGTTGCGCCAGGTCTAACAGTAAATCAGTAAATGGTTATACAGCAGCAGACATTACACAACATAAGAAAAACACTGATAGCTAAAACTCTTCAGCAGTGAAATGAGTAGTGGCCCAGCCCATCACTGGAAGGGATCCGATGGGAAGTGCCCTCCAACAGATCAGTTATGAAAGGAATTCTAGCATTATTAGGAGGTGGTTAAACTAGATGGTCAACACAACTGTGACATTCTAAGTGACCATTCTGATCAAAAGACTTTCAGCTGGTTCCTCTATGTTCTACCACATCAAGTCAAAATGTCATTGCCTCACATTCAAAGCCTTCTATCATTTGGCCCACTCAACCTTTAAAAAAATTAAGAAAAAAAATTTTTTTTACTATTCTATTAAAAAGGCTCCTTGGGTCAAACCACTTTTCTCATTGTGTTCCATGCTAATTCCTGCCTTTATTCATTTACTCCTCTTCTCTGGCTATTCAATCCTGCCGCAGTCCCACCTTTTCCATGAAGGAATTCCCAACTATGACAATTCCCACTCATCTCTCCCATTTCTGCACTTATGAGCACTGAGGGGCTTTTATTATCTAAACGTTTCATGTTTATTAGACCATCTCCCTACCTCTAAACCCCAAGTTCTATGAAGTCTGGGTCCACCGGTGACATTTCTCTGGCATCATCCAAAATAATGTAGCACACTTTTGTGGACCAATTGTAAAATTCAAAGCTAGTTAATCTTTTGTAAATGACTGACAGATAAAAATCACTGCTAATATACAGATAGTGTTAGTTCGATATACAGCAAGTAATTAGCATTTTAAGCAAAAAGAATTACTCCAATTATCAGAGATCGGAAATTCTAAAGTAATGAGCTGCCCCTTCATGTGGCATAGCAGAACTAGAAGAGAAAGCAAACACAGGTCTTCAATCTAACATTTATTTAATTAGATTTTTTTTTTGCAACTATAAATTACAATCACAAGTACACCTGCAAGTCTCTGTCTTAGCACACAGTATGTGTCAGTTTGAAACAAATCACAGTACTCCTTGATGCGTTTTGCAAAAGAGGATAAAAGATCTTAGACCCAACTCCTTGGAAATAAATATCAAGTGACCATAAAAAAATTCAGCCACTTTAGTTATTCAGTGAAGTTCATGCATATTCAGTGTAGAGAATTAAAGTTCCTCCTTGAAATATCCCAGTTTTGCCAATGACATCTCTTTTCTCAACTGCATAACTTCCCAAAACATCTGATCAACTGCAGAGAAGAGAGAAAAAAAGGACACATAAATTATTAAAGAAAGACCACCCTAAATTCTAATTTAATCTTTCACTGAAGCATATTTGAAACCAAAGGACTAGTTTAAACTCCCATCATCACTAAGGCCTGTAGCCAAGAAATCTGAGTCTACATGCTTCTCTTATTAAAAACTATTCATTGTTTTAATTCACTTTGTGATGGTTGCAGCTAATACTTAAAAACAGTTATTAGAGTAGACTGCGATCAAAAATTAATGCTATGCTTGTATTGTAGTACTACATATATTAAAAGTTACTTTTTTCCAAGAGGAAGGAGGCACTTCAATGTCATTTGCAAAATAAATGTTGTCATTATCAACAATTACAATTAATGCTCAATTACATAAGAACTTATTATCTAATTCTTAGATCTTGTGCTGACTGGCTACTTCCCGGCCATTTCTGCACATCTTTATTAGAAAGTGAGCAAGAAAAAAAGGAGACTCAAATTCAGTCTGAATACTCCTAAGTGCAGTGGTAAAAGGTTTATTACTGAATCAAACTGTTGACAAAAATTAATTGGGGGCAATTATCTGGGGATTTAAAGGACCCATATTCTCCTATTATAATGGTTAAGATTTGGTTCTATAGTTAAGGCAACCCAGCATCTTCATTTTGTTTCAAATGACAATGGATTTAAAAATTTTAATAGATTTCTCTTACACATGGGGTCTATGACTCTACAAAATCCTATGGAGGTTCTGAAGGATTAAAGAAAAGAAACAGTTATCACCTCTTTCCCTAAATTCATCTCCTATGAAGCTTTCAACTTTCATGAGAAAAAACTAACAAAACATCTTTCAGTTTTCACCATAAAAAAAAATTTCTGTAATTTTAACAAAAAAATAAACATTATCCAATTTTATATAAAGTTTTTGTTTTCCAACTTAGAAAGTCCTTAAAATTTCTTTGCTAGTCTAGTCCTACGAACAAGTGTCTGACAATCTTTCGACATAAGCAGTATTACACTATCTATCACACAGAAACCTAAGCACACCAATACAAACTTTTATTTGAGAATCCCCCAGGTGTCATTTACATAGTACAACCATTACAATTATAGCTGTACAGGAAAAACACATTAAAATGCTCAAACTAAGGAGAGGATAGTTTAGTTTTGAACTAGCATGTTTTGTTTCACACAAAATTAGAATTTACTTGGTTCATCTGGATGAGAAGTGACAAAACACCACTATTTATTAATTTCAAGGATAGGAAGATTTTCTGTCCCCAGTAAAAAATGAACAGATATAAGCCCATAAATTCCATTTTACCCAAAATAAAATTAATATGGCCCAGGCAGATGGCAATGATGATGCCCTACTCTAGTTCAATGTCTGCTACGAGCTGGTTTTAGGACAGTTATGTCCAATTCCTAAGACTTTTCTTGGGTTTTAAGATCCAATTTTTTAGCTTGAAACTTGAATAATCTGAGAAGTATTAATAATTACTAATTATCAAGGAAGACTATATTAAAAATTAACACACTTGCTTGAATTTGGCTCTCCCAGGTATATCATCTGCACGTCTCTCCTGCTTTAGAGTACAGTAAGCTTTATTCCATTCAGTACTGTCCTCACAATGGCTTTACTAATTTCATACATGTAAGCAGAAAATATGGAAAAAAATGTATGTTAGCTCTTTCATGGTTTAGCACTGATTCAAACAAATCTGACCACTTCTAGATTCTGCTCCACTCCTTGAGAGGCAGAAATTCAATGGACTGTCCATAAACTTATCACACAAGCTCATGTCCATAAACTCATCACACCACTGAAGAGAAAACTGCTCCTCTCTAGAGGCAGAATGATTAAAACAAAATAAAAAACCTAATGCACTTCATTCCTAACTTATGTGTCAGTTTATTAGTATCTAAGAAACTCAAGAAAATGCCAATATTAGCATTCCTTCTTGTTTCAACATTATTGCTAGGTAATAAAGACATATTCCACATTTTTGATGTATAGCTGAATATAAGCATTTGCTATGGTAGCTACTCACCATCCTGCTGTTTCACAAGTCCTTGCTGGATATAGCGAATGTATGTAAAAAAGTTACATACTGATGTGATCTAAAGCCAAAATGAAAATGTCACAAAAGGTCAACGTGTTATATGTACGTTTACATGTAAGTAAGTTTGAATAAAAGTTACTGCAAACTACATACCCTGTATCTGCAAAAAGGAGAAATGTAGTAGTAGTTGCTCGAGTCTCCTAATTTAATTCTGTGTTTGCATGACTTACTCTGACCACTGAGAGCACATTTCCTGTAAGACAATTATACACCTAAGTTATTTGCTGTTGAAAGCAACTACCCTTTCCATTCCATGCAGAAACAATAATATTTAGCACAACAACGCTGGATGTAACAATGTTTCAGATATTTTCTGAAATCCAACACAATGATCATTTTCATTGCGTATTTTCTGTCATATCTGTAACAATCTCCACACAAAGAATAACTGAGGTAAAACAGAGAGGTCTGTGTTGTTTAGCGTGTTTGGCCAGCCTCCTGGGTAATGTGATCTCTAATGCTAACTGGCACACAGTGAAGAAGCCGAATACAGGTGGCATGTTTGGCCTCAGGGGAAGCAATGCTGTGCTAGTTCAATTCTCTCACATCCAGAAATGAATTAAGGCACTAGTAACTGGCTGCGAAAGGATTTCCATCTGCTTGGTTAGTGACAGGAGAGCTGCCTACAGGGCACAAACAAGAGATAAACAAAAGGAGGAAAACAGGCTCAGCTTTCCATCTGGGGGTACAATACACTCCTTTCTTACATGAAAAATTGATCACGGCTCCGGTGTTGGTTAAAATATAATTAACTAGCGAACTTCAAGTTAGGATTTGGATGATGCTAAAAAGAAAACATTTGGCTACATTTTAAGGCCTAAATTATTAGGTGTGGTTTTAAAGACATAACTGCAAAGAGATCAAATACATCCCATAGATTCATGATGACACAACAAACCACTGCTTTGATTTTGAGGACACTTTTGGTATAATGAGCAGTCTAGAGAAAGACAGCCATGTGATGACAATGGGAGCTAACATGTACATAGGACTTTAAGATTCACAAAATGCTTTACATATTATATCATCTAATCCTCATGATAATTCTGTGTAGTAGATGCCACTAACTTCACTTTACAGATAAGGAAATTGAATCCGGGAGAAGTTAAGTGACTTGCCCAGGTTCACAAAGCTAGCAAATATCTGGAGGAGGATTCAAACCCGGGTCTACCTGGCTCCCAACTCCTATCATTCACTCTACCCACTCTGGCAAGCTCCCTCCCAATAAGTACTATGAAACAGCCCAAGCTATATGTACTGATATTTCAAATTATGATCAAAAAGAAAAAAGCCATTCAACCACTGAGAGCCTCAAATGGATCTATGATTCCATCGATTTGGGAGTTCCCTAAAGTGACACAGATCACCAGCCATCTAGGCGGCTCATCATTCCCTGTGACTCCCACCCACAACGTCCCTAAAGTTCATTACATGGACTCCACCCAACGTGCCAGAGGTGGTCCTGGAATAATCTTGCCATCCTCCTGTCTGACGCTCCTCATCACGTTTCTAGCTGACATTCTCATCTCATTATGCCTTTTTTTGATGACATCTTTGAGATCTCTTCTTCTTTAGAGTTCCTCACTGGAAATACACCACAGTCTGCTCACTCCCACTATGTGCCTTCCACTACCGATGGCACAATGTTCACCTTTAGTCTTTTTAGAGGCAGGGTTCTTCCAGGTTTTGCTGCTGTTATGGGCATCTGAAGATCTTCCCTGCCCCTAGGCCCTTTGATAGGCTTAAGTGACTCTGAGAACCTTCCCTGATTCGAAAATGTGCTGAATGTGGTCATATGGAGCCTGTGGCCAGAGGCTTGTTTTTCAGGAACGCCCATGCCTTGTTACTTTGTGTTTGGACAGTGGGTCAAGAGGGTTGTGACATTCCCTGAGCCAGGAGAAGATTATATATACCCTGATGTGAGTTTTTGCTTTGGGGCTCACTTTGGTAAGAGTTGTGTGATTTGGACTGAGACTCTGGGCTCAATGTTCTGTGCAATGTTCCCACATTGAGCCCCCCGGCTTTGAAAACCCAGATGTAGGGGCTTCCCTCTTTGGTAACTAACTAGGTATGGATGTAATGGTCAGATAGCTGGAAGTCCGTCTGCTGATCTGTTTCTCTGTCTGCTTGTAACTTCTGTTTATATTCTGTTTGTATTCTCTGAAGTTCAAGGTGCTGACTTTTCCCCCTGAACTAGGTAAATAATATATGTTTGATTAAAGTAGGATTGTTAACCCATTTTGAGTTGCTTTCCTTTAGAAAAGCAAATCTAAGAATCTGTGTTAGCAGCCACCCTGGTATGCTAGGGTGCTTGCTGATACAGTTGCCATAAAGCCAAAACATTAAAAACATCACTATTAAAAAGATGGTCTTTGCTGAGATCAAGAAAAGTGCTCTGCTATTTCCTGAAAGAGATCCAGCCCATCTCTTCCTCCTTTTCAGTCCTGAGCCCAGTGCACTGTCTATACTGCCTGTCCCAAAAATGTAAACAATCTCCACAGGGTAACTATCCAAGTTTATGTTGACATCTGTGCAAGAGGCATTTTTCAGTCACATAGTCCTGCGCTATGTGGAGACACACCAAATTCCTTTGAGTGACTATACATCTGGAATGTCACATGAGGCTTGATGAAATCAGCACAATGTCATTCACAATGAATTCTCATATGCCGGTCATCCTTCCTTACCCTGGACTCTGTGCTGAACCTCCTCCATTGGGGTGGTAAATGACAAAGGGAGAGCACAATCTTCCCTATTTCATGCCTCAGCTGATGTTTACTCCAGGATGTCACTGACTGTTCTGTTGTTACACCTTCCAAGGAAACTCATCTGGAGCTAGAGATAGGGGACGACTGTTTTTAAGAGAGCTCCTGGAAGCTTCTTCATTCTACAAGCTGGCTGGGATTTCTGCAATCAACAAACACTAAACACGAGGGGGACCTTAGACGGTAAAGACAGCTCTGCGGCTGAATACTGTTTGCCTGTTTGTTCCACACAAATCTGCCGACTGAAAATGTCCTCAATCCGTGTACACACGGGCCCTCACAAAGACTGCGTAGATGGCAGAGTGGCTGCTGATGTCTTCTTGGTCACTTTTTTTTGGAATGAATAAGATCTGAGATATTTTTCCACATCTTTGGTACTTTCCCCTCCATTTAAATATCTGGTAAATTAAACTGATCTCTCAATGCCCTTATAATTATATTGACTTCAACGTTAGTTTTACATTCTATTTCTCACTGTGTGCCTTCCCTCTCTCCCTAGACTAGGTATTCATTTAAGTAGCTAATTACCTATAAGAACTCTTAAATTTTCAAATAGATTATGAATAAAGGGATTTTGTGTTGCATTTTTTTTTGAAAAGGCAAGAATTTGTAATGTGAATAATCACATTCCAAAAGTACCTTATTTTAGATAAGGTCAGATGTTTCATTGACTTCCCTAAAGACAAACACGCTTGTACGGTATTTCTTTTCACGTTCCCACAGCCCTGAGGCACTCGGGGAGTGAACACATGAAACACTATGCAGGCACTCCATAGGAGTCCTACTCTGCGGCGTCAATCTGACAGCGAAGACTGGGCCGCCTCTAGCGGGTATCCCCGTGCTGGAAAGGTTTCAAGCACAGCCTGTGACAGACTGAGGCCCAGCCTTGCTAATCACGGAAAGGCTAATCACCTACATGCTACCCACCTCCTACTGAACTTTTTTTGGAGGGGTGGGGAGAGGCAAAGGCAACCCATGAAACAAAGACAAATACATAAAGGTCCCACGCCTGTTCCAGACCTTCTGTTCCTGCAGTGATGGTGGCCAAGTAGAGGAAAAGGAAACAGAGGGTACTAAGAATCACACAGTTTCTGGACATCAACAAACATTCGTTAAACCACTGTAAACTAATTGCTACAACAAGGAGACCAAAAAAGTGGAGAAAATGCTTTTAGTCAGCAAACATCTGACTTACTTGCCAAATGGAGAGATGGCTGCCAATGGCAGGCAACACTGGGTTAGAATATAAATTTGTAAAATCTTACAAAGAAAGTAGATAGATAATTATGAATGGCTGCCTCATAAAAGAGAGAAGCAGTAAAGGGTAAAACCAGTCTAAAAAAAGCAAGATATCCAACTAAGCTAAATAATCCTTCAGTACATAAAGATAAAAATAAAAAAGTGCTAAAAAATAAAAGACAAAAATGAAAAAGATTTGCAAAAATTATTACAAAAAACTATTTTCTCTATTAAGGACAGGAAGTGCAATATTATGTCTCTAATATCACAGTCCATGAGGTGTTGACAGAGAAGTATAGATAGCATGTAACATATAAAAATAATAAATAAAAAGCATAAATGTTCTCTTTGGGGAACAAAAACAAACTGGAGCACATCTGGACAGGAGATTCATGTGGAGGCAGAATAAATTGTGAGGGCGTTGAGGGACCAGATTTATAGAAATCATCCCAGAATTATTTGCTTTGCTGTGTCATCTCTTCCTGTGCATAAGCATCACCTATCTGGCCACCTAGATTTCTAAAAATCTGAGAACAGGGACCTCATCTTTCCTTATCTCTTAGAATGCCTGTTATAGGGCATTATATACAATAGACATTCAAGTTCCAATCCCCTAGATCTACAAAAAGTCTCAATCCAAGCACACTACTGGCAGAAACATCTCTGGAGTAAGGACTTGACCTGGGGGGGTTAGAAGATCTGGATTCAAATCCTGACTTCCCTCCATGCTATTTAAGTCCTGACCAGTTTTTTCATTTGCAAAATTAGGGAGCTGACCAGATGACTTCTAAGATTCTGGCTCTAACATTCTATGATTCTTATTGTAATAACATGGTAAAAATTAAATTTTGGCCAGTAACTCTGCTATTATTTGGAATTTGCTTTAGTATATATTAGTATATTAGTACAACATATCTAGGAGCAGAGATGTCCAACTCTCATGCTCCCGTGTGGCCCCAACCAGATTAAAATGCAATTGGGAATGATTTGCAAAATAAATAAAAATATGAAACAACACAGATAATTTAACGTGTGGTTTTCTAAGTTAACATGTGACCTACAGGGATCCATTTCTATTTGAGTTTGACATCGCTGCCTTGAGGAGACAAACTAAATTATAACATACAGTAATAATTACAACTTGTGAAAATTTAAGGTATGAAACAGAACTGGAAATACTAAGCCCGATTTAAAATTCTCAAGTGTCTACTGAATGGGGGCAATATCCATCCCTCGGTTCAAGATTCAACATAAAGTGGCACTGGATGAATATCAGACTGAGTATCTGGGGTCAAGTGGAAGGGAAGCTCATAAATACAGAATGAACGCATCGATGAGCAATCCACAAAATACTACTATGACAAGTTACACACATATTAAATTTCAAAATAAAGCTCCCGTCATTGCCATGACACACCTAATTTCCTTCTGCCTTGAAAATGTGTCCTACAAAGGGGAAAAATGTGCTCCTGCTTTGGTTCTGCTGTCCTAAGCTGAGCTGGACCTAGAAAACCAAATGCTGTTTTATCAATGGTTTTCATATCCCTGTTAAAAAAGGGGTACAAGGACAATCACAGACACATCGTTCATATGATGACCCGCCTTGATAAACTGGACTATCCTCAACAATGCACAGCTAAAGACAACTGTACAAGCCTCAAGATAGAAGGAGATATCTAAACTCAGAGAAAGATATAGAAAGACTATAGTTTAAATGGAGACTGAAGCAAAACACGCTATCATTCTCTTTCCAAAAAAAAAAAAGGGGGGGGTACAAGGGGCAGCAGAAGCTGCCTTAGTGATGCTGCATATTTCTGCTTCTACTCCTAATCCCTCATGGAAAGACCTTGTCTGTGTAAGGATAGGGGTGAAGAGAGAAAGAACGGGAGAGAAGGATTGCATTTCCCCCTCCATGTAACAAAAACCACAGAAGGCTTCCTTCTAAGGATTTATGACACCCTGATATGAAATGAGAGGGCTAAAAGAGGAGACCTCTGGGCCCTTCCAGCTCTAATAAGTCTATAATTCAGCAGGAGTGGGGACTTAGCACAGTTGTGGGGCGGGGGGAGAGGAAAGGGCCAGCAATGGTACACACAGAACAATATTGGGGGCAGTCATGTTGGCAAAGACAACAGGCCATCTTCCAGAGAGCCTGTGCCCATCCCAATCCCCATCCCAATGGGGGATTAAGAGATGAGAAGGAGGAAGTCCCCAAGAGGGACATGATAGTGACAGAGCCTCGGGAGTGACAACATGGGCATGATGGTATCATATGGCAGGCCAGCAGAGGATTCCTATGCAAGGAGTGGGGAGGTTGGTTACAACAGGGATGAAATGTATTTCCTCACTGAAAGGAGGAAGTGTTTCTTCAACACCCAGACCAAAGTTTGCACTAGTTATGGCTCTGCTATTTAGCTGGAATTATTCATGCATTCATGATGCTAAGGAATAAGACTGTTACTTCACATCTATTTGATCATATCAGGTTCTATGCTGATCTAAGGGTAATGAAGCTACTGGGCCACCAGGGCTCATTTCTAAGGAATGACATAAAATCCTCCCATATTAAACACCAATAACCACACATGAAGCATTCAGTATTTTTCACAATTTACATAACTAGACTAACATACTTTGGTCCTCCACATTCAACTGCAGAAGCTTTCACAAATCGAATAGGCTGCAGTCCCACTGGTTCAATGCTCAGCGTATTGTTTTCCACAGCCTCCAGAACAGCTGAAGCCAACTTAAAAAAAAAATCCATAGAGAGATATCAACATTTGATAACATGTCGCTATTTTAAAATTTAATCCCCAAGTTGCATAACCTTAGTCCTAAGCAAGGAAAAAGAAGAAATGTTACAATCACAGCTAGAATGTACGCTCCCTGGGAATTTCTCTTCTGTATTTTTATCTCCAAAGCCTAAAATAGTACCTAGTATACAGTAGGTACCTAAAAATGCTTAATGATGAATTCAACAACTTTTTTTCAGATACAGGCAACTTACTCATTCCAGATATGGCGCAGACTTACCTTCTTGACTCAACCCAGTAGGGTTAAAATTTTGCCTTTTTCAATGAAAATACTTCTTTCTACTATACATTTTCTTTTATATTTGTACACAAGATTATATAAAAGAATAATCAAACACTATGTTCTCATGCACAGAGCTAAACAGTAAGTGCCATGAAGAGGAGGCTGAAGAGCCATATGCCTTTTATTCTAGGAAACTCAAAAAGTACAAAGATGATGATTTCTTTAAATTCCAAACAAAAAAAAACCGTAACAAATTACTATTTGCTGGCTCTTAAGTTCTCCCTATCTACCCTTCTTAACCGGAGAGAGTGGGGGGTGGGAGGGGGCCAGACCACAGTCACTGCGTAAAGCTGCCATGATTACATTTTAACTGAGTGATTTGTCAGGGAACATCACAAAAGCTTCCGGCACAAATGGTCCTCACCAGTCGCTCACATTCATCTACGTGTTTATATTTCTGAAGATCTTTCACATTCCCTATCTCACATAATCTTCCCAAGAAGCCTATGAGGTGGTTGGGACAGGTGGTATCTCTCTTTTATACAGGAGGAAACTACACAAGCCTCCTGGTCTAGCAGAGACAGAAACTCAATCAAGGCTTTTGATGATGATGTCTGAGCACAAAGTTAGCATCTCTCCAGGACTAAATCTCAGGGCTAAATCTAATCCCCATTACACATCTAACATTTCATCCCTCAAACACACATTTCAATGCAAAGGACCATCTGCTCAAGATGGGTAAGAGCGCCAGGACTCAAGTGTTCAGAATTTACTGTGAGACTGGGAATAAAACAGGGAGATAAGAAAGGGAGGATCTGTGAGGATCTATATAGATCAGGCGGAAGGAGGATGAAAGCCAGAGAAGTTTGTAAACAAATACATAACATTTTAAAGCTCTTTATATTAAAAATGTGTTTTATGTAAATAACATATTAAAAATGTGGAAAGCACAAAACAATCCTAAACAATCCCATATTTATACAACACATCCATGGATTCAAACTTAAAAAAAAATTTTTTACCTCACTTTTGGAAAAGGTTAAGCATGGAAATATATCTTCCTGATAAATTTTGTCTAAGAACGGGCATGTCCTGTCCATTGTGGGTTCATCCTTCCAAGATCTGAACTCATTATACAGAGATAAGTCAGCCTAATAAACAAATTCAGAAAGCATTTTTAAAAATCCAAACCCCCAATTATACCTATTTATAAGCAAAGCCAAAGCAACCACTAACAGCTTTTCATTTTCAACATTATGAGGCATACATACAAAGTAAATTTTTTTTTCTTCATCCTTATTCCTCAACTCTTTGGCTTATGATGAAAGGCAAAAAAGAAAAGCAAGGCAGAAAATTTCTAAATTAAACAATACTTCCCTCAACATTTCAAAAGATTCATGATTTCACTGATGGGAACTACTCTTTACCAACACATATAACGACACTTCCATGCCTCAGTAAAGTGTTTCACAAATTGCTATGGCCAAACTCCCACTAAAACCCATGTTATGTCCAATTTTCTGATAAGGAGGTTTCTGAAACTTAGCTAAGATGGTCCTTTAACAATAATCCATTGCTGAGCCTGCATACTAAAACCATTTTAGCACAGCAGAGCCTACTAGAGCTTATATTCCTCTAGCACAGCTTTCAAGCACCCAAAAGATGCTTCAAAACACACACACACACGACCAAAATTAGGTTTAAAATGAAGGAAAATGTACTTGCAAATTTTTTTTTCTTTAAAAAAAAAAAAGACTCCTTCAGGCGCCCAAGTACCAAAGTGGTACCACACATCCCAGAGAAAGTTTCTGGCCCAAGGAAGTCATTTACAAATTTTGTGAGGTTACAGCACCTCAAAAGCTTTCAACTAAGTACTCAGTTTAAACACAATAAACCCAGGGATCTTTTTGTCTTGCATATGTGTTTCCATTAAAGTCATAATTAAATGTGATCACAATATTCTGTGGAAAGGGACAAATTTTTGTGCTACTTATTAGCTTAGTAAATCTGTTCTATGTGCAAAGATTTAAATCACATCTATAGATTTCATTTGTCTAATACTTTCTTTTCTACAATTTTACAAAACACCAACACATATGCTAAAAAGTTTATTATTTTATTATTTATTTTAAATTATAATGTACATACGTATATACTTAAATTATAATATGATGCATTCATAAAGTAAAACTTCACAAATACATCCAAGTAATGGTAAAGACAACCTTGCACATTAAGCAAACAATGGGAGAAAAAAGGCATATTCAAACATTATAAAATCAGTAATATGAATGCAAATGTTTCCAATTCTATGTATTAGTTAATGCACCACACAATGGAAATCTAGTCTAAATATAACAAAATTAAGAGTAACAAATTTAAGACAGTTTCTTAAACATACAACAAAAATCAATGCAACAAATTCCACAAAATATTTATTTTCAAGCTCTGAAGTTGTATGCCATGCTTAGATTTGCCCAAATGCTGACTTTTCTTGTATGTTTCCTATTGTCAATTTATTAGTAGTATCATCCTTTTTTCCCCCCAAAATGCTATCCAATTAAATGAAATTACACCAGCTTTGGTTATTCAACTACTAACCTCTGTCTACAAACTTAACTGAACCCTTAGGGTAACCTTACTCCCACTAAGGACTGAATTCAAAAACCTGATTTGTGGCTTCAAAAATACAACTCTCAAGTGGACAAAACCACGTACTATTGGACCCATTTTCTAGGAATGGATGTGAGAATTAAAGTGAGAATAACAGCTCTAATCTAGGTCCTAGGTCCTAATTCCAAGTGCCTGCTAAACTCTGATAGTTCTACATCTCCTCAGCTTTTAGAAAAATTAAAAGGTAAAATCACTACAGCTTAGTGGGTGGAAGAAATCTTAATTCCACATGTTATTTTTCATTTTAAGACTTAACACTAGCAATAAAATTACTATCATCCAAGACAATTTCAGTCAACCATCTTTCGTTTGCATAACAGAAAAAAATGTCAAGATTTTTCCTAACTGAAATAGCAAGATTCAGAAACTTACCAAGATTCTAGGTGTTATTCCAAGGTCAGCCAGAAGAGAAGGGGACTGGAGAATCCCTGAAAGAAGTCAGCTCTACATAAAGCCTCCCCCATAAAATCACTGTATTTTGCACAACAGCATTTGCTGGCAAAATGCCTAAGTGACAACTCAGTGATGAAAATTAAAAGCATCAGAAGGGCCAGGGGATGGTCCTTGCCGAGTTACCTCTTTGCAGTCTTTCACAAAGGGCTGCACCACACTGAGGTCCTGATGGCTGCTGCTCATCATAGCGCCGCTGGCACTCTTGTTTCTGGCGTGCCCCTTCTTAAAAGGAGTTTTTCCACTCGGTGGAAGCTCATGAATTGGTGATGTTGGTGAAGTGGACAACACAAGTGTCTTTAAGGCAGCAACTTCTGCTTGAAGTACATCAATCTTAAAAAAAGTGCAATACACTTACTTCTCTACTAAATACTTTTCTGACAAATACAGACACACTTCATCTCCGAGGATAGGGAATTAATTTTCTTCATACAATTTACAAAATAGTAGATAGAGGGAAATAAACCCTCTTTTTTGTTACTTTTTTTCTGGCTTAGATTCAGCTGTCTTTCAGATTTTCAGAATTCAAATCAACAAATGTAGAAGAAAAATCTCACCATTTAAAGAAAATTTTACTTTTGTTCCATTTCCAAAGATTTAAAATTAAAAGTTCCAGATCAGTTACAGTTGATCTCATAATAAATGCTGCTGTCTCTGTTCTGTACGGGTGATCTGTTTTCAAGTATCAAATGCCAATACAGTGCCTTATACGTAATAGGTGCTCAATACATTTCAACAGTCACACTTATTTATGGAAGATTTTATGACAAAATCTGATTACTTAATCCTTTTAGACAACATAGAAAACATATGAAGTAGGTTTAGAAAAGAGTAACTTTTACTTTTAAAATGCCTGGGTAATTTCGATCACTTTTCTACCATTAAATACAGCAAAAACTTACCTTTCCCTGTGCTTCTTTTAATTGTTTTTCAGCTGTTGCCTGCTTGATATTAGCTTCTCTCACCATTTTATGAGCTTCCTACAAAATGTTAATATAGTGCAAATTTTGGAATAAAAAATTCTTAAGATTTGTGGTTTTTTTAACTTAAAAAAGTTACTTTTTATCTAAAGAAGGGTAAAATCTAAATGCCAACTATGGTATGATAAGGGTACTAAATACTGAAAGGTTTACTGGAAAGAAAACAGTTTATGTCATCTTTTGGAATTAATGTATAATTGTGTACATAACAGAAATAATTTCCGATTATAAAAAAGGCATCTCCTTCATTATATCAAATTGTATATCTAACATAAAGATAAGGTACAAGCATAATAAGGAGATGCGCAAACTTATAGGATCAATTTAAGTAACCAAATAAATGTTAGGAATGAGAATCCACTCTATATGTTATGGCCCAGTTATCCATTTTGCGGTTACATCACTTATAATTAGCTTTCACATATGGGACAAAGCATATACATGCACAAAGAACAAGTAAAGACATAAACACATGAATCAGGATGCAATTCATAGATATGAGCTTGTTTAAAAGGCTTTAGCCTGTTATGGTCTAAAAGATTAGGAAATTCTATATGAGGCTACTTTGTATTTTGCGCACTGGAACCTAAGACATTTAATTTTTAATTAATAGGGTCTTCTTGCATTAGTGCCACAGATAAATAACTAGTTTGCTCCCTTTCTTCAGTGTACTTACATTAAAAGTAAGAAGACCTCGACTCTGGTCCTAGCATTGCCACTGACCAGGAGGGAGACCAGGGACAAGCCAATTAAACTCTCTAAGCTTCAGTCTCTTCACCTGTAAAATCATAGCACCTGTTCTATGCACCTCCAAAGGTTATTATGAGGGCAAAATAATAATGTGATGCACACAGTAGGCATTCGATAAATATCCCTGAATCGATAAATAATAAACAAGAAATGGCTTTAGGAGAAAATAGCAAAATAATACACAAATTCAAATTACTAGCTACATAAGGCTTTAAAAGAAGTACATTACAATCCTCCTGTCTTTAACACTGGAGCACAAGATCTCTGCTTTTGCATGTGTGTGTGTATCTATCGATCGATAGATAGCTAGACAGACAGATAGATACACACACACATACACACTCACAGGTTATGATCAAAAACTAATCTTTAAAAAGCTAATGGCTACATTAAAACAAGTCTAAACAGACACATCAATGGATCAACATTTAAATTCAAGGTTTAGATTCAACATTCAAGTACATTATTCACAACTATCTAAACTGTGAGGGAATTTACTAGTCATCATGTTTATTGACAGAGTAAATAAAGTACATAAAAAGTCTTTAAAATAAGTACACATGCAAATTACCTGATAATAAATTAAAAGAATTCACTGATCCCATTTTAAAAAATAAAAAATCAGAAAGTCTCCAAGCAAGAGAAAAAAATAAAGATCACCAAAAAAATCTATAAAAATCTACTTTTAATACATGTGTGTTTTGGATACTATTTTCTTCACAAGATAAATAAATATTATGTGATATTTACAAAT
Source organism: Pseudochirops cupreus (assembly GCA_028627135.1). NCBI lineage: Eukaryota > Metazoa > Chordata > Mammalia > Diprotodontia > Pseudocheiridae > Pseudochirops > Pseudochirops cupreus. Next base: position 369,397,429 of record CM053581.1, read on the forward strand.
GCACATATAGGTAACACATTATAAAAGTAATAGTTGTGGGAGTTCTATTTCCAGGATGCATATAACACAATCATAGAGATAACCTGTTATTATTTATCTGCCACAGACACTAGCCTGGGTCACTCCGGAGAACCTAGAAAAAGGGAAAACCTGTCTTTCTGCAACATCCTCTCACATACAACACATATATACCAACTCCTGAGAAAAAGGTGTTTGATTGACTCCTTCACACTTTTGTTCACGGGAAGTTAAACACTGGGAACAAGCAAGTTTGCTAAACTCAAAATTTAATTTCCTAGTATTACATAGTTCCCATTTGTTTTTTTTTAAGTGTTTCTAGGTGGCAACTGTAGGATCTGCCATAGTAAATCTTTTTCAAAACTATAATTTCATTTTAGATAATAGTTTTCTGCCTGATCTTTTTATGAAAGTCTTACTAGTTAGAGACCTCACTCTAAATCTCTCCCTTCCCATTTACTTAATTTACCTACCTCTTGTCTTCTTCCAACGACTTGTTAGTGTAAAAGAAGATAGCTTGGCTTAATTATCTCTATTTTAAACCATTTCTTATAGTTTGTTCACAAACTGTATACTCCTATATCTAGAAAGGCACTGTCCAACTATTAAAGCTGTTAAAGACACTGTGTTTTATGATAAGATCTCTAAAATTCAGACACTGGAGAAAAGTCTAGCTTGTTAGTTATCTGGATCCTTTCATACCTAATGCTTCCTCTTCTAGTTTGTTGATGTTTATGAGACATTTCAATTCTTGTAAGTTCTTCCTGAAGAAATATCTTTCAACCTGGAAAGATATTGGGGTTTTTTAAAAATAAAAATGATATGCAATCTTGCCTGAGAAAATGGTATGATTCCATGACACAAAGTAACTACTGAGGTAATCTGATAAATTAGTTCATGCTAAAATGATAATGAAAAACAGTCTTAAAGATAACGACTACAGGCAAAATGCTGCCCCTAAGGTAGTCTCACTAATGCTATGAATTTGCGTCACCGTGCCATGTTAAGGGAGAAGATATTTCATGTCAAGTGATACGTAGCCACCTATTTTGCTCTTGAAGGTCAAACAACCTTGTGACAACATCTCTCTTTCTAGAGCTATGTCAGGTTAACCCTCATAAAAGTACTAATAGGTTCTATCTAACCAGATGGCACAGAGGTGTTTTTGAGCTTCTCAAAGGCCGTAACAGTGCTGCCTAAGTTGGAAAGGCAACAAATACAAGCCTGGCAGTACAGTAGACATTCGTTGTCTGAGGACTAATCTGGCTAAGTCCAGAAAGGCTCATAACCAGATGGATAAGCAAGAGGTGACGGATTTTTTGGCAACAGCAACTCATTGTAGTCTACTAATGTATCTAAGGACATTGACTTGCAGCTACAGAGAGAGAATACTCAGATGGAGCTACAAATCCTGTGAAGTGTAAAAGTGTACCAGGTTATAGCTTCTAGTACTCTTGATAAAGAATTATCCATCTCCATTGTAAATTGTTAACATTTACCTCCTAAAAAAATTCTATCAACAAATAAATGCATCACAACCAAAACAATACACATTCTCTTTTAAAGAGTAACTAAAAAGCAGCTAACCTCAAACAGACTAGCTGTGAGTTCTTCTAATTCTTGTCCCAGCTGATCTCGGACTTTCGAAAGTCTCTCACATTCTTCATCTTTTAGTTTCAGTTCCTATAAAAAAATATGCATTTAGTATGCTTACAAGTGAAACTGAACATGAGATAATCTTATAAAATTCCAACTTTTCCCTCTATTTTCTCCACTGAAGCTGTATGTGGCTTCTCAAAGGTTCTGATATCCAGAGCACAAGTTTTGGTGAGTTCTCTAAAGCTGAAAAGATTTTATGTGTGGGACTGGTGAGCAGACTCCATGACCTTTATCCAAAGACCAAACTAAATTAAGAGCAGGGTTTGTGGTTCGAATTTGGTTGGCTACTGGGTAACAAGTAGGGACAGAAGGAAAACAGAGGAGCAGAGAACAATGAGTTGTACTCCTTAATGAACTGAACCACATCCATACTGATGGGCAGTCTCATAAATGAAATCAGAAGCTGCAAATACAATGCATTTAACAGAAGGGTTGAAGACAAATTTATTATGTGTTCAAAGGAAATAAGAAACACCATTAAAGAGAATATTGGTCATTTGGCTTTAGAGTACTCGTGATGAGTATACACAAATAGACAACATTTATTACAGCAGTTTGTGCGACATCTACACCACCAATTAAAGTAGCAGTGTAATCCTAAAGACTATGCCTTCCCACCCAAAACCACCTTGCATTTATTTTGCACATATTATGTTTATATACTTATATATGTAAACATTGTCTCCCTGACAGAGTATAAACTCCACAAAGATAAGCTGTTTCATTGTTGTCTTTCGATCCCACCAAACCTAACACAATGCCCGGTTATAGTGGGTGCTCAAGAGATGACTGCTGATTTAAGTAACTTAACAAGAGTCTCCAAATTAATTTACCACATACTTTGATACTCAGTGACTTCAAAATAAAAGCAGACAATAAACATAAGGAAGAATGGTGAAAACCACGTTAGAAAATATGTTTGGGGAACAAGAAATAAAGTAGGCCAAAGATTCGCAGACAACTCAGAAACCTAATCCTAAACACAAAGACTATTTCTTCAGGAAGAAAATTGGAAAACACCCTGGTAATAGAGCACAAACATCATCATAAAACGGAGCCCTATAATTAGGACAGGAAATGATTAAAGATACAATAGCCATCACAAGAAACAGCTGTGTGTCACCAGGACCACACTTAGCATAGTGCCCGGCACACCACAGGCACTTAATAAATTCCAGCTGACAACAGCCAAAAGTTTAAAAAAAAATCGGAAGAAAGGACAAAAGGTAAGAAGATGACACTGTATTCAACTAAAGTTGCACCAGAATAACTTGATGAAGGCAAAGTCAACTCCAGGCAATGGGAAAAGGAGAAAAGTAAAGACTGATTCTATTACTATGTATCCTAAAAAAGTTGAAATAATACAACACTCATCACAATAAGGACGCTGGAAAGGAGACGCTGGAAATGTGCCTTAGCCAGAAAACTTCACTCCTGTGTCAAGTAGAAAAGCAGAGAGGTCAAAGCAATTCAGACTTAAGAGAATAAATTCATTTGCAAAAAAAACTTTAGAGGAAGATGTGAGAACAATAAATATACTATCATTGTATAAAAATTGAGAAAACAAGCCTACAAGGTTGGCATGAGGTATAACTAAGCCACTTACTCTTAAAGTATACATAAGTGAAATCGAACATTAAATGGAATTGCCCAAGTGTATAACAAGATCTAGTCTCATGGACAATCAGAGTAGAACCTTCATATACGTAGTAGAAGTCGAATGTGCCCATGCCAGAATAGGATCATAGCACAAAAGATTAGGCCAAGAAAAAAAAGGGGGCAAGTACTAATAACACACACACACACACACACACACACACACACACACACACACACACACACACACACTCCATGATGAGGACAACATAACTGTAAAAGGCATGAAAGGATCCTAAATAACAAATAGGAAAAAAAAAAACCCGTGACCTAAATGACATCAGCAATCATTAAACAATCAGCAATCATTAAACAACATGTCTTCCTTCTCCTATATTTATGGGAATTATCTATCTCTGTGGCAATATGAGAAAGTAACAGATAAGCATTTTAAAGTCTATTTTCTTTATATCTTTATAATCACATAATTGAATAAGCACAGTAGAGAATCTAAGATCCTACTATGTTTATTGAATTTTTAAAAATCATTTACCTCAGGGCAAAAGGGAGACTTAAAGGCTCTTGTCAGACAAGGTATCTCCTACATGTACATTAAAATCACTTAAGACCATGCCAGATGTAACAACTAAAACGACTTTGTTCAATCATTTGCTAAAACTGACGTTCTGTGTAAAGTCCAAAAAACAAAGATTCCTGTTTGATGGCAAAGTTCTTTCTCTAAGTTCTATTTGCACAGAACATTCTTCTAACCACATTGAACACGTTCAAGAAAAGTTAAAGAAAAAAAATGCTCTTTCAATGAAACCCATAGATGTTCAAGAGATGGGCCCACTTACTCATCAACACACAAGAAACAATGGAAATTCCTATTCTTCAGATATAAGCAGCTGGACACAAAGCCTCAAGAAGAGTTCTTCTCAAAGGGCACTTGCACAGCAAATTTCGTTAAGTGTGCTGTGAACTTTTGGATCTTAACCATTTTACAGACAAAAGAAAATGTATACATAATTTTAACCAGACTGTGAACTCACAAAGAACACAATAAATACGGCTGCCCTTACTGAAAAGAAACTTTGGATGCTCAAGTCACCCAGCTTCTCCAAATTTAAAACCCTGTGTTGTGGTTCCTCACAAGAAAGAACACTGAGCTATGAAAGGAAAAAAAATGTAAAAACAACCGCTGTGGAATTAGTCAAACAGTATGCGCATCTTGGTAGAGGGAGTTAACAGAGCATCCCTTAGGAGCTAGACAGAACTGAAAAGGGGAGACTGCATTAGGCCCCAAGAAGAAGCCATCCTCTCCTTTCACACTGTCTGCTACACCATGAGCCACTCTCACACTCCACTTAGGCTTCAGGTGATGGTACTAATAAGTAAATGGCCATGGACTAGAACCACAGGAGCCAAACTCAAACGCTGGCTCCACTTTGGCCAAGTCCCTCAAGCTCTTGGGACTCTAATCCAGGATAATTTGGTTGTGAATAAGGGAACACTCAACTCTTCAAAATTACAAATAACCCAAAAGGGCCAAAGAAAGGTGTGTGCCACAAAAGCAGTAAGGAGCAGAGCTAATGTCTGAAGGCAAGTTTCCTAAGGTCACAGGAGCCATAGATTTAAAGTTAGGAGGGACCTCAACAATCATCTAACTCAACTCCATCATTTTGCAAATGATGAGAAAGCCAATGTTAGTGACCGGATCAAGATCACAAAAGTCATAAGGAATACAAAGCAAAGATCTGAACAAAGGCCTTTCTGCTGTGATGCTCAACACTGATTCACACTCTAATGCTGGATAATGATTATACAGATCCTCTGTCGCACTGGCACCTGCAAAATACTGAAAGACCTACAAAAGGAGCTCCAATGCCTTGGACAGATCCTCTACAGAAGATCTGTGGGATGATACAGGAGGAAATAGAGGCAGTTAGATGGTTCAGAGGACAGAGTGCTGGGTCTGGCATCAGGAAGACCTGAGTTCAAATCCAGCTTCAAACACTTATTACCTATGTGACCTTGGGCAAGTCACTTAACCTCTGGAGAAGGAAATGGCAAACCACTCCAGTATCTTTGCCAAGAAAACTACATAAACAGTATGGTTCACCAGGTTATGAAGAGTCTGAATGAATGAGCAGTAACAAGTGGGAGAAATGCCATACAGGATCAGAAGGCATACATATACATGCTTTGCAAGTGGCTTGACTGCAGACAATGCTCACCTCCATGAGCCCACAGGGCCACTGAAATGCACCATCTCTCAAACAACACATCTTGCAGGATGCCTGTGGTCACTGTTGAAGATTCATCAATTACGGTCATTTAAATTTTGTTGACTACAAAAGCAGAAATAATGTGTTTAGGTAATCTACATCATCATGCAGGGAAGCTGCATCAAAGTTGTGACAGCCAACTGGTGCATAGAGTGCTGGACTAAGGAATCTGCAAGATTTGAGCTCCAATCTAACCTTGGTCACATGGATGCTAGCTATGTGATGTTGGGCAAATCACTTATACTCTGCCTATCTCATTTTCTTTATCTGTAAAATGGGACAGCGCAGAGGGAGTATATACCAGTTTCTCTATTAAACAGGGACACTTAGAGTTTGTCACAAATGATGAGTAAAAACACTTTAAAATTTATCTCAAGAATTTTTTTTTGTTAATTGGTTATAAAAATCAGTAATAGTGCCTTATCCCAAAAGAAGCACTTCAACATTGATTCTAAGATATCAAATGCTCACTTAGTAGAAAATATTTATGAAAAGGTTAAATATATCTTGTTAAGAACCTCCTCAGTACATCTATCAAAGGAAGAATGAATTCAAAGAGAGCTGCTATTCATTTTATCTTTTTCAAAAAAATGTCCCAAGTAATAGGTACTTTATCCTCTCTTCCTAAAAAAAGGGGAGCATCTCAATGTGGTGCCCAATAGAAATCTTAAACATGCACACCTGCATACCAATGTCATAACCATCAATCAATGTTGAAGGGGTTGTTGAAAGACAGGTACACTAATATATTGTTGACGGAACCACAAATGGGTACAACCATTCTAAAAAAGCAACTTGGAATAGTGCAAATAAAGTGACTAAAATATCTATATCCTTTGACTCAAGTTCCATGTACGTGAAAATATTTATACAAGTATTTTTGTGGTAGCAAAGAACTACAAAGTAGGTTCTCATCGATTTTGGAAAGGATAAATAAATTGTGATACATGAAGGATATGGAATATTACCATACTATAAGAAACGATGAATAAGATAAAGAGAAGTATGAACTAATGCAAAGTTAAGTAAGCAAAGCCAGAAAAACAATCTGCACAATGATTACAAGGTAAATGGAAAAAACCCCACTCAAACAACTGAAACTAAAGCTCGTAAATTATAAAGAGAAAGCTGTCCCCCAAAGAAGAGAGATACAACAAGATGTCTCTCTCGATACTTTGAACAAGTAGAAGACCTTGATTTTTTTTCCTATTCCTCTTTTTAAAAAAATTATTTGTTATAAAAGGCGGCTATCTGGGAGGGAGAGAGGAAGGTTCAGGAGGAATTTATGCACTATAAGTAAGAAGACCTTTTTCTCCTCCAACACTTCCCCTGAACCAGCATGGCTGAGGAGAGAGCACAAAGGTATTAAGAGTTAGAGCCAGGATATGAAGCTGCCTCTCCTGACTCCAGAACCAGCACTCTTCCCACAGTACCACAATGTGCCACTAATAAAAGGTTGTCTAATGAGCAATACTGGTGACCCCTATATAAATTTCATGTTGGTTTAAAACAGTTAACATTGAGGCAATTAGACATCAGACGACAAGAGAATAGACCTTCTTTCCCTTTCCCCAAATGTTTTAATGTCACAAGGACAACTAGAAGATAGCTTTTACTCTACCTTCTCCTCTGGATATCACCCAATACGGATGAGTATAATTTAAAGCACAAAACCAACACAGCCCCTAACATCTCCATCAATATTAGAAAAAACAGATTGATTTCCCTAAACGTCCCAAGGAGATTTGTGCTTCAAGACATTTCTTCCAGTGATTTATTTTTCAAAAGTTATTTACTCCCAGCTCCCATTCTAAAATAACCAAACAGGCGCTATGCTGAACGTGTTACTCTCACACATATCAGGGATTTTAACTGGCATAAGGAGTAAATGATCTCCAAATGTCTACCCTACTACTCAAGACATGTTCTTTAACAGGCATGATATTTACAAGTAAATCACAAGTAAAAATGAAGATGACTACATCCACATCTATGTACAGAACCCTAATTTCTCTCCTAAGCTCACTTCTACCTTCCCAACTGCCAAGTGGATACCTCTACCTGAATATCCTTAATTATTCCATATTCAACATGTCCCAAAAGAACTCCTATTTAACTAATATCCTTCCCCCAAAATCTATCCCCCCACTAACTTTACTTATTTCTGCTGAAAATCACTGAAGCAAAGGCTCTGTGCTGGCCAAACACTCATAAACTTTAGCAGTTTGGGTCTTTGGGGGAAGCAGTACACTTCTTCCCTCAGGAAAAGCCCTGAAGGGCTAAGGGTATTTATTTAATATTACTGTCCATGAGCCTCTAACCAGGGGGTTCTCATTCCCAATTTCATTAACCAGTGGACCCCACCCTGACACTCTGCCCTCAGTCTCATAGTTACTGTCCTCGGCAAACCTACTGGGGGGTGTGAGGCAGAGTTCAAAGACCTAACTTTCGGAGAGCTGTCCATTGATTCAGGAAAGTTCAGCACTAGCCTTTCTGAATGCCTTTCCCAGGGAGGTGGCACAGTTCATAAATATTTAAACAATAATCATTCTTTGATGCTTCTAAATATATCATGATACAATTGAACAAGTAAACATCATTTTATAAAGTTCTGATAGATTAACTACCTGTCTTGGTATTTACTTTCCCCAATCCAAAACAACAGGGAAAGGGGGAGAGAAAAGGAAAAGAAAATCAAGGCCTTTCTCAAAGGGAAGCCTGATTACTATAGAGTTTCCCATAGTATGTGAGACTTGTCTCCATAGGAATTAAGAACTTGGAATCACTGCGAATCTCCTTCTCACTCTTCAGGTGAGAAACCAAACTGAGATGGGCTGGTATTTGTGTAACAACACTGGTGTCCTTGGCTCTAGGGGTTGGGACAGGGGCATATCCCCTCCCGCTGCTGCCGAGGAGCTCTCCTGATCTGGGCTGTTAGGCACCAAGTCCTACAACAAGTCATCGCTGTGTCCAGGGGAACTCGAATCTTTCCTCTGTCCCTTTCTCTCTAAGGTGCCTCTCTACTCTTCACCTACACATAAACCAGGTATCAAGATGAGGACAATGGACAGTGTCAAAGGCTATAGAGAGGTCAAGAAGGAGGACTGAAAAAAATATCATTAGATCAATGGTAACTCTGGAGAGAATAGTTTTAGTGGAATAGTGAGGTCAGAAGCCAGAACACAGAGTTTAAAAGAGTTAAGAATTAAAAAGAGTTGAGAATGGAAGTGGAGGCTTTTCTCTTAAACAGCCTTCTCAAGAAGTTTAGCCACAAATGCCTGAAGAGATATAAGAGAAGGGCTAGAGGTAACTGACAAATCAAGTGAGTGATTTTTGAGGACGGGGGAGGAATGGGCATGTTCATAGGCAGTAGGGAAGCAACGAGTAGATGAGAAAAGATTTCAGATAAGTGAGCAAGCAGGGCTGATGGAGCAGGCAGTATGCTAGAATATATGGGATCATCTGAAGGAGAAGGGCCACTTCTTCATGGAAAGAGGACAAGATATATTTTGGTAGGTTTAGTTCATTCAAAATGGCTATTCACATAAATTAGACCTCCAACCCATAAAAAATATAGGAATCGTCAGGGGCGGAGACAAGATGGCCGCGTAGCAGCAGCAACACATCGCAGCTCTCACATAGCCACCCCAAAATACCCATAAAATAGGACTCTAAACCAATCCTAGAACTCCAAAACGCACACAAAGATACTTCCCACTAAAGTCAGCTCAGCT
>CM053581.1:369407223-369453820 GCA_028627135.1 Pseudochirops cupreus
TAAATAGCATCTAATCTAGGTGCATTCCAACCCTAAAACACTGAGTCCATGCCCTAGCACCCCTCCATTGCAGTTTAGGGGGACTCAATTCATGAAGGAGAGTGGACAGAGTGGTCTGGGTAGAGATGGATTCATTTGTTCAGATTGCTGGAAGTGGCTGAGTCTCATGATCAAGTCACATTCTCAGCAGGACAGGCTGAAGACCACCTTCTCATTAATATGTCTACCCCCTCATTAATTGTTCACCAATCAGGATTGATTTAGACCTGTCAGAGGCACTCTCCCTTTCCAAAGATATTTAAGCATTCAACAATCTCAATGGTGGGGTTTTTGGTTACCAAGAGAAACCACTGACCATCAATTTGTTGATTATCAGCTAGACTAATTAATAAATTGATTATTTATTACCTAAAAAAAAAATATAGGAATCTCTGCCCCCTAGACCAGATCAGATCTTCAGTTTCATCTGCTTTCATCAGCTATCCCCTTCCTTCCAGAGACACAAAAGAAGTGATCTTATCTAGTAACTCTCAGAAGTGAGTACCAACTCACCTGGAAACTCTGCAGTACACAGAAAGGTCAATGGAGATAGACTCAGAAGACCCAGGTTCTAAACCTCTGACCTGCTGTTTATTATTTATGTGACTTTGGATAAGTCATTCAACCTGATATTTTAACATGAATGCCAAGAATAGATGATCACAGTCTCTTCTGGGGCTAAATTCTATAAGAAAATAATTTCAGAAAGAAGATTCTAAGTGGATGATTGGTAGTAATAACTAAGCTCCTTAGAAGTTAGACAATAAGAATGGAAATGGGATTTCTGACAGGACAGAGAAGGGGCTAAACAAGAAGGTTGTGCTTAGAAGGTGCAGAGCAGGGGAAAATTTTATAGGAAATGTATGTTCATTTTCATCTCAAATTTAGGGTGCAGGGAATGTCTGGCCTCTTACTACACATCCTTCTGAGTATGGTCTATTCCTGTCCACCATAGCTTTTTTTCCTGCTTTGTGCTATTTTCTCAGTTTCTTTTTTTTCCCCTCTCATCTCAGCATCACCCTTTTTTCTCCTTCTCTTTCCCCTTGTCTTACTAAAACATTAGTTATATTATAACAAGACAAAAATAGTATCCTTCTTATTTTCATCTACCCTACAACTAATACTGACCTAGCCTAGTATCTTATATATAGCCAGCATTCAGTGAATACTTGATAAATATTTCTTTCTACCTTAACCGGTCATTTAAAAATATACCTTGGGTTTTTATTACCAGTTGAATAAAAGTTTATAGTTCTTGCTCTTAATGCTTTAAAACAGTGATATGAATATATTTCTCTATCACAGAAGGGGGAAAAATAAAATAATATGTATTATTTTATTTTTACTTATGCAGCCCTCCATTGTTATCCAGGGATCAGGGACCCAGATTTTAAAAGTATGGGTGATTTCAGTTTAGAAAGTCTTAAGAAGTTAACAAGTTAGTTTCTTAACTAATGAAATGGTAATGAAATGGTTTAAGGTACAAGAATGAAGACTAACAATAAACATCAAACAGCAGCATGGTCTTCCAAGTACAGTGAAGTCATATTCAGAATGACCTGAGGTCAATAAAGACAACTCAAAGAGTTTAGGTTATTGGAAAGGTTATGAGGGAGGCAGGGAAAATGAGGGAAGGAACAGAAGAACAGAACAAAGCAGCAGTTTTGGTGGATGGGACAAGGATAACATATTGGAGAGAACATAGCTCCTCAATTTTTTTTCGCCTCCACTTTCTTGATCAAAGTTAGTAATACATAGACTGGGAAGATAGAACAAACACAAGGAGTTGACCATGCACTCAGCAGTAACAGAGTATATCAAACAAATCTTTTTTTCTTTTTTCTGGACCTATTTAGATCAAGGGGATGCCATAGACACAGTACACCTGCAACTCAGCAAAGCATCTAATAAGGACTCTAATGTAGACAAGATGGATAGATCGGGCTAGTAGATGTGACAGTTAATTGGAATCATAACTGTTTATATGATCACATCCAAAAAGTAGTGATTAATAAACAGATTCATGCCAAACTAGGAGGTCACAAGTCGAATGCAATTGAAATTAGCTCTACATTTTTATCAGTGGATTAGATGAAGGAAGGCACAGAGAGCATGCTTATCAAAAAATGCAGATGACACAAAGGTGGGGTGGGAGATAATTATCAGGCTGGATGACAAAGCAGGATCCAAAAACATCTTGATAGTCTGTAATGATGGGCTAAATCTAAGGAGATGAACTATAATAAGGACCAATGTAAATTAAGTACTACAGCTGAATTTTTAAAAAAATCAACCATGCAAGGAGAGAATAGAAGAGGTGCTGAGACAACAGTTCATGTGGAAAAGACCTGAAAAAGTACAAACTCGGTACTGTTCCACAATGTTATGCGACAGGCAAAAAAAGCTAATACAACTTCATCCCACATCAAAAGAAAAAGAAAATGCAGAATAACGGATGTAAAAGTACTACTGAATTCTGCTCTGACCAGACACATCTAGAATCATGTGCTATGATCTAAGGTACCTTTTAGGAAGAACACTTGAGAAATCTGAATGTGTCCTATGAAAGCTCATCAGGAGAGTGAAAAATTGAAGGAAAATAGAGTGTGGTAAGGTGGAGAGCCCTTCACATAGAGGCAGAAAGATCAAGATTCAAATTCTACCTGACACTTAGTTGTATGACCAGGGTCAGGATAATTAACCTGAGAGATTCAGTTTCCTGATTTGAAAAATTGGGGTAATAATGTTTTCTCCTTAAATTAAATTTTATTTAAGAATAATAATTCTTTTTTTTTGGAGAGGAGAGGGCAAGGCAATTAGGGTTAACTGCCTAAGGTCACACAGCTAGTAAGTATTAAGTGTCTGAGGTTGCATTTAAACTCAGGTCCTCCTGACTCCAGGGCTTGTGCTCTATTCACTGTGCCACCTAGCCACCCCTAGAGAATAATAATTCTTGCCTCAAAGCACTGCAGTGAGGTTCAAATTTGTAAAGCACAAACTTTAAAAAGTATTAACATAAATATGTTATCATTAAAAATAAAGTCCAGAGGAAAAACAGGATATAAAATAGACACACTTTTTTTTCCCAATCAGGTAACAGGTTGGACTAGATTACCTCTAACATACCTGCCATCCCTAGGAAGCTATGATTCTATAATTTTAAAAAATGTTCCCTCCATTCCTGTATTTAGGAGATCAATTTAGGGAAAACTATTGAAAAAGATTTTAAAATTCTATGGACAGGAACATTATTATATTAGCTATATTAGGATTCAACATTTGTGACCAGTAATCTCATCACTGTATCACTCCCAACCGAAGTGGGTAGATGGACTAACTTGAGATGAAGGACCTATGATCTAATCAGCATAGGATCTCCTTCTCTGACAGATCAAAACCCATCCATAACTGGCAGTTTTAGAACAGCCTGAGGCTCAGAGAGCTTCAGCGACTTCTTTCCTGAGATCATATAATTCATTAGTAGTAAAGCCAGGAACAGAATTCAGACTCTCAGCCCTAAAAATTCTACCATTCCAGAAAGCAGCAAATACAGCTATCTCACACATTTTTTAAAGAAATTTAGGAAAAAATCTAAAATCAAAGTAAAAGAATTAATGTCCGTTAGGAAAGAAATTACTAAATGGAGAAGTGAGAAATGGACAAACTATATATGGCAGCACTATTAAACTGATCATGAATGAAAACCAGGGCGACAATCTATTGAAATCTCACATAATCATATAACATGGACACCAATTTAGGAACCAATAAAGATTTACTCATAATGCAGAAGAAATCTTAAATAGTAAAAGTAAATGGTAGCAGATTATTAAGGAAAAGTTGCCATGCTCAAATTCTACAAAACTCAAATCAGGCTGAACGCTGAAAATGTTGTAACTTTTAAAAATACCGCAGATCTAAAGAACTAAGACCGAACAGTTCCTGCAATTCTCTGGCCGACTGAGCCCACACCGTATGAATATTTCCTCAATCGAGCGGGAGAAATCTCTCTGCAACACCCAGGTCTGACATACCAAGCTGGTCTGAGGTCCTCCCAAACACTGCTCGCCAAGTGAGAAGATAATGGATAAGTACAAGACTATGCTGACTTCTCTTTGTGAAAGATCTACCCCATTGCCCCCACTCGCCAACATGAATAACCGAGAGTGCTGCAGCTAAGAAAAAAGGAAGAGATTTCTTTCCTTACCCTCTGAGCTTTTGCAAGTTCTTCTTTTAATCTTTCATAACCCTTTTCCCTCACTTCTAGAACAGATGGGCTCCGTAAACGAGACAGACTGTCAGTACTCAATCCAAAAAAGTCGTCACTGCCATCAGAAATCTCTGTTATTGTGGCGTCCTGTAAAAATTCTCTCTCGGCACTGTTGCTATCCTTTCTGGATGGCGGTTTAGTTAAACCAGCTGTGACTCCAGAGGTGGAACAAAGTACTGAGTCTGCAATATGGATGCTATAAACGAAAAAATACAATTTAACACACAAAAATAACACGGCTTCATATTCTGAGCACATAGAAAACAGTACCACTAAAATCTGGCTAACATATTTGCATATAGCTTTATGTAAAATTACACAGATAATGCTCTATTCTTTAGAACAGAAGTATCAAGCTCACACACTAAAGTCCGCTGCAGAACCAGATTAAAATGTAACAGGAAAATGTTTAACAAAATAAGTAAAAATACAGTACAACATAGATTTTAATTTGTGGTTTTTGGAGTCAATATGTGGTCCAATTTTTCATTTCATTTTGACACTAGTGTTTTAGAAAATGAAAATCTAAAATGTAGTATCTCAAGACTGTCTGTCCTTGTATTTTACAAAAGTCCAAATAAAAGTACTTTTATTTACCTACCTAATACCTGATATTTCTCCACAATTTAAATGTCTGGGAGATGAATAAACAGGTTGTGTGGGAAGGTCAGAAACATTTAATGTGTTAGGCTGAGCGGGTGTTGCACACAGAGGATATGGCCGATAGATAACACTGGGTGAGGTAGTTTGCTCCTGGGTTGCTGGCTCGTATACGCTAAGAAGATCTGGTGAAGTAGGGGAAGCTAGGTTTACTTCGTGGAAACCTTCCAAGGGGTCATTAGCCATTGCAAAAGCCTCATTATATAACACCCTAAAAAAAAAAAAGAAGCAGGTAGTTAGCATCCAAGATAAATACACATATTTTAACCTGGATAAAATTATAAAGATCAAACAAATAACAAATAGACAAAGGCTTAATATTTAAGTATGAAGGACAGAAAAAATAAAAAGCAATCTTTTGAAGCAACAATAACCTGAAAGAAATGGTAGCACATTTTCCTATGAAAATGAACACAACTAAGTTTATGGAGTAAACACAGAGATCCACGACAGAATACTACTTCTGGCTTTGCTATCATATATGACCTTGCCAAGTCAATTAAACTATTATGCAAGTGTTTCTCCATCTGCAAATTAAAACTGCTGTCCCAAACCAAAATTTTTTAAGCTTTCTGAAAACTAAAGACTTTATCACAAATTTTTCACGTAAAGATCCAAAGTAAAATATAATAGTACTGCTATTCAACAAATTTAAGATTCTTGCTTTCCAAGGTTATGGTGGAAACACTGTCTTTTACATTTAGGTGCATAAAAGGTTCCTCATACAAGCATACCTATTATGCAGTAAACATGCAATAGCAGAAGAGAAGAAGCAAAATCAGAAAAGGGTAGCAGGAGAGTTTTCCAAGTTAAATCATTCCAGAGTCTCAAAAAAACCAAATTTAATAATAAGAACTATAAATACTAATTATTTTCCTTTAATAATGAAAAATAAATTAGTCCATTAATTCATTTTGGATAGAGTGTAGCATTTCTTAATAATGAATAGTAGTCCAAGATAAAAAGTGTTGAGAAACTACCATAAAAATTCTTATTTACATTCATTTTGTGAATGTTTTTGCTTCTAAATAGCCTTATGCATCCCTAACATGAAAAGTCGAAATATTTGCATAAATTAAGAATAGAGAAGCTTGATTAAAGGTGTCTTGCTTTGTTTTTTTACTTTCATTATACAAACAATAAATTCTTATTTACCATGAAATCAAACCTGAGTTTTCCTAGTTCTTCCCAGCGGTAACAGAAGCCCACAACACATGGTGAAAAGAGAACTCAATGGCTCTGGGATCAGAAGACCTGCGATTAAATGCCACTTGGACACTTAACACCTGTGTGACCTTGGATGAGTCACTCAATCTCCTGGGCCTTTGTTTCCTCATTGGCAAAATAAGGAGATTGAACTAGTTAGCACCTGAGGTCCCTTCCAGTGTCAGATCACAAGTTTTAGTATCAAACCTATTTTATTAGGGCATCATAGGAAGTTTGAAATGAAATGGCTCCCAGAACAATCCAATCCCCTCATTTCACAAGGAGTAATGAAGGTCAAAGGAAGTAAGCAAGGCAAAGCTATGCCCACCCCAGTCTCCTAATTTCTACTCCAATGTACCTCCCACCATACCATACTGGTCCCATATATTTCTTCCAAATAAGGCAAACGCTAGAACAAACAGGAAAAGGGTTAAAAAGAATGCTACAGAGGGAAGTCATGGAGCTATGAGCAAAGAGGAAGAGTGTCACATACAGTGTACTAGTTCCTTGAGGGTAAAGAAAAAATGATCTTGAGTTGGAAGGGATCTCAAAGGCTACAATTCAACTGGGTTCTCACTGAGAATTCCCTCTAAAACATTCTCAATAAAAAGCTTTCACTTCAAGTGAAGAGGAACTTCCTGCCTTCTGAGGTAGCCCATCTCACTTTCAGATACACTTCTTAGGAAGACTTTCTTTATCCAGCCAATATCAGCCTCTTTACATTTTCCATCCACTGCCAATATCTGTGGCCGATCAGAACAAGTCTTTCCAAAGACAGCCCTTCAAATACCTAAAGATGGCTATCATGGCCAGAACACAGCTCTATTTTTCAAGTCTTGCTGGAGTTCACCTAAGGGGGCCCTTAATAAGAGACATGGTTTTAGGATTTTACTGCAAGTTCTAATACTCCTTGAGATTTTCAAAGGGTAGCTCCAAAGTTTATGAAGCCCTACTGGAATAAATTATGGGCAAGACTAAGTTCTCTGACCTCCCTGGTATCAACAAATACATCAAACCAGCCTCGCTGGGAACCAGATTATAAGTAATTGGGAAATGTTGAACAAAATAAATAAAAATACAACACAGATAATGTTAATTTGTGGTTTTCTAAGTCAATGTTGATGCCACAGAGCTAGAGCTCCTCAAATCTAACCACAGAATCAAGGATATGGGTCATGGGAGGTTTGGCTATGGCCATCCAATATACAATTACTCTAAAGTTCACATACACTAGGAGGTTTGAGTACCACTTATTTCAAATTAATGTCCTAATTCATCTTCTGTTTTCCTTTTAGGAAAGACTTACTGGAGTTTCATCAGACCATCCCCATGACCCTTCAGAAAATGGGGTTCTTTTATTAAATCTAGTCCAGAACTGCTTTCTTCTGCCCTGGAAAGGGAAACAAAACAAAAACTCCATGGTTTTCTCACTGTACTTAAAATGCTATGAAAAGAAATCTGATCATTTATTTTGAAACTGTATTTACCTACAAAATACTTACAAAAAAAAAACCTACAAAAAAGCATACTATTGGCATTACTGCTGATCAATCCAAACAGACCACCATTTACTGAGCACATACTGTGTGTACAGCCCTGTGTTGTGAACTGTTCTGATAAAAAAGATCATTTGGTTTTCACATAATGAACCCTGACATAGTTTTAATGGTTTGCTTTACGTGCTGTCCAGACGTACGGAGGGTCCTCATTTGGAATTCTAATCAACTCCAGTGAGGCCAAGTTAACCACTCTATCAAACTAAGTGCTGAGGGACGTAGAGAACATCTTTAGAGAAAGGTAGCCCACAACAAGCTATCTGAACGCACAGCATATTAGTAAGTCAGCCATTTGTAATCAAGGAATTATGAAGGTACCATATTGTTGGACCATTAAGTTTCATTCAGCTAAAATTCTCAGGTCTTTTAGTCATAAATTCCCACTCTCTGTTGTTAATTTTTGCCTCAAAAGTTTAGGACAACATTATCCTTCCTAATTCAGTAAAGTATCCATTCTAAACTTCAACTTATTTTGTGAAGCTGGTTTTTTAATTCATTGTGGCAAATCTGCTTATTTCAGTCAGTCAGTCAGTCAATAGACATTTACTGAAACACCCGCTGAGTGCCAGGCACTGTCCTAAACATTGGGCATAGATCAATGAGGAATGGTAAGTAAGTTATTGTATATGAATACGATGGAATATTTCTGTGCTGTAAGAAAAGATGAAGGAGATGGTTTCAGAAAAATCTGGGAAGACTCAGACAAAATGATGCCAAGTGAACCTAATAGAACCAGAACAATTCATACAATAACAATATCGTAGAGAAATCAGCTTTGAAAGACATGTAATTCTGATCAACACGACAACCAAGCACAACTTCAGAGAATTCATGATGAAACATGCTGCCCACCTCCAGAAAGACAATAAGCTCAGATGGCACACAGAAGCATGTTTTCTTCTCTTTATTTTTTTTTACTGGACACACCTAATGCTGAAATTTATTTTGCATTACCACTCATATCTGTAATGGGTTTGGTTTTTTCTTGCTTCATCAATGGGGGGGGATATAATTAAAAACTGAAAATAAGAGGGGCAGAAGATAATTCAGAACTGAAAATAAAATTTAATTTTTAAAAATTATATTTAAGAAAATTAAGTGACATGTCCCTGTGAGGGATAACGTGCAGTGAAGTTTCCCCACTCTGAAAAATCAAATCTGGAGTGGCTTCAGCATCTACTAGGCCTAAGTTTAGAAGTCACCTGACTTTACAGGAATCTGGGACTTAGAGCGACGGAGACTCCCACGAGGCCCCCTCAGCACAAGATGTGTCACATAAGGACAAAACCGCTTTCCTGGCCTCGCACTGGACACCCACATGTTTCCGTGTCCTTTGTCTCAGAGGTAGATTCCCGAGCTTAGGTTGGGAGTGCAGGCCAATTGGGGATTGGGGTTTCAACATTAGGAGGTATATAACCATGGGCTTGCTTCCATATGTTGCTCTCTCCCTGGCACATGCCATTTGAGCGACAGGGGCAGGGTCCTTTCTCAGGAGAAAGAATAAAGACCTTTTCTGATCTCAGACTCAGACTCTGAACTCTTTCATCTCACACATCACCATGGTTCCTGACCTAGCCTGTCAGGTCAATGAGTTAGTTGATATAAATCCAACTCTTCCTGACTCCAAGGTCCCACCTAGCCTCTACAACAAAACTATCACTGTTATAATCCCCCCAGCAGATTTTTTTTTCTAATCCCTTTTACTGGTTCCTTGCTGACAACAAACATGACCGTCTCCTAAAAGTTTTAATAACCTTCACTTGACCCTGCTGTCCCCTCAATCATTCAACATCTTTCCTCCCCTTCCTGAAAACTTTCAATTAAATTGAACACAATACATCCAAAACCAATTTATTCTATTTTCCCTTAAGTCTGCCCCTTCTTCTGACTTCATGAAATCTATCAGTGGCCACTACACTGGAACCCCTCCATGTCCCTCAATTTCGAGAGTCACTAAATGCTGTGAATTCTACCTTTGCAACCTTTCCAATACAAACTCATCTCTCAAAATTTCCTCAAATGGTCCCCTAATCTTGATACAATCCTCTTTACCACAAGTCTGGATGATCATTGCCAGGTTGTGCAGTTCTTTCTACCTCCACTCTCCCTCCATTAGCAAACCTAGCCTTCAGAATAAGAGCAGGCTAACTAAAGGATAATAGGATTAGAGATAGCAGAGTAGCTGAGATCCCCTCACTACAGAGACAAGGAAACTGAGGCACATTGTCATTGCCCATTATTGCCCAAAGTCACATAGCTAGTAGGTAGCAGACTCAAGACGGAAACATCCTTATGCCTCCAATCTTTTCATGTCACTGTCTGTTCAAAAAACCTATAGCATCTCCTTAAAGTTGACAGAATAAATTTCACACGCCTTTGGTTGGAATTCAAGGCCTCCTACAATCACCCACCTTCCTAGCCTCCTCATGATATTGTCCCATAAAGTCTCTAAGTCTTCCTCTAACAAGTAAGCAAACTAAAGCCTCTAGAGCATGATCACACAAGTAGTAACATAACAGAGCTCACATTTGAGTCCAGATTTTTTAAATACAAATTGTGTGTTCTTTCTATAACTGTGACACGAAGACCTGGTTTCAAGGTCTGCCTTTGCCAGTAAGTCCATGACCTTGGCAAATCACTTCAACTCTTTGGGCTTCAGTATGTAAAACAGAGGGGCTGGACTAGATAATGCCTTGAATCCCGGCCAATTCTAAGAAGTTCTCTAATAGGCTGGTGTTGCTGCCATCAAGATGTAGTAATCCATGAGGCCCAATCTGAAACTGGGAATCAGTAGGTTATGGAAGACAAGAGGAAATTAAATTCACTTGACATGATTTACTACTCAGAGTCCAGCCAGCTGTTTGTAATTACGAAAGCTATCTTTTTAAAAGAATGAATCCTCCTAATCCACTGGGATTTTTCTTATTCTCCCCTCCACCTTCTTCCTCTCTGCCTTTGCACTGGCATACCTAAAATACACTTTCTCCTCACATCGAAAGGCCTCAGCCTCAGGGAATGTCCCTCTCTTTAAACTGTAGCTCTCAAACACCATCTTCTAATGCCTCCCTACCGTCACCTCCAGCATCAGCTACAGCAGTAAAAACAAGGAAAAGAAATTTTAAAATAAAGTATAGGTAAAGAAGAAAAAAGTTGCTTCTTTCTGACAGCATAATGGTTTAGAGAACCCTAAGAAGTCACTCAAAATTAACTTAAAGAATTAACACCTTCGGCAACACAGAAAGATGTGAAATAAACATGCAAAAAATAATCAGTCTTCCTATATATTACCAACAAACTCTAGTAGGAAAAGATAAAAAAATAAATTCCATACACAATACTACCAAACTTGTAAACTACCAAGATTCACACAAGAATTGTATGAATACAGCTACAAAATACCTTTCACAAAAATAAAGACAGACATAAATAATTAGAAAGAGATTATGCATGGCCGGGGCATGCCAATATAACACACATGACAATAAAATTACTTGTAGATTCAGTGCCACACCAAGCCAAGTAGTCAAAGGGTGACCTTAAGAACAGAAAAAAATCATGTTCATCTGGAGAAACAAGAGATCAAGGAAAGGATGGGAGCCTGGAAAAGCCAGCAGTATTCTGTAGTAAAGTTATACTACAAAACAGTCATTATTAAAACTATTTGGTACTACTAAAAAAAAAATAGAATGTTGATCAGTGGAGCAGATTAAGTAAACCAGATCCAGAAGCAGCCCGACGTCAAGGTAAGGATTAACTCTTCAGCAAGGACTGCTGGGAAAACTGGAAAGCAAGTGAGCCAAAATGTGGCTTAGAGCAGTATCTCACACTATACCACAATAAGCTCTAAATGGACAGGTATATGGGGGGCGGAGGGGAGCGGAGTAGGACCGCGCATGGTGTAGTAATAATGACACACAAAAAAAGTAACATGCAAAAAAGTTAGGAGGGAACACAAATAAGTAGGCAAGTGCTGGAGTTACCAAAGTAAATTCAAAATACATTAAAAAAAAAAAAACAAATTGTTCAAGGCAGCTAGGTGGCACAGTGGATATAGCACCACCCCTGGAGTCAGGAGGACCTGAGTTCAAATCTGACCTCACACCCTTGACACTTACTAGCTGTGTGACCCTGGGCAAGTCACTTAACCTTGACTGCCTCACCAAAAAAAAAAAGGCTGTTCCCAGAGAAGATTCATGTTTTATGTGCAGTCCTTTTCTGAATGAATATGGGAAATGCTCATCTTGGTAAAAAAGAAAGAAGGAAAGAGGGAAGGGAAGAGGGAAAAGGGGGAAGAAAAAGGGAAGGAGAAGGGAAAGGGGAAGGGGAAGGGAAAAACAAAAGAAAAGAAGTTAGGGCACCAGAGATATGAGGTGCCTCCATGCTTTCTTGGCAGAATTAGGGGATTATGGGTACCTTCAGAGTGAATAAATAACCAAGAAACTGGCAGCTCACATATTCTAAATTGCCCGGCCATAGTCTCAAAATAACCCTCCAAAGACTCAATTTATTCACTCCACATACTCTAGTGTCTTCTTTAAAGGTTATAAAGCATACTTAACACACAGGAATACACTGAACAATGTAATATTTTAAGAATTACTCCTGATCTGTAAATGCGAAGTTTTCCTTATATTTCTGTTTACCAGTAAACCTTATTAAAATAAGGGGGATGTCTCTGATGAGGGTGATTCACAGATGCCCCAGACACACGATCCTGAATGAGGCATTTGACCTTTCTATACATCAGTTTCCTCCTCTGAAAATTAAGTCAGACTTGTAAAGTTCTTTCCAGCTTGAATTCTATGATCCCATAAAGACAACCACGTCCCCAAACTCAAAACACAGTACACTCTGCACCAGACTGCACTTCCAGGTGATGACATTTAGTACCACAATCTTAATGCTTTAATACTAAGTATTAAAGAAAGAAAATATTCCATAAATTCTTGAGTCATCAATATTGTTTTGCTACAGAAATATTTTTCCAAATTAAAAACGGCACAGACACCTCAAAAGACAATTCAATCATTTTGGAAAAAAAAAATTTCCTCCTTTAAAATCAAAAAGCCTTGGATTACGGACATGAAGTGAAGCAGGAACTCTATGTAAGTAAGAACAAATGTGAAGGCTGGTAAACAGCACTGACTGTGGAATCAGAACCTGGATTCAGATCACACTGAGCCCGAATGTTCACCACCTGTGTAACCTTTGTTAATCTCTATAAGCATCAGTTTCCTTATCTGTAAAAATGAGAGGATTAGACTAGATGACCTCTGAGGTCCCTTCCAGAATGATAATCTTATGAACTTTTCTTACAAAACCATGCTTATTTACTGTACTCTCATGACACATCTTATTCACAATCTAAAAATTCTTCAGTTTTAGAAAGGTATATAATATGTATGTTAAAGCAATTATTTTGATAACTGTATTATAATAATTTTCCATAGTAATTTTATAGCCATATTTGAAATTAAAATGAAATAATTTTCCAAGCCTCAAAAATTAATTAAACTATAAAATCAAAGGAAAATGATCCCTCTCAAAAGCAACAGGTCACATGAGATCATTTTATAATGAAAAGAGCAACAACTTGGGAGTAAAAAGAACTGGGTTTGTTCCACCATTATTACCTCTATGACTCTGGTAAATCAATTCCACCTCTATGAGCCTATTTTTCTTATCTGTAATCATAGAAAATCAGGCAAAATCATCTCTAGAGTCACTTCTGTCTCTAAAAGCTATAAGCATCATGAATACTTGGGGGATTTTTTTTCCCATATTGTACTAGTATAACCACTATCACAAAATATAGTAAACTTTTAATTTTTTAAAAATTCAAATCAATATTTAAGCTAATCCAAATTAAAACAGTAAGTTAATGTAATACAGGTATTTTTCTTGGGAAGGCTAGGTGGCACAGTGAAGAGAGCACCAACTGTGGAGTCAGGAGGACCTGAGTTCAAATCCAGCCTCAGACACTTAACACTTACTAGCCCTGTGATCTTGGGCAAGTCACTTAACCCCAACTGCCCTACAAAAAGGCAAAAAAAAAGAAAATAAAAAAAAAAGAAATGCCGAGAAAGTGTAACTCCTCTCCCTTCACTGCAGAGGGCGGGGGAGGGTTCGAAAGGCACAGAACATTTCACAGAGCATCAGAAATGGCTGGTGGTTGGCTGTGATGAACTTTTTTCCCTTCATCTTTGTGACAAGGCTCCCAAATTGGGTCTGGGCAGTCTGGGGCCTGCTCTAGACTATTACTCTTCAAACACCAATAAAACAGAAACTGCTTAAACTTCAAAGCGATCTGGTCTTACTACCCACACATCAAATTAAGCTCCAAACAGACGTGTGACTTAGATATAAAAATGGTATCCTAAACGAATTAGAGGAGTGAGGAAGAAATTACTTTTGAGTCTAAGAATAGGAAAAAAAAAGTTTACGACAAAACAAAAGAAAAAAAAGATCACAGAAGATAAAACAGGCAATTTCATTTATAAGTTTTTGCACAAACCAAACCAATGTGGTTAAAATTGGAAGGGAAATAGATAACTGGGGGAAAAGCTTTGCAGCAAGTTTCTGTGATAAAGATCTCATATGCAGGAAACGTATGGAAAAAAATCAAAATACATAAGAACAAAAGCCATTCCATGCTAGATGCAAAAAGCAAGCATTTTTTTAAAAATGCTCAAACTCACTAATAATTAGTAGAAATGGAAATTAAAGCAATTCTGAGTTTCTACCTCAGCACCATCAGATTTGGAAGAGAGAACAAAAATATAAAATGACCATTGTAAGAAAACAGGCACACTTTGAAACAACTCTGAAAGCCTTTACAACTCTAATCAATACAATAACCAACCACTCCCAACATGTCACCTACCTCCTGACTGATGGATTCGTGGTGATGGTGATCCATTTAAGACAGAGAAAAAACATCTATTTTCAGACGGAGCCAATATGGGGATCTGTTTTGCTTAACTATACAGAGCTTTGTTTTTCTTTTCTTTTTTCCCTCCAATGGAAGGAAAAGTGGGAATTTATGAGGGAAAGGTATAATACAGCAAAGAAGGAAAAAAGATAACAGAAAAGGAGGATCATGGAGGCAACTTTTTGAAGGCCAGAAATTAGCACAGACAAGCAGAACAGCTTTGAAAACTATCGGTTAAAATTATACACTTAAAAATAAAAGCAAGCTGTCCATGACAGAGATAGGGAGTTGCAAATGCAACCCTCTTTTTTTGTTCTATAATGTATATGTAGATATCCGTTTTATTTGGTGTTTAAGTTGAGAAAATACATTTTTTTAAATAAAAAGGAAGTTTCTTGAAGACACGGGCTGTATCATGTCTGTTCTTTGCACGTCCAGGGTCCAGCACAGCGCCTAGCTACTTAACACACAGCTGGTGCTTAATAAGTGCTGGATTCGCTGCTATATAATTTTCTCTTGAAGTTCATCAGCAAATACTTCTCAGATAGTTCTCCCGTAGCCTCATACTTTAGCATTATGAAATATTGAGCATCTGATAGCAACTATTCATGACTGCTTATTTAACCAAATCTTCAACACCAGATTCACACTTGTACCAGTTATCAAGGAACAGTGACAACAAAGTGAACCAGAATAGGTGAACGAATGACCTGCTGAGATCCACTTATATAACTTCCCAGAAGGTTATATAACTAGTGTTATAAATCCAATTGTATAATAGTATTTATGTGTTTTAACTCAAAATATTTTTAAATTTTTTCATATGCTTGTTTTACATAAAAAATTTAATTTTTAAAAGGATTTAAGCTTTTTTTTTACTTTTATAAAAGATTTTTCTATATCCTATACTAAAATAACCAAAAAAGGGACATAAGAAAAGGTTTAAAAGGGGTTATGAAAAAGTAATGGTCTTCCTCACACGAATGAAGATTATGGTCCAAAAAACAACTCTCTTACGCTTTATCATCTTCATATTTTTCAAATGAGAAATTTAGACTGAGCTCTGCGGCCAAGTAAACTTACCAATACTTCCCTTTCTTCCTTCTGTGTCCTTTTCCCCAATTTTTCTCTCTTGCCTTTCCATCCTTATTCCCATCTCTATTTTGCTGCTGCTTCACATTTAAATTACTTACACGGCTGGTGGCATCAACTGGCAAAGCAACATTTACTTAAAATAAATATGGATAATAG
The DNA here is from genome assembly GCA_028627135.1 of Pseudochirops cupreus. Taxonomy (NCBI): domain Eukaryota; kingdom Metazoa; phylum Chordata; class Mammalia; order Diprotodontia; family Pseudocheiridae; genus Pseudochirops; species Pseudochirops cupreus. The sequence goes on from CM053581.1 coordinate 369,423,137, forward strand.
TTTCATTGGCCACATTTCGGATACTCTGTGTATAAAGTAAAAATCTGTGGGACTTCAGTAAAGATGGTGATATGAAAGGCTACAGATGAACTTAGTTCTCCTAAGAAAGTCCCCATCAAAGATGTAAAAGAATAGCAGATGAAGCAATGAAGATTAAAGCCAAAAGAAATACCAGTTAACTCCTCCACATGGCTTAAGCCTGCACAACACAACCCAAGTCTGCACATGGCTCTAGTCAGAGTCCTAACCAAGAAGACCTGAAACCAAACGGATCTCCAGTAAATGGCACCCAAGCCAGGAGGGTCTCAGCTCCAGCTTGTAAGAGTCCTATCAGGGTACAAAGTCAGGCCCCAGCTGGTGATATCCCATGGTGAGTTTCCAAACAAACATGGGATAAAAATCAATCAACAGGCATTCACTAAATGCCTACTATGTGCCAGGTACCGTGTGCTGGCCACCAGGGTTACAATCACAATCCCTGCTCTCAAAAAGTTTATTTAACCGAGACAAAAAAAAATTTAAAATGGATAATAATTCTGATTACACAAAATCATAATACTTTAGTATAAACAAAATCAATCCAGTTAAGATTATTTATTCCTCCCCAGAGAGCTGACTGGGAAGGAAATCCCTGCAAGAAATCTCTCTGATAAAGGTCTGACATCCAAGATGGATAGAAAAAAACAAATTAGAACAAGAGCCATTCTCCCATAGATAAATGTTCCAAAGAAACGAATGGTTTACAAAAGAGGAAATGCAAGTTATCAACCACAACATTTTTTAAATGGTCCAAATTACTAGTTAAGAGTAATGCATATTAAAACAATCTGAGGTTCTACCTCATACTCAGCACACAGGCAAAGAGGATTTAAAAAAGGAAAATAACTGTTGGAGGAGCTCTGGGAACTAATGTACTGCTGGTGAAGCTATGAAGGGGTCCAACCAACTCTGGAAAGCCATTTGAAACGGTACCCAAGAACTCCCTAAACTGCACATTTGTGGTTGTTCTCGCTGGTGGTTGTTCAGTCGTGCCTGACTCTCGGTGAACCCACAGATCACACTGTCTATGGGATTTTCTTGGCAAAGATCCTGGAGTGGTTTGCCATTTCCTTCTCCAGCACGCATATTCTTTACAGCAAAGTCCGTACCTAACAATTGGGGGATTGTTGAACAAATTATAGTATATAAAGGAAATGTGATATTATCATGCTCTAAGGAGGAAGGGGCAGATGCAAAGAAAACTGGGAACACTAATAAGAACTGATTCAATTAAATGAAGTACATGGCAGAGGATGCAAAAAAGAAAAGAGCATTAATAAAACATTTTTAAAATTTATAGAAGCATGCAGTATGAAGTTCTGAAAGAGTCATAGGTATCACTGTATTAAATATATTACTTTAAAAAACAAGCTCTAGATAATAGATCTGTGGTTCATACCCAATCTTTTTTCCTGTCCTTTGTTCATTCTTGTTGATTGTCAATTTCATAATAAAAATGTTTTAAAAGAGGAGGGGCAAGTGGGGGGGGGGGGGTAATGGTGATAAATTCACTTTTAGACCTGCTAAGTTTGAAGTACTAGTGAGAAAATCAGGCAGAAATGCTGAGCAAACTTTTGGGAAAAAAAGTAAGAGCTTAGGAGAGTTTAAGGCTACAGATGTAGATTTTATAATTACATGTACATTGGTGAAAAATGAACCTAAGGGATCCACCAAGATCACCAAAGGTGACACCGTAGAGAGAAGAGAGCTGAGTACAGAGGACAGGGGATTTCCACACTTAGAAGGTAAGAAGAGGTAAAGAAATAAATGAACTACAGACTAGAGAACCACCAGAGAGGAGTGTTAGTGAAGGCAAAGAAAGAGAAAGTATCAAGAAAAATGGATGGTTACCAGGGAAGTCAAACCATCACCTCCCCCCAAACCCTGACAGTGACAGACCCAGTCCTTGAGCCTGAGTCCTGAAGAGCAGTGCCACCTTCCCCCCGCCTTTCTAAGCCAGGTGGAAATGTAGAGAAGCTGTGTCCCTCCTACTCCTCTCTGTAGTCACAGATAACAAAGAATCTGAAAAGAAAGTCCTCAACAGGGGCAGCTTGGTGGAGCAGTGAATAGAGCACCGGCCCTGGAGTCAGGAGGACCTGAATGCAAATCCGCGTGACATTGGGCAAGTCACTTAACCCCAACTGACCTCCAAAAAAAAAGTCCTCAACAAAGTCCTAGGCACGGTGAAGGGGTGCAGCATTGGAAATCTATGTACCACACCATCCACCTTGTCGGTGTACCAGAAGGACCACAGAGGGCTTCCCTCTGACTGGGAACTGCAGCACTCCTATGAGAACTCGAACCTTGGGAGCACAGCTGCCTTTCTTTTTCATTTATATCACCAGTCCTAGCACAGCATTTGCACAAATGCTTCTTTCCTTCATCCTATTCAAGTGTCAAATGCTTGAGAAATATCATGGATGATCAAAGGACAGAGAAAAAACGTTTGGCCAAATTAAATCTCAGCTCTGATCTGCCTCCCAGGTCGCCCATCTTCCTCTCAATCCCCTCATCTGGAAATGAGGCCATTAGACCAGACAGTCTGGGGTCCTGTCCCAGCCGCCTCACTCACTCACTGTGTGATTCTGATCATGTCACTAAACACTCATCTGTAAAATGAGTCTCATGATCTACTTATCTACTTAACAAGAGTTCTGTAAGGAAATGTTTTGTGCACGTTAACCTTCCACAGAAACCTAAGTTGCGAGAAGCGGTGTAGCACTGTGGAAAGAACATAGACCTGGATTCAAATTCTAGCTTATTCCCTATGTGACCTTGGGTGAACCATTTCTCTGCTGCAGGCCTCAGTTTCTTCAACTGAACTAAATGATCTTTCAGATCCCTTCCAGCTCTGAGGCAGCTACATGGTACAGAAGGTAAAGTTCTGATCATGGAGCCAGGAAGATCCAAATTCAAATCTGACCTCATCTACTAGCTGGGCAAGTCACTTAACTTGTCTGCCTCAGTTTCCTCACCTGTAAGCACCTATTCACAGTGTTGTTTTGAGAATCCTCCCATGATCCTTGTGAGAATAAAATGAGATAGCTGTAAAGCACTTTACAAACCTTAAATAAAGCACTGTATAAATGCTAACTCTCCAGGGTGCCTAGTGGCACAGTGAATAGAGCACTGGTCCTGGAGTCAGGAGGACCTGAGTTCAAATCTGACCTCAGACACTTGACACACTTACTGGCTGTGTGACCTGGACAAGTTACTTAACCCCAATTGCCCTGCCTTCTCCCTCCGAAAAGAAAAAATAATAATAAATAAATGCTCTTATATCTATGACCTTATGTCTCAATGACCTCTAACGTCATTTCCTATCTTAATCCTGCCATCCTATCACAACCATAAGGCCCGTTTCCCTTCTAAACGCTATGATGAGGAGATCTTTAGTATCTCTGAAAAGAACAGTTTCAGTAGAGCAGTGGGAATAGCAGCCAAATCGTAAAAGGATGAGGAGGGAGTGAATGAACCACTAAGTGGACACAGGTACAAATCATTCTTTCTAGGAATTTGGTAGTAAAGGTGACATAATAGCTTGAGTGGTTAAAAAAATCAAGGGAAGGATGTTTTAGATTACAAGATATGAATATTTTTTTGTTGGTGCCTTGAAAGAAAAAACTGAGTCTCTCCATTTCACCATGCCAGAAGTATAGGGGCTATTCAAGGTCTCCACTACTGCTCAGCCTGGGAAATTCGACTTGTCCCATTTCTATCCTGGTCTAGTAAGGCAAGCTGGTGGTCATACTGATGTTCAATCTGATGCTGACACCAGATCATCAGAGCCCATGACAGCTCAAAAGAGCCATTCACAGCTTCTGAATGCAATGTAACTTCTTTTTCAAAGCTAAAAATATTCTGAAAGTATTCGTAATTTTAAGGATAATTATGATTATTCTTTGCTTATTAAACTGCATGCTAAAGAAATAGCGTACTTAGCACAAGAGCAAGAAAGCTGACCTCCAAGTCAAAAAGACCTGGGTTCAAATTTCACCTTTCAATAGCTCCTGGCTGTGTGTCTCTGGGCAAGAGCTCCAGGCCAAGCCACTCAGTAAAACTCTAACTTTCAGAGAAGCTTCCACAGCCAGAGTCCCCTACACAAGTGAAATCGCAGGTCATGTTCATCATTTAAATGGACATCTCTGTTTGGTCTTTCCCACAGCACTTCTGATGTGCCTGCATCTGACAAAGAAGAATCCCCCAAACATATCTCAAGCATCAACGTTGTCTCTGGACAGGTCAAGCTGCAATGACCTTACCTAGTTTGTCTTTTAACCTACCATCTTATGGGTCCTTTCAGCATTTGTTTTCCAGGTCCCTTCTTCATTTCAGAATAAATAATATTTTCATTAGAGCATTAAATTATATTTTTATGTTGAATTTCATTGTTTCTACTATGCTTAAATTTACAAGCCTGAAGATTACAGCTAGGAGTAGCTAAGAGTAGCAAAGTTAGAACAACAGTTTGTACCAAAAATCCCACCACAAGTCTGTGACATAAATTCAAAGAGAGCCCAGAGGAAGGTGGGCTCAAGCTTAGAGACTACACATGGTTAAAAGAGTAGCTCAGAGTCACTGACTAGAAGGAAGTTCTTTTCTCCCTTCGTGCAATCTCATGCAGTTTCCTGAGGTGTGTGTAGTTCTCTGATGAGCCCTAAGGTGACCCTTGTGGAGCAGCTGAATTTCTCTCTACCCCAGGAGGTCAAACTCTGAGAAGACGCTTTACCTGAGGACAGCCCTAGTTTGTCCTGTCTCAGAATCCTGTTAGATGCCATATGTTAACCAAGCCAGTCTCTGATGACCTGATCAAAGAGGGGACAGGAAACTGAATCCTCCCTCTAGTTCCACTCTCCCCTCGCCGCCTTCCCCCCCACCTCTGGGGGTGTAAGGGTCTGGCTCCTCAAAGGTTCCAAAAGCTTAACTCTTAGAGTCACTGCTACACTTGACTTGTGTTACCTCGTTCTCTGAGGTAAGCCCAGAAGCTAGTACAATTCTTTCAGCCAATGCCAATACATGTCATCCAAAGGCCTGAAGCACTTCACTCCTTGCACCCACCCATCTTACACTTGTGATTGAATGATTCCACGGAGTCGTCTGGAGAACGTTCACCCTTCCTTTACAAATCTGACTGTTCTGTAACTCACAGTTCTTCTCACCTAATACAGGTACAAAGCATTTTGCTACTTACATTAACTGGAGTAGGGAGAGTGTGAATCACTCTTCTCACTCAGTTACCTAGATACACCAGTTAGTCCCCATATAGTGTTTTACACTTTCCAAAGAAATTTCACAGATCCTATTCAATTTATCCTCACAGCATCACTGTGTGAATAACAGTATCCTCCCCATTTCAGAGATTAGGAAACTGGCTCAGAGTCTTCCCCAAGCCACAAAACCAGCTAAAATACAGCAGAACTGGCATTCCAAGCCAGGTCTTTAGATTCCTCATCCAGCTTTCAAGGGGAATCAATGCTGAGACAATCACCACACACCTCTAACCTCTAAATTCTCTTCTTGAGGCAGAGAGTAAATAATCTCATCCTGCAAACAGCAAATCATTTATGACCCATCCAGACCCAATGGAATATAAACTGCCTGAGGACAGAATTATTTCCTAGCACAGTGCCTTAAACAAAGTACTTAATAAATGCTGAATTCAATTGACCTGCTTTCCTGGAACCAGGCCAGAACCAATCCAATTTCCAAATGTTCATGGGGACCTTCAGCCAGATGTGTACCTTTATCATTCACAGGCATCATCCAATCTTCCATCTCCTTAAAACACAAATGTACTTACAGATGTAAAAAAGTTTTATAACAACACTCAATATTCTCAAAGTGTCCATCTCAAAGAGAGGTAGTTCACAGAAGTAACAAATCTATAAGAAAGGCCACCTATAAACTGAATTCTAACTTTTACTGTCACCAATTAAGTAACTTTCTATAATTAATTTAATTCTTCTCTTTCAATTCCTGTGAAAACAGATTGTTTATACACTTTATGTATTTATACGACTACCCTTCAGAGGACGAGCCAATAAATAAAAGTGATAACTGAAAAATGCCTTTAGCTCTTCTAAATGGAACTTCTTCAATAAACTCAAGGTAATAGTTATACACTGTAAGCAAGAATTTCCTTTCAGACTCTTATATTAAGGATATATGAACAGAATGCTAGAACAAAAATAAGACTGATAAATGAAAGCACGTACTTAAAGAGATTCTGTTTGGGAGTGAGGCAGAGGGAAGAAATAATCTGCTTGTGATTCACAATATTTACAAGTATTATAATATAGCTCAAATTTAAAAGAGAAAATTCAGTTCTACTACATGATACTCACAAGGCTCTGAGTTTCACATTTTAATTATTGCAGGGGCGAAAATTACTAGAAAAACTTTCACAGTTTGATTAGAAGTTTTTTATTTAATTTTTTTTAGCAAAATGAATTTTCAGTTGTACCAAAGGTATTTATTTTACACATGCATGTATTCTAATTATATCACAATAAATCTTGAAGCATGTATTCTTTTTCCTAGAATTCTGCTTCTCAAAAATGCTGCAAAAATTAAATGATCTAAATTTCATTTTTACTTTAACACTTTATAAATTTTTGAAGGCTTGCTAGCACACTCTTATAACTTCAGCTAATATTCAAGGTGGGCACCATGGAAGAAAAAGCCACTATAAAAAGCCAATCACCAATAGTCAGAGACCTAGGTTTGAGAGTCACTACTGATTAGGGTTGTGTGACCTTGGGCAAGTCATGTTACCTGAATCTCAGTCATCTAGAAAATAAAGTTACTAATACATGTACGGTCTACCTCAGAAGCTGACTGCAAAGAAAGTACTCGGTAAACCTTGAAGCACCAGCCACATAAATACAAGCTATAGTTCAGGAGGGAAGATCCACCAGCGTGTGTATTTTTTTTTTTTTTTACTATTTCTTAGCTTATTTTCTAAGACATCAATCAACAAACATTTACTAAGCAACCGACTGTGTATCAGGCATCCTGCTGAATGTCAGGGATACAAAAAAAAGGCAAAATAGTCCCTGCCCTCAATGGGGTCACAACCCCATAACGGAGGGGATAACATAGAAACAAAAATACAAAGCAAGCCGCATACACTCAGGATAAATAGGAAATGACAAACAGTGCCAAAGGTGCTGGAATTAGGAAGAGCTGGGGAAGGCTTCCACCAAAAGGGATTGTAGAGACCAGGGAGGTCAGAAAGCAGAGTAGGCCTGGTGGACAGTCAGAGAAAGTGCCTGGAGCCAGAGATGGAGTGGTTTGTACTGCCTGGAAGGGCCAGGAGGTCCAAGTCACAGGATTGAAGAGTAAGAAGGCTAGAAATGCAGGAAGAAGCTAGGTTAGAAAGGGCTTTGTATTTTGTATTTGATCCTAGAAGCAAAAGGGAGTCAAGGAGAGTTTCTCCAGTAGAGGTGACAGGACGGGACCCAAGCTTTAGGAGAATCACTCTGGCAGCTGGACTGGGGGTGGGGAGAGCCCTGAAAAAGGCAGACCCATCAGCAGCTCTCTTGATAGTCCGAGTGTGAGGTGATGAGGGCCTGCACTACAGTGGTAGCAACCACAGAAGAGAGAACGTGACATATATAGGAGACGTTGCAAAGGTGAAATGGGCAGGTCTGGCAAACAGCTTAGATATAGTAAAGTGACAAAGAGTGAAGAGTCTAGGATGAGTCCTAGGATTGCAAGCCTGACATCAATTTAAAACAGGAGTGTTAAACTTTTTGTATCATAGACCATCTCAGCAGTCTGGTAAAGCATTACAGACTCCTCAAAATATTTTTAAATACATAAAATAAAATACATAGAATTACAAAAGAAACCAATTATACTAAAATACTCAACTTTTTCCCAGAGAAGTTCACTGATACCCTGAAATCTAGCCAACACCTCAGGTGAAGAACCTTTGATTTAAAGTCATTTAACACTAATATTCTCCTAGTAATATAATGGTTGACAATCATGAAATTGAGGATCTCAAAATACTTAAACTGTAGAATAAAGAGTCATGCAAAGACACATGACAGGTATGAGAGGGAACCACATTACTAACTGCTTCCTAACCAAAATCTTGGGCCTGGCTTTGATGGGTGAAGGCTGATGTAATTTACCCAGCAACCAGATCGCCAGGACATGCTTTCCTTCGCTCTCCCCCCACCAGGCTCATCTTTTTGTATGCTCTCCCTATATTACAATTAAGCTCATTGAAGGCAGGGATAACCTGGCTTGAGTTCATTTTTATCCCGGGCCCAGGAAACAGAAACCATTAAATAAATGCTCTATCTACTTAAGGACGAGAAGTTAAAGAACTGACCAAAAAAATAAAAAGAACCAAAATTTCCTGGTATTTATTTTGTAGGTTAAGTTGTACATAATTATATGTATAAATGTGCCGCCCAATATAATGTAAGCTCCTTTGAGGGCAAGGAGTTGACTCTTTTTTGTTTTCTGTTTTTCCCCTAGCACACAGCACAGGGCCTGGCACAGAGAATATGCTTAATCATGCCTGATTATTATGTGACTGGAATAGGAGGTGAGCCCCCCTGAACTGACAACAAAAGAATATGAACACTCCTAGCACAACTCTGCTATCAATAAAAAAAATTAGAGAGCAATTATCTCTAGTTCATTGGATAGCTCTTCCCAGGCAAATTTACCCCCAAGACATGATTAAGAATCACACAGGATGAAAAGGACAGACCCAAAGAATGTTCATTTCGCCATTTTAAAAATGTGTGTGAGAGTTGTAGGGAAAAGGAAGAATAGTTCAGATATGTAAAGAAAACAGGGCTTATTCTCAAAATACCTGGTCTGAGTTCCTCCTCTCTTCCTTTACTACAGTTGCCATGACCCTGAGCATCTGTCTACCTACGTCTGACTCTCTGGGACTCACTTTTCTTCTACTATAACATAAGTGACTTGAACTAGAATGTCTCCAAGATCTCTTCCACCTCTAACTCCCCTAAACCTATGATCAATTCAGCACTGAAACCATGACATCTATCAAAAGTGATTCATAAAATAGAGGCAGCGATGAATTTAGGACACTGATTCACAAATTATTGTATGATCTAATAAGAAATTCACTGATTTCTAAAAAAGAGTTATCTCAAACATTGTTCAAATTAAATTTATTCTAATAAAATGTAAATAGTCATTTGGTACTACGATGTGAATTATTTACTGATCACATAAGAACTATGATGAACTTCTTTTTCCTTAGTGATAAAGCTCAGACAAGAAAACATACATTATGGATATATAATGGAAAGTTTTTCTTCAAAAAGGAGCATTTCAATAGCTCAGGTTTTTTTGTAGCATAACCAAAAGCAAGAACAAAGAGTTTTTCTTTTTCTTCTAGAGGAACTCAAATACTTAATACAGTATAATTATCACAATGATTAATATAAATTCTATGAAGGATTTAGCATCATACCACATTACTAAACCATATTTCTTAGGTATAACTGGGCCCAAGCATCACTGACATGCACAGTACAATAAATAACAAATGTTATCACAAGAAGACTTTATGAAACTGGTATACTATTTGGCAGAATCAATTGTTTATTTTGACTGATCTTCAAACCCAGGTTATTTTCTTCTCGAATTTGTAAATAAACCATCATTAAAAATAACTAAAATTAAACTTTAATTAAAACTAAATAAAATGTAAATTCAAAATAAAAAAGAGAACCAAAATTAAAAGGAAAAACAAAAGTTGTTCCTTGATAAAACAAGCATTTAGCCACCCAGAAGTTTGGAACATCCCATTACCTTTCTAAAAACCATGTAACCATTCTGCTTAGAAGGTGACAATCAGAAAAGGATTCAATGAGTACAGACAGCCTAGATGTAAATGACAACTGCTAAATTTCCTCCAAATTCATCCTGCCTTCCTCTCAGGGACTGAAAGATCCTGATTAATCTTCAGATATATCACACTCCACAGAAAGTGAAAACTGAAATCCATTCTACAAATATCCCATTTTAAAAAATCATACAAAGTCAGTTCAGGGGTGAAATGCCAGTGCTAAAGTTTATGCCCATGGCTGTCCCCTTTACCCATCTTCTACCACTCAGAAAAGCTTTCTAAGATTAAAGGCTTTATTTTTTTTCCCCGGTTCTTATTCCCACTAGGAATCTGTCTCATGGAAACCTTCGGAGAGTCACCTCGAAGCCTTAGAGATTACATCTTGCCAAAAACAAAAAAACCGGAAGGAGTCACAAATAAGTTCCAGGACTGATAAACTTATGAAAAATAAGGAGATCCTACCAAGGCTATTTATATACAGATATACGCTAATAAGTTCTTTTATCCAAAGAGGTGCGCTTTGACCCAAACTAGGCAGTACTGAGCAGTGGGGTAGAGAGCTTGTCTGCTATCTGCAGAAAAATTCCATGCTTTAAAGGAAGGAAATTTTTTTGAGTATGTCACTTGCTATTTGTTTTCAAAAGTGAATTCTTAACAGATTCTTAAGAAATCTAACACATATGTTCTATGTTTATTGATTGAATGATTGACTAATTGATTGTCTGAGTACTTATGTATACCTATCGATTTTGGTCTTCGTGCAGAATGTATATAAGCTATGCCTGCTCAAAACCCAAAGGAAAAATTAAATTCAGAGCAAGAGGTTCATATGAATCAATGATTCATAATTTAAAAAGAGCCAGCAGAACCCGAGTTCCAGCCTCATCTGGGACACAGAGTGGCTGAATTCGAGTCTCACCTCCGCCACATGGTGACCGATTCAAGTCTGCCCTTGACACAAACTGGCTTCGAGCTGTCACCACCTCCCTTAATAAGCTCATCGATTCTCTAGCAGAGGTAAGCGTTGTTGGAGGGAGTTTTCCTACACCGAGGAAACCAGGTACAGTCTCTACCCATCCAGGCAGGATCTCAGTTCTAGAGCTCAAAGGGTCCAGAAAGGCTACATCCTAACCCTTTCTCTGCATTTTAGCGGGAGGAAACTGAAGACGGCCGGGAGCTGGGTTCAAGTCCTGGCTCCTGTGACTCCGGATAAGTCACTGGAGCCGATCTACGCCCTAAAGGTAACTTTCCAAGCCTCTGGTTTCCTGTAACTCGCGGGTACAATCGGGGAAGGGGTGGGGGTGGTGATCCATTCCAGGGCAATCACAGGTCTCCCCTAGCCCACTCCCCAGACCAGACGAAACCGCCATCCCGGGAGCTTTGCGGTCCCCCCGCACCCGAGAAGCAGGGGCTCCCACCACCCCCAGCGCCCCGCGGAGGCGGTGAGGGTCACTAACGCGGACTGACTGGTTTGCCCAGCGCCCCGCGCCGCGCCCCGCACACCCAGGCGCTAAGTCGGTGTGGGTCGCCGGGCAGCCCCTGGTCGGACACCCCGAGTGTTTGGTGAACGGGGTCTAGCCCCAGTCTCGGGCGCACTCCGCCCGCGCACGTCCCTCGGAGACGCCCTCCAACTTCGCGCTGGGAGGCCCCGGACTGGCGGGGGGGTTAATCAGTAACCGCGGCCGCCCGCGGAGCGAGGCCGTGGGCCAGCGGGAGGCGCTGCCTCTGCATTCCGGGCGCCGCTCAGGGCCCGGGCTCCTCCGCGGCCCCGCGTCCGAGGAAGGCCCGCTGGGCTCGGGGCTCGCGGCTCCGGGCTCTGGGGTCCGGCCACACGCGCCGACCCCTCCGCGGGTGCCTCCTCACCGCGGCGGCGGATGCACTCCGAGGGGCGGGCGGAGGCGCAGGCGGGCCGGGGGGCGGTGCTGCGGCTCGCGCTCCCACTCCCTCCCCCTCTCCTCACCACCCCCGCCCTCGAGCCGAAGCTGACACTCACCGGACTGAAACCCCGCGGAGAGCCTCCCTCCGCCGCGAGCCCGCCCGCCGGGGCGCAGGGACCGCGCGACGACGCCGGAGCCGCAGCTGCCCCCGGCCGACTCCGCTCCGCTTCTGGCCCAGCTCGGCGCACTGCACCGGGGGAGCAGTTGGAGGAGTCGGACACTGCGCCTGCGCCGCGGGGCCCGGAGCCGGCTCCAGGGACAGAACTCCCCACCCCGCCCGGCCCCTCCCCGCCCCGCCCCTGACTCCCTTTTCCCCCTTTACGAAGGAGAGGCCGGGCAGCCGGGTCGGTCTGGAGGGCCAGGCGCGCTTCGGCGCCCCCTGGCGCCCAGTGTCTCCCCGTGCACGCGCCCCGGGCACTGTAGGCTCCTTGGGCCCCAGGTGTCTGGGGCTCGGCTGGTTTCCCCGGGAACAGTCACGAGTCGGCGCAGAGCGGTCTTGACTCGGGGCCAGGCTCGTCAATGTCACCCGAGCTGCTAAGTACGTTCAAGTCCAAAAAAAAAAATGCACCCGCAAGAACTAACCAACCTCCAGGATCGGGACTGCTGGAAACCAACCTGCGGTGTGGGCTTGTCGGATTTAGGAGATGGTGTGCGCTGAGCATCCCTCCCACTGAAGCCTTGTGGCGTGGAAGGAGGAAGGTCCAGGAAAGAAAGGGAGCTCCTTCCTTCCCACCCCATCCCTCTCTTTCCAGGAAAACGTATTTGGTACAAGTGGCTTTTACCTTGAAGCTTTCTTATCCCGACTCTCAAACTACCCTGAAAGCTGACTGTTCTGAAACTTCCAAATGAGAGGAAAAAAAAAATAAAGGAAATGGTGAAAAAAAAAACCCTCGAAGTAACCGTTAAAGGAAATTCATATATGTGGGTGTGAGACCCCTAAGGCTCCGTCTCAGTTTCACAGATCTACTAGAAGAGATTCCAGAGGTCACCTAGCTGGACAAGCCCATATTTAGTTTGACTAATATCAATCGACATTTCATGAAGTCACTATATTAAGAGCTAAGCATATACAATAATGTGCATAGAGTCATAGATCTAGTGGAAGAAGGGAAGAAAACAAGGATTTGTTGTTGTTCTTTCAGGTTTTCTTGACAAAGATACTTGAGTAATTTGTCACTTCCTTCTCCAGTTCATTTTACAGATGGGGAAACTGAGGGGCATTAAGTGACTTGCTCAGGGTCACGAAGCTACTAAGTGTCTGAGAACAGATTTGAACTCAGGAAGATTCCTGACTCCAAGCCCAGCACTCTATCCACTGCATGCTTACTGTGTGTCAGGTACCTACTGACAACTCACTTGATTCTCACAGTAACCTTAGCAGGTAGGTGCTATTACTAACCTCATTCTGGAACTGAGGAAATTGATATAGACAAAGGTTGAGTGACTTGCCCAGGATCACAGAGCTAATAAGTATGGGAGACTCAATTTGAACTCAGCTCTTTTTGACTCCGGGTCCAGGACTCTATCTACTGTGTGGTATCCTACTGTTCCAGCAGGAACTTCTCAGTCAATCAAGAATCAAGTGAACAAACAGAAGAAAGTTACATGATGATTTTATTATATATTTAAAAGGAATAGCAAGTTGTACACAATAGATTTGCAGCGTTGTGTACAATCACCTTTTTCTTTTCCTTGTTCTACTATGTTATGGAAATGCTTGTTTTATTTAAGTTCAAAATAAAATAAATATAATATAAATAAATATAATAAAATAAATATATTTTTTAAATACTAAAAAAAAATTAAAAGACATAATATGTGCCAGGTACCATGCCAAGCACCCAGAATACAAAGGGAAAAAAAATCTATCCCTGTTTAGGCAGAGGCCAGCTAGTCCAACCTTCACATTTTACATCCCACAAGGGATGTAAAGGCTCTGGGTTCAAATTTAATTTATGTGACTTGTATGCATTTATTAAAGACACTATATTGCTATAGGATCATACACAGAAGGGACCTGAGATGCCAACAAATCCAACCACTTCATCTGACAAGAAGTTTTGGCTCTAGGCTCACATTTAGTTAATGTGACTCATATACAATAATGTATCTATGAATGACACACTGCCTTGGAATGTGATGCAATTCAGTTCACCCAGCACTTAATAAGTGTGAGAAATGCTGGCAGTTTGGTTTCCACAGATTCTGTAGGAACAGTGGGTATTTACATTCAGTAAGGTATAAATCTGTAAAGAGGAGCCTGAGCTAGGCTGGCTCAGACTAGGTGAGAGGAATGGTCACTGACTTTTCATTAAGACTCATGTTTAATGGTCAGGTTGAGAGAGAGTTGTAACCCAGAAGAGCTGGGGCCAATCCAAGCTCTGAAGGGAGGAACAGGGGGGAAATCAAATGAAACAGTATAAAGAGGGCTTGCCTTTGTCTGATTCTTTGTAGCTTTTTCTAGGAGGCTACACATTTATTCAGTACAGAGTAAATGTAAAATAAAGATCATGAAACTTCCTGGATCCTCAAGAAGTGTGGTTTATTTCCAAGACAGAGCACACAGATTTTCATTTATAACACTAAGCAAACAATAAACTAGCAATCAAAAACATTTATTAATTACTGTGTACTGTTCTGTGTACTGAAGATGCAAATCAGTCCCTGCTATGTATAAATCATTATGGTAGATCTCTCACATGGGAATGTTATATATAATACCTAAAGCACTGTGGGTGTACAGGAAATGGTAAACATTCCAGTACGGAGAGTTCTGTCTCCAGGCCACTAGAACCACCTACCATCAGCATGGCCCATTCCAGTGGTATGTGGCAACATTCCCTCCCATGCTCTTGGACTGCCAGCAATTTGATGAAGAGAAACCATGAGTCATTTTGTTTTTATTCAAGAAATACTTATTAAGTGCCTATTAGGAACAAAGCAATTGGTGTTTGTGATCTAGTTGGGACAATGGGCCCAAACAAACCAAATGACATTTTGTTTTGACCAGGATGACCAGTAGTGGGGGTTTTGTGATAGAGGGATTGTTGGTAGAGTATAAGTTAGAATAAGTAGTCTCTGGGTTCTCTTCCAACTCTGAATCTGTAAAAGTTGAAATTTAATACTAACAAATATAGCATCCTGCACTTGAGATCAAAATACAAAATGTGGAGGAGGGAAAAAAAAACAACCAAGCCTAAGAAGCAGGAAAAAAATTACACAAAAGTTTTAGTGGATTGCAAACTCAGTATGAGTTAGCAATGTGGTATGCTTGACAAAAGAATTAATGGGGTTTTAGGCTGTACTAAAAATCCTGAGAGGGAGGGAAGGAAGGAGGGAGAGAGAGAGAGAGAGAGAGAGAGAGAATGTGTGTGTGTGTGTGTGTGTGTGTGTGTGTGTGTGTGTGTGTGTGTGTGTGTGTGTGTTGGAGTGTTGGAGAATTGGAGTGTTGGTGAGAGAGCAGAGCTGGGTTTTACCCAGCTACACAGACCATAGAAAATTTTGAGGACCTAGAAATGTTTAGCCAGAAGAGAAGACTTAAGGGTAAAGAAGAGCTGTCAAAATATTTGAAGGGTTGTCAAATAAAAAAGGAAGAAGATTTGGAGGTTTGGGGACCCAGAGGGCAGAGTTAAAACCAGTAAGTAGAAGTAAAAGGAAGACAAATTTCAACCCCATGTAAGGAAACCCATCCTATGCATTAGAATTGACCCAAAATAAAATAGACTTCTTTGACATGAGTCACTTCTCCATACATGGAGGTGGTTGAGCAGAGGCTCATTGGGATTTTTGATTTAATAGGGTTTATCTTAGATTAACTCTTAAATTTCTTCTAACTCAGAGATTCTTTGGTTCTATGAGACTCTGATTAGTTAAACTATGGTTCCACTTTATAGTTTCCATATACAAGCATACTAAAATTCTTAACAGCATGATTGGGGGTGGGGGGGGCATGGAATGGAACCTGAGATTTCATTGGTGTGAGGAACTCCTAATAAGGAAACTCCTCCTACGAAAGCAGACTGACCCTTGTTCTGCCACTTAATCTTAGGTTGCCTGGGGAACTGAGAGGGTAGTTCATTCCACTTCTGGGCGCTGTAATTAGTAGAAGTATAATTTTCCATGGCAGAATAGTGAGAAAACAAAGGCTTAAATAGTTAAGTGATTTGCCCAAGGTGAGACTTGAACCCAAATCAGCTACAATATAATGTTCATTCTACTACTCTGTGCCAATCTACTGACCTTATGGCAAAGATGGAGGGTAAATGGAACTAAGAATCAACAAAGGAAGTTGAAAATTGAGTTAGGGAGTAGAAAATATACTCCTTAAAGGTAGGGATTATTGAACTCTTATTTTTGTATCCTTACCCAGTACATGCTTGGCTCATGGTAAGTGATAAACAAATTCTTACTGAATTTAATTGGATTAGAAAGTGGCATTTCTTTCCCTGTTGATTGTGTTCTTTCTGTTTATTCTGACTGATTTTTTAAAAATTTTCTTATAGCTCTTTTCTTTCTTTCCTTGTTATAATGTGGCAATACTGATTTTATGGAAGAGTCTGTACAATTGATATTTTAGTTCTGGAAGGAAGTAATACAAACGGGAAAAAAGAAATAGCTATTCACTAAATAGATAAATGGGAAGCTAGGTGGCACTGTGGATAAAGTGCTGGGCCTAGAGTCAGGAAGACTCATCTTCCTGAGTTCAAATGCAGCCTCAGATACATACTAGCTATGTGACCCTGGGCAAGTCACTTAACCCTGTTTGCCTCAGTTTCCTCATATGTAAAATGAGCTGGAGAAGGAAATGACAAACCACTCCGGTATCTCTGCCAAGAAAAACCAAAATGGGGTCAACAAAGAGTTGGGCAGAACTGAAACAGCTAAATATCAGCAACAAAATAGATAAATGATCCAAAGATATGAGCAAGCAGTTTTCAAAAGAAGAAAGGCAAAGTATCCACAACAGATAAAAAATGTTTCTACTTTTTTTTTGCGGGGGAGAGCATTTGGGGTTAAGTGACTTGCCCAAGGTCACACTGGCTAGCACCTGTGTCAAGTGTCTGAGGCCAGATTTGAACCCAGGTCCTCCTGACTCCAGGGCTGGTGCTCTATTCACTGCGCCACCTAGCCACCCTAAAAAAAAAATGTTTCTAATCACTAATAATAAGAGGTACCAAAATTAAAACAATCTATATTGTACTTCACACCTATCAGATGGGCAAAAATGATGGGAGAAAAAGGAAAATATGACAATTGTTGGAGTAACTGCAATGCACTTTTAGTGGACCTACAAAGTGATCTGAATGATTCTGGAAACTCCAACGTGGAGTGACTAAATCAAATATTCCCAAATGGGACTAAATTGAATAATCCCAATCAACTGAGAGCATCAGTAGGCATATACCCTAAAAAGTTCAAAGCCTGAAGGAAGTCATCAACGTATAAGAAAATAATTATGGTAGCATTTTTTGTTTCGGCAAAGAACTAGAAACGAAATGATTGCCTGTCAACTGGGTAATAGCTAATTGAATCATAACATGTGAACGTGTTGGAACATTATTGTTCTTTAAAAAGTGATGAAATGGACAGATTCAGAGAAACCTACAACTTGTATGAATGAGTATAGAATGAAGTGAGCAGAATAAAGAAAACAGTTTATACAATGACTGAAATAAAGTAAAGGAAAATAATTTTGAAAGGCTTAAGATGATCAATGCAACGTTCACTTACGAGCCCAGAAAGACTGATGATGAATCATGCTTCTCCACTCTCGGCAGAGATACAAGTAACTAGAAGTACAGAAGACATGTATTTTTACACATGGCCAATATGTGGATGTGTTTCGCTTGACTATAACTATTTGTTACAAGGTAGGGGCTATTATGGGACAAGAGGGGCAAGGAAAACCCAAAAAAATTAAATAAAGGACCATCAATGAAGCATTGAAAAAATACTCAGAAGAGAGCAAAAGAAACTTCAGAAAAGGACACAAACAAGTAGGAAGGTTGTTACTATTTTGTTAAGTTAAATATATATTTTTAAAATATTGTACATAATCAAGTTCATACTTTCATATACATACAATCTACTTTTTTCTGTTCTTTGTGTGTGAACAGGTCATGGTCTTTTTTTTTTTATATTGGTCAAGTTCCTAATTTCAAAAATTTAAAGTTTTTATTCTAATGGAATGTGGCATGTATGTTGCCAGATCAAATTATTTTGTTTCTTTGTTTTTCCTTAACTGGTTTTCTGTATTATAAGAAAGGATTCAGTGTGTGCAGGGGAAGGCAGAGAAGAGGATATGTCAGGAAAGGATTGCGGTGTACAAAACAAAAAAGCATCAATGTAAGAATTTTGTTTTAAAGGAAAGAAGACTATTCCTCCCAAGGAGTTTTATAGCCCAAAATTGCCAAATGAAGAAATGTCAACAAGAGAGACAACATAGGAGCTAAGGAAGGAGTTGCTCCTCTATACCATTCTTGAAATATAAGGCATTTTAAGTGATAGGAAAAATGTAATAGAATCTGGGTTTGTAACATATTTTCACCCGAACAGAGAACACTTCAAAGCTCTCTCAGAGCTGCCTGGCCCCTTTCTTTAAGTTCTGGAGTTGCTCATTTCTGATGAATCAGACCTCAGCCACCTTCTGTCTAATTAGATCTGTCTTAATTGTGAGACTCAATGAAATTCAAGTGAGATAGTGTTGCTGTAACAGCTTGTGATTACCTAAAGTCAAGTGCTCATTTATAAAGGAAATGGGAAAGGCTTAGGAAACATGCAAAAGGGCTGAATATTGCATATCGTTATTGCAGGGAAGAAGAGTATGTACAGTTTGGGGAAAGCAGGAGGATTCTTGATATTTTGGCAAATGCAAAAGGCCAAATGGGGGCCTCAGGACCAGACCTCTTTTGCTTTCATAACAATGCTAGGGTAGCTACTCTTCAAAATGGGGGTATGTAGACAGGCCCTTCCCCCTAAACATACAAACACACACACACACACACTCACACACATACACTCACACACACTCTCACACACACGCACACACACACACACGCACACACACACACACACCAACAACAACAAAAACCATGGTGTTTAGCCCTTAAATCATATTAACAAGTATAAGCAATAGGAATATTTCCCTGACTCAGGACTCATTATCTTTATCCCGAAATCTATCCTTCTTCATAACTTCCTCATCTCTTATCAGAGACACCACCATACATCCAGTTTTCTACTTCTACATGCACCCAGTTTCATCCTCTCCCATGGCTTCATATCCAATAAGAAGCCAAGTCTTAGAGATTCTGCCTTTACAGCATCTCTTTATTCATTCTCTTATCTTCACTCACATGACCACCTCTCTGTTTGAAGTCCTTATCACCTCTCACCTAGACCATTATAATATGTTCCTCATGGACCTCTCTGCTTCCTTTTTTCAAAAAGTTATTTTATTTTTAATTTATGGGATAAAACAAGCATTTCCATAACAAAGTACAATAAAAACCATGGTTGTACGTGAAACTGCAGATCCACAATATACAACTTGCTATTCCTTTCAAATATACAACAAAATTATCATGTAAATTTCTTTTTTTCCTTTTTTTTCACTCTTGATTCAGAGTTCATCACTTTTCTGTCTGGAGGTAAATAGCATTTTTCATCATGGGTCATTTGGAATTGCCTTGGAACTTTGTCTGATCAGAGTAGCTAAATCTTTCTCAAAAATATAAGTCTTTTAAAGGCTTATCCTTACAATATTGCTGCTACTGTGTAAAATGTTTTCTCCTGGTTCTGCTCACTTCACTTTCTACCAGTTCATGTAAATCTTTCAAGTTTTTTTCTGAAATCATCCTGCTTGTCATTTCTCATAGTACAATAATATTCCATCCTAACAACAATTTGTTTAGCCATTCCCCAAAGGATGGGCATCCCCTCAACTTACAATTCTTTTCTACCACAAAAAGAGCTGCTACAAATATTCTTGTTCATAAAGGTCTTTTTCCTATTTCTTTGATCTCTTTGGAATGTAGACCTAGCAGTGGTATTACTGGGTCAAAGGTTATATACATTTTTATAGCCTTTTGGGCATAATTACACATTGTTCTCCAGAATGACTGAACTAGTTCACAATTCCAAAGAGTGAATTAGTGTCTCAATTTTTCCACATCCCTTCCAGCATTTGCCTTTTTACTTTTCTGTTTGTTGGCCAATCGGATAAGTGTGGTGATGTTTTAGAGTTATTTTAATTTGTATTTCTCTAATCAGTAGTGATTTTGAGCATTTTTAAAAATATGACTATGGTAGCTTTGATTTCTTCTTCTGAAAACTGCTTGGTCATATCCTTTGACTATCAATTGAGGAATAGCTCTTATTGTTATAAATTTGACTCAATTCCCTATGTATTTAAAAAATAAGGCCTTTATCAAAGAAATGCTGCAAAATGTTTTGTGTTTTCCTTCTGGTTTTGGCTGCATTAGTTTTGTTTGTGCAAAAGCTTTTTAATTTCATGTAATACAAAGTATTTATTTTACTTCCTGTGATCCTCTCTATCTCTTGTTTGGTCATAAACTCTTCCTTTGTCCATAGATCTAGCAGGTACATTTTCCCATGCTCCCCTAATTTATTTCTATCAGCCTTTATGTCTAAATCATTTATCCATTTTGACCTTATCTTGGTATAGAGTGTGAGATGCTGCTCTATATCTAGTTTCTGACAAACTGCTTTCCAGTTTTCCCAGAAATTTTTGTCAAATGTTAATTTGGATTAATCCAAAACTTGGATCTTTGGATTTATCAAACACTAGATTGCTATGGTCTTTTACAACTGTGTATTGTGTACTTAATCTATTCCATTGATGTAGTAGACCAGACTTTCATGCTCCCCCTCTTCTATGAGACAGATACAGAAAGAGTATAATCTTGTTGGGTGGATGCTTTCACTGGATCTATGAATGACTAAAGAAAGTATCAGGGTAGTTAATCTGCAAGTCTTGTTTGTGACTCCCTGTTTGTTTGTGCCTCCAGACATGGTCCTAGGATTAAGTCTTAATGTATATTAGCCTTGGGCTAGGGTAGGGAGTGGTCAGGACTAAAGAAGGGTCCTGGCATTTCAATTACCTCAGAGTCTCTGCTATAAGGTATATAAACCCTGTGATTTTCTTGTACTTTGGCTCTGTATGAAATGGCTCTGTAGTAAACAGACTATGGAATACATCCCTGTCTCTCTCCTTTATTCAGCTGGTTGCTGGGCCATATTTCTGTGCTGGACACAGCACATTGACTGCTCTATTTCTTAGCCACTACCCAATTGTTTTGATGATTACCATTTTGCAATATAATTTGAAATCTAAAACTCCATCTTCCTTCACATTTTTTTCATTGACCTTTTGGTCTTCCATATAAGTTTTGTTATTATTTTTTTCCAGCTCTATAAAATAATTCTCTCGTAGTTTGATTGATATGGCACTGAATAAGTAAATTAACTTGGGTAGAACTGACATTTTTTTTATATTAGCTCAATCTTTCCGTGAGCAATTAATATTTCTCCAGTTGTTTAGATATGACTTTATTTGTGGGAAAAGTGTTTTGTAATTGTGTTCACATAGTTCCTAGGTTTGTTTGGGCAGGTAGATTTCCAAGTATTTTATATTGTTTAGAGTTATTTTAAATGGAATTTCTCTTTCTGTCTCTTCCTGTTGCGTTTTGCTGGCAGTATGTAGAAATGCTGATGACTTATATGGGTTTATTTCATATCCTGCAACTTTCCTAAGTTGGCAAATGCAAATGGCCAAATGGGGGCCTCAGGACCAGACCTCTTTTGCTTTCATAACAATGCTAGGGTAGCTACTCTTCAAAATGGGGGTATGTAGACAGGCCCTTCCCCCTACACACACACACACATTCACACACACACACACACACACACACACACACACACACACACACACCAACAACAACAAAAACCATGGTGTTTAGCCCTTAAATCTTATTAAAAAGTACAAGTCAAGATATCACCCTCATGATATCATTGGTCCTCTTCAAGAAGAAAGAATGAACAACAACATTCCATAGTGACTATATATGGATTTTTAAAGGGTCACCAGGCATGTAGTTCTTCAGTCAAAGGCTAGACACATTTTCATTTCATCATAATTCTTTCAACTAGTTTTTTAGTTGATTCTCTAGGGTTCTCTAAGTTTGCCATCATATCATCTGCAAAGAGTGATAGTTTTGTTTCCCGCTGCCTATTTTTGTTCCTTCAATTTACTTTTCTTGTTTTATTTCTAGAGCTATAATAGTGGTGATAATGGACATCCTTGCTTCACTCCTGATCTTACTGGGGAGACTTCAAGTTTATCTCCATTACAGATAACACTTGCTCTTAGTTTTAGATAAATACTACTCATAATCTTAAGAAAGACTCCATTGATTCCTGTAATTTCTAATGTTTTTAATAAGAGTGGATGTTGTATTTTGTCAAAGGCTTTTCTGCATCTGTTGATATAATCCTATGATTTTGTTGTTTTTGTTATCAACATAGTTAATTATGCTGATTGTTGTTGTTCAGTCATTTTTCAGTCCTGTCCAACTCTTAGTGATGCTATATGGGGTTTTCTTGGATAAGATACTAGAGTGGTTGTCATTTTCTTCTTCAGCTCATTTTACAGATGAGAAAACTGAGGCCAACAGGATTAAGTGACTTGCCCTGGGTCACATAGCTCGTAAGTGTCTCAGGCCAGATTTGAACTCAGAAAGATGAGTCTTCCTTGACTTGAGGCCCATCACTCTATCTACTATGCCAACTAACTGCCCAGTCATTCTGATAGTTTTCCTAATTATTGAACCAGCCCTGCATTCCTGGTATAAATCCCACTTGCTCATAGCATATGATCTTTGTGATTATATTGCTGTAATTTTTTTGCTAGTATTTTATTTTAAAAATTTGCATCAATATTCATTAAGGAAATTGGTTTATAGTTTTCTTTCTCTGTTTTTGCTTGTCCTTTCTAATTTCATAAAATCTTCATGCTCCTCATCTTGGGTGAAACATCTCTTTTGGCAAAGTCATTCAGATGAATTCTCTGGGCATATTTCTTTCTGCAGCTCAATTTCCAGTAGCAAGAGGATAGTATCTCTTTTCTCAGTTCACAGAGGTCACTGTCCTCAGAACTTTCTCCTTTCTACCTGCCTTTCACGTACAAGTCAAGATGTCATCCTCATGATATCATTGGTCCTCTTCAAGAAGAAAGAATGAACAACAACATTCCATAGTTACTATATGTGGCTTTTTAAAGGGTCACCAGGCATGTAGTTCTTCAGTCAGTCAAAGACTGACACGTTTTGATTTCATCATGATTAAAGAAAAAATTTCTTTATCCCTTATAAAGGGTAACAAAGTATAGACATTTCTTTGAACTTCATTTGAGATACTAGCATACCTTTTCCTCTCTTCCCTGCCCTTTTATATGGTATAATCTCATTAGCCAACCTAGGAGGAAATCATTTTATCAGGACCCTTCCTGATATGCCCAGTCACTATTATTTCTGTCCCCTTGGAAGTTTATTTGGATTTACTTTACATAATATACTTTGTATTTACCTGCCTCTGTGTATATTCCTGCTCTCCAGAATGTAAGCTCCTTGAGGGCAAGAAACTGTTTCACTTTTATGTTTCTTTCTCCAGAATCTAGAACAGTGCCTGATCCAGAACAGGTGTTTACTAAATGCTTGTGATTAAATTCTTGAAGTACTTTTTACTTTGATTTTTTTTTCTTAAGAGGAATGATTTTAAGTCAGAGAATAGTTTCATTTCTCTGCCCTTTTTCAGTCCATGATATTTCTAATTCAGTTCCATTGGAGTATGCAATAAAGAAAATTTCATGTTGGATTAAACTTTGGAATTTTTCATCCTTGTCATTTAAATTTAGCATGTTCATTCTTTGCAAACTGTTTACAATGCTATGGTATTCAAGACTATAACTGACATTTTAATCTGCAGCTTACCCTAGACTGGATATTATGTATCCAGAGAAATGGAATATGAATCTCTATAGATTCCCAAAGCTTAAGACTATGGAAAATTTTGAAACAAAATTAATCACCAGCAATAAAGAACTACAGACACACAGGACAGCTTTGAAAGTTACATATTGAATTTATTATACACTTTAAAAAAAAACAGCAAGCTCTACATAATTTAAAAAAAAATAGTCACCAAATAAAGTATTTATTTTATCATTTTTCATGTTGCAGTGCCTATATGCACACTAGATAGAGAAATTTTCTATAGATAATGACAAACTTCACAGTGTCGTGTTTTAAAGTAGCTAAAGATCAAATGACTACAACCACTTTTTTTTCCAGATTCAGTCAATCTTAAAGCATCTTAAAATAGGACATTTTACTGTCTCTGCAGGGTAAGCATAATCCTTGGAAAGATAAGGATCAATATTTCATGAAAATAACTGATCTACTTATTACAGGCAAATTTTAACAAAGTCTATAGTGTAATCCTTGGCCCAGGAATAAAGCTCTCAGCATCTCTCACAATTCTGTCTCCTGCTAAGACTTTTTACCAGATTATTTTGGCCCCTATGGGAAGGAAAAAGAATAAGCATTTATTAAGCATAAGCATTAATTAAGCACCTGCTGTGTATCAAGCATATGTTAAGTGCTTTACAAATATCTTATTCGATCTCATTTGGAGAAGATGGATTGGAAAGGGGAGAGACAAAGAGACCAATAAGGAAGGAGTGTATTCTAACTGTCAGTTACAGGTGATAGCTCTGAAAGTGGAAAGGTTCAGTCCAAGATCCCAGCCGGGTCTTGGACATTTCCATCAGGAAGGGTGTCCTGCAATTACCACAAACTCAGCTTCACCAAAACTGATCCATCATCATCTTACCCTATTCCCAACTTTCCTTTGTTTTTCTTTTAATGGTACTCCTAGTCACCCAGGTTCACAAATTCAGTCATCTTTGATCCATTGATCCATGCTATGAAGGGGTATCTCCATAATATATCCTCCACTCAGTCCAACCATTTTTAAAATCCTGTCAACTCTGTCTTGACAATATATCTCACATCAAATTATAGGCTAATAAAATTGATAATAATAGTAATAATAATAATACCTAGCATTTATATAGTGGGGTGGTGAGATAGCAGGGTAGATAAAGCTCTGGGCCTGAAATCAAGAAAACCTGAAAACCCTCAGGGTATGATACCTTTCCAGGGAACCCTCCTCACTCTGGAACTCAGATTTCCTTTGTTTCTTACTAGTAGCTACAAATCTTTCCAAGCTTCCTTTCTCAATTATTTTATTATCTTGCCTTAAACAGGCAAATCTACTCTTGTCCCTACTAGAGGAGTTGGAGAACAAAGAGAACAATTCATGAAGTTTCTTTAAGTTACAAGGTATGTTATCAGATTGAATATATTGGTTGGATTGAATTAGTTCTTACTCAGGCCTGCCCAACTCACTCATTTACCTCCCTCCACCCTCTGGTCTACTTTCAGAGCAATATCTCACAATTTGGTCTGTAGGGCAAGTCTTAAAAAACTGGGGCTAGCACCATGAAATGCACCAGTGGGTTAACTTTTAATGACAAATTCACTGGGAAACAGGGAGGAGACCCTGGGAAACAAGGAAGGGGTTAGACAAAGGACAGTCAGAAACCCCAGGATCCAGGCCATATAGGGGAGATCTCAGAACTTATTCTGGAGAGACCACCAGCAGCAGGTATAGAGAAAAGGAGCAGAGTGAGAAAGGACTAGTCTAGGGAGGAACCCACTTGAGGAAGAGATACTGAGGAAGAAAAAAGACAACATCTCACTATTTGGGGCCATTAGGTGGTACAGTTGTCAGAGCACCAAGCCTGATGTCAAAAAGACTCATGAGTTCAAATCCAACCTCAAATACTCACTAGCTATATGACCCTGGGTAAGTCACGTAACCCTGTTTGCCTCAGTTTCCTCATCTGTAAAATGAGCTAGAGAAGGAAATGGCAAACCATTCCAGTATCTTTACCAAAAAAGAGTCGGACATGACTGAACAACTGAAAGCTTATGGCTTAAGCTAAGTCTTGCGGTGACTAGCAAGCTCAATTCTTTTTATGCTCTTCATTCTCTATACTTCCCAGCTCCTTGCCTGCAGGTTGACTCTTCTCCCCACTCCCACTAAAATCTAAGTTTCTTGGGGGTAGAGATATTTTGTTTGCTTGTTTTCATATCCCTGGGCTTGGTGCATGGCAAAAACTTAAATATGTTATCTATACAAAGGGAAGGGAGATCTTATTTGATTCTCACAACGCTATGACCTCATCATAAAACTGCTCTCTTCAAAGTTACCAAAGATCTCTTAGCTGCCAAATCCAGTGACCTGTTTCAATCTTTATTCAGCCTCTGACTGTTGATCACTTTCTCCTTAATACTCTTTTCTCTTTAGGTTTTTGGGAGACCACTTTCTCCAAGTTCTCCTCCCACCTCTCTGACCTCTCCTCTGCCTCCTTTGCTGGATCCTCCTGCTCAGTCTCTAACCCTCTAACCCCTAGGGGTCCCTCAGGGCTCTATCCTGGGCCCTCTTCTCTTCTCCCCCTATACAGTTTCACTTGGTGATCTTATCAGTTTCCAAGGATATAATTACCATATCAATTCGGATGATTCTCAGATTCTACTTATCATTGTGTCCTAACCTCTCTGCTGTCTTCCAATGTCTCACCTCCAGCTGCTTTTCTAATACGTTGAATCAGATGTTAGACATCTTAAACTCAACATTTTCAAAATTAAAATCTTTCTCCCTAAACCCTCCCCCACCCCACCTTCCCAGTTACCATGAAAATAGCACCACCCTTCCGATGCCTCAGGCTTGCAACCTAGAAGTCATTCTGGATTTCTCACTATCTCTCACCCGTGGTATCCAAGCTATTGCCAAGGCCTGCTGGTCTTACCTTTGTAACATCTCTCAGATACTCCTCCCCTCCCTCCCCCCTCTTCTCCAATATTGCCGATACTGGTTCTCATCCCTTGATTCCTGCAAGAGCTACCAGTGGGACTGCCAGCCTCAAGTATCTCTCTATTGCAATCCATCCTCCATTCAGCCACCAAAATGATTTTCCTGAAACACAGCTCTGACTATGTCACTATGGTATTCAATAAACTCCAGTGGTTCCTGATCAACTCCAGGATCAAATACAAAATCTTCTGTTTGGTTCCCAATGACCTTCATAACCTGGCCCTCTCCTACCTTTGCAGTCCTCTTATATGTTAACTCACTGCCACATTCTCTCTAATCCAATGACACTGGTCTCCTTGCTGCTCCATGAACAAAACATTCCATCTCTTGGCTCTAGGCATTTTCCAGATCTATGTCTCATGCTTGCAAATCTCTCCCTCCTTATTCTCCCTACTGGCTTCCCCAGCTTCACTTAAATGCCAGCTAAAACCCCATATTTTACAGGAAGCCTTGCCCAACCCCTCTTAATTCCCTTCCTAATTATTTTCTATTTATCCTATATATAACTTGTTTAGACATATTTGTTTGTTGTTATCTCTTCCATTAGACTGTAATCTCCCTGAGAGCATGGACTGACTTTTTCCTCTTTTTGTCTCCCAAGTGCTGCGCTGTGGTGCCGGCATGTAGTAGGCACTCCATAAAGTTTTATTGACCGACTGTGAGGTAGGTGCTATTATTATCCCCATTTCACAGTTGAAGAACCTAGGGCAGACAGAGGCAAGGTGACTTGCTCAGGGTCACACAACTAGGACTTGTCTGAGACTGCCTTTGAACTCAAATCTTCCTGACTCCAGGCTCAGCATCTATCTGCTCTGCCACCTAGGTGTTTCTAATGCCTACAAGAGCTTGTAATAAACTCTAAATTTTGGTTTTCCTGTTGTTCAGTCTTTTCAGTCCTGTCCAACTCTTCATGACCCCATTTGGGAATTTCCTGGCAAAGATACTGGACTGATTTGCCATTTCCTTCTCCAGCTCATTTTACAGATGAGGAAATTGAGGCAAAGAGGGTTAAGTGACTTGCCCAAGGTCACACAGCTAATAAGTATCTGAGGTTGGATTTGAATTCAGGAAGATGAGTCTTCCTGATTCCAGGCCCAGCACCGCTTAGCTGCGCCTCAACAAACAATTTTGGTGCCATTAATTTTGCGTGTGTGTTCCCCATTCCCCTTGTGCTTCTCACATCTCTGGCCCTGTAACGTTATTCTGTGTTTATCATATTATAGCTTCTATCATAATTGTTTGTATACAGCTCTCATCCCCAAACAAGGCTGTACACTCCTTGAGTGTAGAATCTGTCTTGCTTTCATCCTTCCATTGCCAGCCCTAACATAGTACATTGCACATACTTGTTGAATTGAATCCCTAGGGCTATGGCAGAGAAAATTCAAGTGTCATCTATCTTAGTAGGGGCTCTGAACCATCAACTGAAAACGAGCCAAGGGTCAAGGGTCATAAGCTATGTCAGAACTGCCAAAATAGCATCTGCTAATCAGTTTTCTATTTAGGCAGCTCGCCACTTTATTAATTTTAATAAATTTTGTCCTACTATGAGTGGGAATGATTCATTCACCCTCAGAAGTATATGTACACTCAAGCTGGGCTCTTTCCTTTTTCTGCTCTTAATTTAAAGCAATCCATGCACCAAACTCTGGTAATAAAAATAACCACTTTTTGCCAGTCAGCAGAAAGTGAAAGCCACTATAGAGCAGCTCAATTCATTCCTGCAAGTAACCTGAAGCTTTCATTGTATTGCTAGGGAATGGAAATTCAACACCATCAGGTATCCTAGAGACTGTAGAGTTTCAAGTTATTATTGACACTTGCTGAGGTTCAAGGTAAATATTTCTTAGAGGGAAGGAGTTTCAAATGTTTTAAGTAAGCAAGAAGGAGTAGGGCTGACCAGGAAGGAAAAGAAAGCTTCAGAAGAGAGAAGTTTCACACCACCCAATATATGTGACTTTTTTTCTTCAACTTTTCAGATTTCTGAAAAGCCAGTGAAATGATCCCAAGTATTAGGAAACCTAATTAGATTTCCTAATACTTGGGATAGTTTCACTGGCTTTTATAGTATTTATTGGAAGCCAATAATTTATTAGCTCATAGATTTAAAGCTAGAAGGGACCCTAGTGTCCATCCAGTCTAACCCCTTCATTTTACAGTTGAGGAAACTGAGGTCCACAGAATCTCACCTCAAGTCCTCTTTCTCCAAATCTGGTTCTTACTCTGCTATGCTATGACTATTATGAGAGGTCACATGGAATGGAGAACAAGGGAATCTTGAAGGCAGGAAAACCTGGATTCAAGTCTTCCTTCTTACACATATTTGCTGGGTGATTTTGTTACTAATTCTGATCCTACCTAATCCTATCCTGTGCTAGGTGGCACAGTGGATAAAGTACAGGAGCTGGAATCAAGAAGACCTGAGTTCATATTTGACCCAAGACACTTACTAGCTAGGTGACCTTGGGCTTTGTCGTTTGACCTCTCTCAGTCTCAGTTTCCTCATCTGTAAAATGGGTTGGTGTGAGGATCAAATAAGATATTTGTAATGCGCTTAGGCATTATATAAAGGTTAACTATTATTATTATCCTGGTTACTGGGCAGGTTATTTTACTTCTTGTCCCACAATCTACATTGGTGGAGGGAGTTCAGCCTTTAGAAGTGCTATATATAATAAGTCCATGTGGACTATTTGTGCCTGATCTGTGGTACAGCCTCCCAAGATTGTATTGGTCTGATCAGCTACCACTGGACACACTGTACCTTGACTCCAACATAGTGTTGTCATTTTGGTCCCCTCTGAGAATGAAGAACAACAACCAAGTAACCAACATGATAGAACTCACAAGTCTAGACAAAAAGATATAGTATTACATATTTTGGTCCATACCTGTGATTATATAATTTGCCAACAAAACCCTAAGCATCAGAGAATCCAGAGCTGGACATGGTCACTTGCCAGCTACAGTGATATAGAAATACTGATAACTGCCATTTATAAAGCAAAAGACAAAGAAAGCCTCAGAATTTACAATTCATACTTTCTGAACTCGGAAGGGTAAGAATCTTGGAGAAGTAGAAAGATCACTGGATTTGGAGTCAAAGAACCTGAGTTCATATTCTGGTTTTGCCCAAGAGATGAGTTGCATGAAACAAAGTCAGTACTCTTGATTGCAGTCCTCCTGATCCCATGCAGACCACATTAGCTTGAAATCTTTCCTCTGGACCTTGACTTCCTGCTTCTTTCTCAACCCCCTTGCATTTAGACTTTCCCAAGAACCCAACCTAGCCACTGATTTACACTTCCTCAAATCCTTATCTGGAACCTACATATTTTCCCCAGGAAGGAATTTCCCCTCAGTCCTAGTCATTGCACTACTTACTCATTGGCTCATGTCCATCTACCATCAGTGGTTCTCAATCTTCCTAATGCTGCAACCCTTTTATACAGTTCTTCATGTTGTGGTGACCCCCAACCATAAAATTATTTTCTTTGCTACTTCATAAATGTAATTTTGCTACTGTTATGAATCTATCTGATATGCAGGATGTATTTTCATTGTTACAAATTGAACATAATCCACAGGTTGAGAACCGCTGGTTGGTCATCCCATTCAGAGAAATAGGACAACCCCCTAAATTTTATATATGTTGTTGTTCAGTTGTTTAAGTTGAGTCTGATTCTTTGTGGTCCCATTCGGAGTTTTCTTGGCAAAGATACTGAAGTTGTTTGCCATTTCCTTCTCCAGCTCATTTTATAGATGAGGAAACTGAGGCAAATAGGTTTAAGTGACTTGCCCAGGGTCACATAACTGGTAAGTGTCTGAAGCCAGATTTAAATTGTA
>CM053581.1:369454320-369491909 GCA_028627135.1 Pseudochirops cupreus
AAAGAAGGAAGGAAGGAAGGAAGGAAAGAAGGAAGGAAGGAAGGAAGTTCATAATAAAGAATTTTTAACGTTCGAGTTTCAGGCACCGTTTTTAGTATGTAGTTATATGCAGAGTGGTTGAAAATTTCCTTCGTTCTGTAACAATTTGCCCTGCTATTTAATTAATATCCCCATGCTAGAACAACTCTCCCTTTTAAGGGGGGAGGGGTTTTTGGACAGTGAGGGTCTTACTTGACCAAAAGGAAATATTCTGAAAAAAACAAGAAATTTTTATGGTTTCATGAGGAAAGTTTACCAAAAAATTACCATCCAAGGTAATAAATGTCCTGACCCAGGCAGCGATATTCTTTCCTCTTATCATCTACCCATCCATCCCATGTTACAATTCTGACCTATTCACTGCACCCACCACACACATAGACACACGTGTAGATAGCTGTTGTCCATAATAACAAGCCATCCTCGATACCTTTGTGCCTGAGACAGGGAGTGAGGGAACTCTCAGAAGAAAGCTCCATTCTGCTCATAAGAGACGTATTTGTCCCCCAGCTTACAAGCTTCACAGGTCATGATTTTCCATACAAATCACCCAAGGTGTATCTTGATTCTCTCTTTAGTAGTAGGAGGCTTGTTGTCCTCAAACTCTTAGGAAAAATGAGTTCTCCTTTTAAGACAACTGAGGAGAGCTGCTGGACATTCTCCCTGCCATGGCAGACTCATTCTGAGGGCTGCCTTGGGTGGCAGGTGGAGTTATAATTATAGATTAGGAAAGAGCCAAACCAGCAGCTGCTGCTCGCTGCCTGGTGCCAATGAGAACTGACATCAGTGGGCCCTTGGCATAAACAGGCCTCTGAAAGTGGAAAAAAACATTTTAACCCCTGTGCTTGTCAGTCCACTCAGTGGGAACCCAGCAGAACAAAAAATCCGGACTGGGGATAGACTGGGGGTCACACCAAAATCCACAACTCTGACCTAAGGAAGCCTTTTCCCAGAGGACCTTGGAGTTAGAGGGATTTCTTTCCTGTTTGAAGTGCCAAACCAAAGAAACAGGTTAGTGTGTACAATGTGTACCCAATGCACTTATCTGATCTCCACTCTATCTAATCTTGCTCTTTCAGACAGAGAAGTAGACAAAAAAAATAACAGAAGAGCAGACACGAGGGCTGGTTGAGGGATTATTGTTTACACCATTCTAGCAAAGTATGAAAAAAGGGTTATTGGTGTTATGTTCTTGTAAGAATGACAGTGGCCCTTTGAGTCATATTCACTAACAAGGATCCAAATGCAGATGCAAAAAGTGTTTATGGTGCAAAATGTGATTTACGGCATGGCATCCATCATTATGTAATGTGTTTACACCAAAGGTGCCTGTTTCTTATTAGTACTGTGGGAAGAGTAGTATTTGTTCAATTTCAGCCTTTGCTGCTTAGTATCTGTGTGACCTTGGACAAGTCACTTAACTTTCCTGGTCCTCAGTTTCCTCATCTGTAAGAGAAAGATGTTGGACTAGATAGCCTCTGAGATTCATAGGTGATCTCCAAGGTCTCTTTCAGTTCTGAATCTATTATCTCTATCTATCTATCTATCCATCTATCCATCCATCCATCTATCTATCTATCTATCTATCTATCTATCTATCTATCTATCTATCTACCTGTCTGTCCATTCATACATCCAACCATCCACCCATCCACCTATCTATCTATCTATCTATCTATCTATCTATCTATCTATCTCTCTATCTATCTGTCTGTCTGTCTGTCTGTCTATCCATCTAGCTAGCTAGCTACGTATGTGTATACACACATACATACACACAGACCTGTGATTACATCTCTGTGGGGAACTCCTAGTGCAGAAATTCTTCCACTCAACATGTTAGCAGCTCTCTATAATTTGTAGTTTAAATTTAATAGCAAACGTCAGTACAATGTCATACCGCCAATTAGCTCTTGCATTAAATAACAAAGATAGGTAAACTGGTACATAAAGGCTTCTTGCCATGACCCCAGAATCAGACATCAGTCTGATAACTTTTTAGTTAACACTTGCGGAATGGACTTTAATTGTGTTTTGCAGATCCAAGTGTTCTTTGCCATCTTTATGATTTTAGTCTCAGTAGATTTTGCAAGAGAAGGTCTTGGCTTACAGAGAGCAATCGTGCCCATTATCCTTCTTCTGACAACCAAGATTTAAAAGTTGTCTTCACATCGTTCTGTTCTGAATATGTTGCATATTAGAGATCGAGCAGGCTTTTCACGTTCGTGTTAACCTTGATGTAGCACTTATAGAACAACAATAAAAAGCCATCCTTGGTTTTAGAATGTCTCTTTGAAGTACTAAAATTCTGTATGCCCTTTTGGAAGCTAGACTCGATTGAGGCTATAGCCATGATTTTTTTGGATTTGTTTCGGGGCTACCTACATCACTGGATGTGGTCATTCAAGCAGGTAGTTAATAAAAGAAGGCTCTGTAGTCATCCCAGTTCTTAATACTCTAAACAATTCTCCCTACCCTCACCAATCTCTATGCATCTGATAGAGGAGTTTTGATGGCAGGAAAACCTAACTTCACTGCATTTCAGGAACGGTACCATGGAAAAAAGAGTTGGTTTTGTAGTCAGAGGACCTAGGTTTAAATCTTGGCCGTGACTTCATGACCTTGGTGGAATCATTTCAACCTTCATGAGTCTCAGTTGCAACTCCATAAAACAATGTGACTGTACTAAAGGACCAACTTCTAAATGATGACCCAGCTCTAAATCTATGATCCCATGACCCAAATTGAATTTTTAAGTGTTCAGGAGTGAAAGTAAGTTATGTCTTCTGAGATAAGTTCTTGCCAGTGAGATCTTGACAGAGAGATAAGTCCCAAATGTCCATAGCCAAACTAAAATGATCAAGAAAGAAATCTGCATGTGGATTTTTCACAAGTCATTTGCATTTTTCCTCCTGAGTTCAAAGAAGAAATGCACAACTTTTTTACAAGTGACTTAATTCTCCCTGTGTATCTCAAGTGTGCAACCCAAATCACAGGTAGATGAATTGATTCTGAATAATGCTTTGACTATAAATTTTGAGTATCCATCCTTGAACTTTCAGATGGATATAATGTGTCCAGTCTGCTAAACTTTGCCATGGTATAAAGAAAACATGATAGAGGGCAGTATCTCCATATAGTGGCTCACTTGATACTACTTACAATGTCACTTGTTTCCTTCATCCAAATATGCATTGTCTAATATAACTAATAACTAATTCTGTGCATATTAGACACAAAGCCTTGAAAGTCTTTGGAAAAATTGGTATCCCAACACAATTGATTCCAGAGAGTCCTTTCCACTCCATTCGTATTAAAGATTTGGAGAAATCCTGTTGTGAAAAAAAAAAGTACCAAGAGTTATGTTGAGAGAGTGAAGGAGAAGAACCAAAATTCTGATAAACATAATGACTATAATGAATAAAAACAGCATCAAAATCTGGAAAAATACGTAAGAAAAGAAAAACGCTCAGAAAAGGACATAGAAACAACCAGGATTAGTTTAGCTATTGGTGTTCAGTCATTGTCAGTCATGTCCGATTCTTCGTGATCCCATTTGGGGATTTCTTGGCCAAGATCCTGCCATTTTCTTCTCAAGTTAATTTTACAGATGAGGAAACTGAGGCAAATAGGGTTAAGTGATTTGCCCAGGGTCACATAGCTGTAAGTGTCTGAGGCCAGATTTGAACTCAGGAAGGTGAGTCTTCTTACTCCAGGGCTGGCTCTCTATCCACTGCACTAACTAGCTGCTCCTAGTTTAATTGCTTTCTTGTTAAAGAAATCCATAAATGATGGGAGTCCATCATTTCATGTTCAGTGGTTATAAGATCACAGAATCATAGATTTAGACCTTGAAGGGACATCATACACCATCAAATCTAACCTCTTCATTTTAAGAATAAGGAAACTGAGGCACAGAGAGGTTAGGTGATTTGCCCAGGAGGGTCACACAGCTAATAAATGTCAAAATCAAGATTCAAACCCAAGGCTTCCTGACTCTAAGCCCAATATTCCATTGACTCTGCCTTGCTACCTCTCTGTTTTCTTGTTTGGGCACTTAAATGTTTGCATGTTGATGGTCACTAAATTTATAATTTTTGAAATGTTTAAGCGTTCTGCTGGAATGATTGCTCTCATCCAAGCATTCCCTAATCTCGATATCTCATGGGTCAAGGATGCTTGCCTGATGACTTGGGTTTCCCTTAAGATGAAGCAAAAGCCCTAGCCACCACATTTCTTGTAACCAGTGGTTTTTCCTTTTTACTTTTCCAGAAACCCATTATCCAGAAGATGACTGTCACTTACTCCAGTAAAGTAGCAAATGCTACTTTTTTTGGATTTCATAGGTTACTCCTCAAGTGGAGAGGAAGCATCTACAAACTGCTTTACAGGGAATTTATTGCCTTTGCCATTCTTTACACGGCGATAAGTATGATGTACAGGTACTTTTAAGATATTTTTGCATGCCTCCTTAAACCGTAATCCAATACAAAACAAAGGTACAATCTCAATAGTTGGAGTCTTTTAGCCGCTGGTTGACCCTGCTTTACATATACGTATATATGACTTACCCTTCAGCATGTGTTCTTTTAATGTCCTCTCTTCCTGCAGCCAAGTTATTTGAATTGATACCTAACACTGTTTAGAATGTTAAGCTAACCATCATGTCCAGATGGTTCTAATATCAGCTGGATAATTGGCTGATAATTATCAAGAATATGCCATGTGTAAAAATGTCACTGTAGACAGATCATGGGGTATTTATGCCAAGGTACAGACAAAATGATTATGTGGATAGAAAAGGCTAGAGACAAACTGGCATGCCACCCGCTAATTGATGCCCATAAACCAGTTAGCTTTGATCTTGTACTGTGATCAGTAGTAATTGACTACCACATTACTAAATAATAGCATTCTTTGTTCAGTAGCAAGAGGCCCAAGACTGAAATCCTTATCCAGACAAGTAATCTTTCCTCTAGAGCAGAGCTTCTTAACCTTTTCTGTGTCAAGGACCCCTCTGGAAGTCTGAAGACACCTATGGACCCATTGCTAGAGTAATGTTTTTAAATGCATTAAATTAATTAATTAAATGCATTAAATAAAATAATATTCATTGCTGGCTCCCAGCAATTACAAAAGGTTACAAAAGAAACCATTTATAGTGGGTACAGTTATTGAAATTTTTTTTTGAAAAAACAGTGTTCCAGATTGTAGAATCTAGAGCTAGGTATAAAGGTCATAGTAAATCCATCTTCACAATGGAGCTCAAGGTTGTGGCAAGATAAGTTCCCAAGAGCAGAGACAGATTTTGTAAAAGATCAGACAGTCTATGCTAGCTGGTTGGTCAACCAAACTAGAAATAAGTCCGTTGCTGAAAAATAGATTCTGGCTAAAATTGTAATCCTTTTCTAAATGGAACTTTGCTTGTTTTCATTCAAACTACTGTAGAGATTTGTATTTAAAAGGTTAGTATCAGTATGCCATATATTTCTTAATAGAGAAGTAAAATAATACAGTTCATGGTTTATGACAGCTGTATTCTGAAAATACAGGGAGATGAAAGGTCTTCCATCCATGTCCTATTAAGATCAGTTGAAGAGAAAGAATACGTTTGCTTGAAGAAGAGAAGACTCAGGGGGATATGATGACTGTTTTCAAATATCTCAAAGGTTGTCATGTGAAAAAGGGATTAGCCTTGTTTTGCTTGGCTCTAGAGGAAAGAACCTGGACCAATGGGTAAAAGTTGCAAAGAGACTAATTTAAGGAAAACCTTCCAAACAATTAGAGCTGTCCAAAAGTGCAATGCGAAAGTAATGGATTTGCTTTTTTGGAGTCTTCAAGTTGAAGCTAGATGGCTACTTACCAGTCACATGGTGGAAGGGATTATTTCTCAGGTATGGCTTGTGCTAGATGGCCAATAGAATTCCTTTCAAGTCTAACATTCCATGATTTTATTGTTTAACAGTCTGTTCTTCATTCTTTCTCTGTATATGGAAAATTCTTATTTAATTTTTTTCCACAAGGGATTCACCTTATAATCACCGAAACCTCTCTACTCAGAATTAGAAGGACATGTGGATTTAACTATTAGTCAATTTTTTCAGTCGGGGTCAAAGATAGGAGGAGACGTTTTACCACAAACCAAAATGAACTCTAAATTGGATTTAAGGATATGTGACAAAATATGATTTACATTTTAAAGGGAAAGTTTTCTCAAAATTCATAACAAGTTTTTTTACATCATAATTTATGAAATAGTGTTGTCATGATTT
The DNA here is from genome assembly GCA_028627135.1 of Pseudochirops cupreus. Lineage (NCBI taxonomy): Eukaryota > Metazoa > Chordata > Mammalia > Diprotodontia > Pseudocheiridae > Pseudochirops > Pseudochirops cupreus. The sequence continues at coordinate 369,460,632 of CM053581.1, forward strand.
GTGTGTGTCATAAACTGAACTTTCGAAATACTTGAGAGAACAAGAAACCAGCCCAGAAGAGTTGTCATAATGGGTTTTTTTTTTCATTAACATGGATTTGCTACTGGTGTCGATGATAATGACATCCCTCCTTTTTTTTTAATTCACATTTTTGACCCATAAGGTTTTTTGTTTTTTAATTAAAAAAAATTTTTTTTTTGCTTTTTGGAGGGGGGAGGACAGGGCAATTGGGGTTAAGTGACTTGCCCAAGGTCACACGGCTAGTAAGTATTAAGTGAATGACATTCTTCTTAAAAGCTTAAAACAGCTTTCGCCCCCAGAGGGGGCTTAACTCCAATACTTAACACATCCCACAGAATTATATTAAATAATAAAATCTAATATTTATATAGGACTTACTATCTGCCAGGCACTGTACTAAGTACTTCACAAATGTTATCTCATTTGATCCTCTCAATGACCCTAGAAGGTAAGTGCTATTATCATTCCCATTTTACAGATGAGGAAAATGGGGGTTAAGTGTGACTTTCACAGGGTCACACAGCTAGTAAGTGGTTGAGGTCAGATTTGGGACTCAGGTCTTCCTGACTCCATAGCTAGGACTGAGGCAGCCTAGCTGCCCCAATATTTGTTTGTAATTATGTTCTTTCTAAAGATGGCTCATGTCCACAATAGCAACAAAGAACAATTAGAAAATTCAGGATTTTGTCTTCTGTTCAATTTTTGAAGTAATCAAATCATGGAATTTTAGGGCTGAAAGGGGATTTAGAATTCTTTCAATCCAGCTGCCTTCGTTTTACAAGTGAAAAAAAAGGTACCCATAGTTCCATACTAAGTGCAGAGTCAGAATTCAAACCTAGGTCTTCTGATGCTAACTGTTCCCATTCCCGTTTTGTTAAATGAATCCCTTATATGGTGAGCAGCATTTGAATATGCTGTCTGAATGTGTCATCTTCCCATGACTTACCAGATTTGAAAAATCAAAACGTAGCTGTAAGAAATAGTAAGCAGATTCTAATTTACTCGTTACTAATGACCCTAGTTTTAAAAAGTTATTAAAGGATTACCTAAAATGAGCAAATAACTATACTTGGCCATAAATTTGTAAACAAAATCGGACTTCATAGATTTGCTCATTTTTCTTTATTAATTCAAATAGCTAGGACCAGATAAAATCTGAAGTCTTCTGTTATTTTCCCCAAGTCCATATCTGTCATTCAGTCCTGTGATAAACTACACATAAATTAATGAATGGATGGATAGATAAATAGATAGATGAGAGAGAGAAACAGAGACAGAGACAGAGACAAAGACAGAGATGGAGAGAGAGAGAGGGAGGGAATATATTTTAGGAGATTGATGAGCCAATTGTAAACCCTCTTTGGTATTTCTATACATGAGTAAACCAAAGTATTACAGAATCGATCTGACTGTAGTCCTGTAATCTTTGGCCTGAGTGATCTTTCTGAATGACTCTGTGGGAATAGTCTATATCTCACAAAGTTCTTCCTCTTAATCTGAGGAAGGAACACCAAACTCCCCCAATTCGCTCTTCTTTTTGTGTCCCCATTTCTAAGTTCATTTATTGGCCACTAATCCTTACCTCTTTTCCTCTGGTCCTCCAAAGTGGTTCCTGTATCCTTTGCCCAAGTTGCAAATTTCCACTCTCTTCAACTGACCTTTACAGCTTCTTAAATATGGTTCTCTTCTGAATTTTTCTTCATTAATGTAGCTCTAATACCTGACTTCTGTAGATTATTCTTTGAATATGGTTTATTTTATTATCCGTATTAAACTACTTAAATTTAATTTGAAATTTACTGTGTAAGCAGTAGACAGGTCACTAAGGAAAACACAAAAATGAATGGGACCAAGTTCCTACCTTAAGGAACTCATACTTTAATAGGGGAGGATACAACGTGTTCACAAATAAATCTTTCTAGAATTCAGTTTTCTTTCAGAATGGCAGCTACACTCTGTCCCCATAATATAAATAGCACTAATGAGTATTGAAACAAATATTTAAATTTAAATAAAATTAAGTCAAATTAAGAGAATTAAGAGAAAATATGCTTAGTCAAATACACTAGGTTGGATCAAAGTTACAGTATATCATTTTCAACTGATCTTCATGAACCTAAAAGTACCAATTTTTTCTAATTTTTAATCTGCTTTTTGGAGATTTCTAAAATAAAATATAATTTTAGAATGAATAATTCTAAACTCACTTTAGTAGTCATTCTAATAGGTATAAATCATTTCATTTATGTAGAAGTATCCCTGGTGAATTGGGGGAAACTTGCCTCACTTCAAAGCTAGGACATCAGTCTGTATTAGTTGGAGCCTTTATAGAAAGTAATCAAAACACAAGGTTTGGATTTTTTTTAATTGAGTGTTTATTAAAACCCTATATTTAATAATCAGTAATATTTTATGACTGTAAAAATTTTACTGCTTGAAATATTAAGCAATTACAATGTTTAAAGACCCACCTGTCAGCTCAGGTACATTTCCTTTCTTTGCTCCTGGTTGCTGCCAAAAAAAATATTGTTTTTTGCTTAGCTGTTTGCACTTAATATCACATGCAGAGCAGGTGCAAAAGTACAATATCATAAAGGGATGTGCATTTTATTTTTGCTCCAGATTGTTACTTACAGGAACCCAAAAACGTTACTTTGAAAAATTATCAATTTACTGTGACAGATATGCTGAACAAATTCCAGTAACCTTTGTGCTTGGTAAGTATAGGTTACATGCAGAATGAAGCCACCCAGCTGTCTCCATTAGGATGACACAGATGACTGTGCATGGAAGTGTTACCAAGCTGAGAGGCATGTCCAAAAAGTAAATGCTTGCAATAAGAAGTTACCATCATGCATAAGAATTCCGCCTTCAAAGATGCTTTTGCTAAATTAACATTGGACAAGTTTGAGATATTAATCTCAGTGCCTTCTGTTCACTAACTGTCTGTTTTGCAGTCATCTCAAATCTAATAAAGACTTACCAGGTTCTACTCAGTACCAGCCACAATGTGTATTTTACATTTCCTATAGGTTAATATTATAAAGGTACGGGGTAACAACTCTCTACCCCAAAGGGGTCAAGTTCCACTAAAATGCATCCATGTAAATAATGCTTTTAAGGAAAGAAAAATCATTTTAACTTTCTTATTCTTTAGGGTTTTATGTAACTCTGGTGGTAAACCGGTGGTGGAACCAGTTTGTCAATCTGCCATGGCCAGACAGACTGATGTTCCTGATTTCCAGCAGCGTTCATGGAAGAGATGAACATGGGCGTTTACTCAGAAGAACACTCATGCGCTATGTCAATTTAACTTCCTTGCTCATCTTCCGCTCAGTGAGCACAGCTGTGTTCAAAAGATTTCCAACAATGGACCATGTCGTAGAAGCAGGTATTTGGGTTTATTTTCCTTCCCTTGTGAGGTCATTCCCATCTCGGATGAAGTTTTATCTGACATCATCCCTCTTTCTAACTCTTTTCAACTAACCCCTCCACTTACAAGGTCCTTAATGTTCTTCTGTTTGTCCCCCTGCCTTGATAATCTATGTCATTTACCCCTTCAATATGCATTTCTATAAATATCTTACCTGCTCCCGTGATGTCCAGTGACACATTCTAAGACATCTCTTATTGTGGAATGAAAGGTTTTCTATGATTTTGAAGAAATTTCAAGCATTATGAGGGGAAAGGGTGGGAAAGAAGACTTCCTAGGATAATGCCTTGTTGTTTTTGTTGTTTTCATGGTGGCATAGGAAGGCTTCTCTATTTCCTTGAATTCAGTACACATAATGGGATCACTTATCTTACCTAGCCCTAATGATAGCTGAGTCATCTGGGGGATGAGATGTGAGGCTGCACAAAGGGACAAGTGTCCCATATGTTGGCTCTCCCAGCTTGGCACATGCCTCATTGACTCTCCAGACTGTGCTAGTTCTATGCCAAGGGCTCTAGGCAGAACAGGAAGTCCATGGATGGGGTAAAATGTCATGGCTGATTCTCAGATGTAGGACGCAGCTGCTGACACCACAACGGGCAGAGAGAACTGATAAGTAATATGAGCAAAGGGATGCGAGGATTTTATAAGACTGGGGTGGGGGGATAGGAGATCCCAATGACAGCCTCTAGTCCATCTGCAAAATTTTACCAATAAGAAAAGGTCCAAAATATAAGCTAGACTCCAACTAGAATCCCAAAGAACCTGCCTGCCTTCCCCCAGTACCCCCTTGTCTCAGGGTGTACTGTTACTTGGAGAGGTCAAGAATGACGAGAAAATATGGCATGAGGGGTAAAGAGAAGAATAATCTTGTACTTTGGAGCAATTGGCCAAAGGCAGACAGGATTCTAAGTGAGAGAAGTCATTGATCAGTTATAGTCTGAGATACTCTAAGCTCTAAATTATCATGTAAATCATTTCAATCTGGGATAAAATAACATAAAAGCACATGGTATTTGTGATAACGTAAAGACCCAGATATCTTGGTAAAACTCCATTGTGGATTCCTGTTGTAGGTAAAACTTTTTAGTTTAATCTCCAGTGCACATGTATGTACATGTACATGGGTATATATGTATACATCTATATGTATACATTTATGTATATATATCATTTTATTTTCAATTAAATTAAAGGTTGAGCACTTTGCTCACTTGAAAGAGGAAATGAAGTCATCAAAAATTTCTAAATTTTGGTGCAGAGCTGTAGGGTAGAGACTAAAATCATAGTAACCTTTATATGATGCTTTAAAGGTTTGCAAATATCTTTACGAACATCATTGCTTTTGCCTCTCATGAGAGCCTTGGGAGGTGGTTGCTGTTATTAATCCTATTTTATAGATGAAGGAACTGAGACAGACAGAGGTTATAGGAACTTGCCCAAAATCATATGAACAATAAGTTCCTCAGGTGAGATTTGAACTCAAATCTTCCTCACGCCACATCTGGAGCTTTTATCCACTGCTTACAGCTTCCTGGACATCCAGTACTTGTTGTCTCTACCACTGGAATGTAGTCATTGAAAGTAGGGATCTTTTCATTGCTTGCACTTGCATCCCCAGAGCTTAGCACCATGAATGGCACTTAATGAATATTTGTTCACGGATTGATAATTTAAAGATCACAAAATCACAGAATTTTAGCATTAGAAGGTAGCTCAGTGATCATTTTTCCAACCCATCTCTGCAAAGAAACTTCCCTACAACACACAATAGGTGGCCATCCAGCCTCTGCTTGAAGACTTCCCATGAGGAGGAAGCTATTACCTCCTGAGACAACAGAATACAACGCACTTTTGGATAGCTCTAATCTTTGGGGAGTTTTCTTTCTCCTAACATCAAGCCTAAATCTGTTTCTTTGCCTCTTCTACCCATTGCTCTTGGTTCCGTACTCTGGGCCAAGCAAAATCAGTCAATCCCTCCTCCACATGTTGCTGTCTTGTTGTTCAGTTGTTCCAGCCATGTCCAACTCTTAGTGATCCCATTTGGGGCTTTCTTGGCAAAGATACTAGAATGGTTTACCATTTCCTTCTCCGGTTCATTTTACAGATGAGGAAAGTGAGGGTTCAGTGACTTGCCCAGGGTATCCCAGCTAGTAAAAATCTGAGGCCAGATTTGAACTCATAAAAACAAGTCTTCCTGACTCTAGGCTCTCACACTCTCTCTACTACACCACCTAGCTCCCCTGAGAAGCCTTCACATACCCAAAGACAGTCAGCATTTTCCCTGGAGTCTTCCCTATGTTAAAAATCCCTAGCTTCAACAGTTCCTCATATAGCACAGGCTCAAGGGCACTTCATCATCCCTGCAGCCTTTCTTATGGATGTTCTCCTACTTAACGATGCTTTTCCTTAATTGTGGCACCCAGAGCTCAACAAAGTATGCTCCACAGACAGTCTAAGGCAGAGTATAGTGGGACTTGTTGCCTGGTTTTTTCAGTCATGACTAATTCTTTGTGACCCTATTTGGAGTTTTCTTGGCAAAAGTACTAGAATATTTCCTTGTCCCACTCATTTTACAGATAAGGAAACTGAGGCAACAGAGTTAAGTGACTTGCCCAGAGTCACACAGCTAGTGTGTGAGACCAGATTTGAACTCAAGAAGATGAGTCTTCCTGACTCCAGGCACAGCACTGTATCCACCGTGCCACCTACCTGCCCACTATCACCTCTTTATTCCTAGAAGCTATGCCTCTCTTGGGAAGCAGTGCAGAATAATAGAAAGAGCGGTGGATTTGGGATCAAAGAACCTGGACTTGAATCTTGGTTATATGCCTTACTAGCTGTGTGACCTTGGGCAAATAATTTCCTTTCTCTAGATTTTAGTTTCCTTATGCATATAATCAGAAGGTCAAAATAGATGGAGTCTATAGTCCCTTGCTGTCCTAAGTCTGTGTTCTTAATGCAGTCCAAAATGATATTTCCTTTTTCTTTCTGTTTTTTTGGGGGGAGAGGCTGACCTAATACACTGTTGGTTCATATTAATATTATTGGCTCATATCAATATTATTACTAAAATTCCCTAATCCTTTGAAGACAAACTGCTATATAACCATGTTTCTCCCATCTTGGATCTGAGTGAATAATTTTTTGAATCCAAGTATGACTTTGCATTGTCACTAGTCAATTGCACAACAACAACAATCATTCTAGTGTCAGCATAATGTCGTAGCCATCAGATCTGTTTTGATTTAGATTCTAACATCTAACATGTTAGATATCCTCAGATCTATGTTATCCATAATCATGCTGAGAAGACTTTTTTTTTTTGCTTTTTGGAGGGCAGGGCAATTGGGGCTAAGTGACTTGCCCAAGGTCACAGGGCTAGTAAGTGTTAAGTGACAGAGGCTGGATTTGAACTCAGGTCCTCCTGACTCCAGGTCTGGTGCTCTATTTACTGTGCCACCTAGCCACCCCCTGAGAAGACTGAAGTCTAAAAATGTTATGTGATTTGTCCAAAGTCATCCAAGTAGTCAAGAACAGAGCTTAGGCTGCCTCTGGTTTGGGTTTCTTAGCACAAAGTTGTTTGCCTGCAAACACTACAGCACAAGCTCTCTGGCCAAGTGTTTCAGACTTGCCCCGAAGCATTCCAGCCATTCTGACCTTCCAGCCAAGTTCTCATTCCTCAGTATCAGACACTTACTTCTTAAAGCGATAGCCCTCGTCTGAGTTTTCCATGATTGTTACTGGATGAACTACGGATTTTGATTTAGACTTATGTACTTCTCAAATGGAGAAGATGCTCCTCCAAGTTACTTAATAAGAGAAAATCATAGATATTACTCTAAAAACTCACAGTGCAGCTTGCAAAATTTGGCCAGATGAGTGAAACTTCTGTAATTCTAGAACTTTCTTATACTAGCCATCTTTTGACATTTTCAGCAAAATCGAGTAATTAGTTTTATTCTGTTATTGTAAAGTGGTTATAAAAGTAAATAGCCTCAATTTTAGGATATGATGGGAAGGCTAATTTAATTTAGAGTGGCAGTCTTCCTGGAATATTAAGATTATTTAATCTGTGGTCTTTCCCCTAGTAAAGTACTCCTAAATGCCTGGGGTCTATAAGACAGGATCAGATTTTAGGTAAGGATACTTTGGGTCTGCCTCAGGGCAATGATATGGGGTGGGGACAGATATTAGGGGAAGGAGTTTATCCCTTCTCCTAAACAGATCAGACCCTACTCTTCTACAATACTGGTGCAATAGCTGAATCTTTGCCTAGCAGCAGGCTTGTGTCCCCAGGGTCCTGTTCACAGATACATACTGAGAACACTTTGTCCACACTAATGGCCTTGAACTTGTGGTGCCTCCTCTGGAGCCTGCCCCTTCCCCTTCTACCCTAACAGGTCAGTTGTTGGGAGTCTATACCTCTACTAGCACTCCTCTTCCTTATTCCCCAGCCCCCCAAAAATTAACTGGTTTTGCTCCCTGGTAAAAATAATCCCTAGTTACTACTCCAGACAGAGTATATGGTACTTCCACATTGTGACTTTCCCCATCAAGGTTTCTATATATTAAGGGTCGGCATAAAAAATTAAATGGGAATTTTGTGGGAGTTTTGTGGATGCCACAGATGACATACAAAGACCAGCAGACAACACAGAGCCTATCACCAAATAGTAACCCAAAGTTTACAACAAGGTAATGTAAACACTCCATAAAGAAAAAAGAAAAAATTCAGACTTCTTCTCCGGTATGAAGGGAGAGCCAAAAAAGTTTACTGGGATTTTCCAGATTACAGAGGCGCCACACCACTAAACCCCACAATGTGGAAGGGATAACAGTAAAAGTGTTTTAGAAGGTACTATGTTTAGAAAGGAAAAAGTCATCAGTTAGTCATTCAACCAGCATTTATGTGCTTACTAATCTGTGGAGATGGGAAGAAAGGCAAAAAATGGTGCCTGCCCTCAAGAGCTCTCATTCTAATGGGGAAGACACCATGTAAATAACTGTGCATGCAAGATATCCAAACCTGTTAGAGGACCTTAAATTTAACCCCATGCTATTTGCCCTTTGGCAATAATGAACACGTAGAGCTCAGACACCGAAGCCCCTGGGAAGTAGATATGTTTCCATTGACATCAGTGGTCAAATAATAGCCGGCCAATAGCACAACCCTGAGAAGACAGAGTTGTTAAGTGGTTATGAAGGTAAATATCCTAAATTTAGATGATACGATGGGAAGGCTAATTTAATTTAGGGTGGGGGGCCTTCCTGGAATATTAAGATTATTTAAATTGTGGTCTTTCCCCTGCCAAGAAATTGAAGAGCTTTACAGAAAATTTCTGTACTAGTCAAGGTTTTATGCCACCCTCTCTCTTGCAAGGAGCTCTCCAATGGGTGCCCTCTGTGCCCCTGAGCTAAATGCTCAAAGGTACGGTGGTACAGGGAGAGCTATACCAGCTGTTCCTATTCTGGCATGTCTTCCAAAGCTGAGTTAGTTACCCCAAAACCTCATACGATGACTCCAGGAATAGATGGAATATTTCAGTGTGGAATGGAATCATTGCTTGGCTTATGGCAAGATCGTACCATGTCTGAGGAAAGAATACACAGAAGTGAATTCACTCTGAATTAATACCACTCAGTGAGACACTTCAAAGGACTGGTGCTTTACTGGCTTCACATAGTTCTATTTTAGGAGTTTACTCACATGGATCCATTAGGAGTTGGGCACAGACTAGGAATATATCAATTAACCAATTAATTAAGCATCATTTCTCAACAAGCACGCTTGCTATCTACCAAGCACTATCATAGGTAGCAGGACTACAAAGAAAAAAGTAATATATGCCCTGCCCTCACAGAGCTTATATTCTACTAGGAGAAACAGCACAAACTCATATGAATTCAGTTGACCCTAGCTTCCTTCAAATCCCAGCTCAAATCCTGCCTTCTGTGAGATGCCTTTCCTGATCTTCCTCCACACTAGTGCCTTCTGTCTGAGATCACCTCCAATTTATCCAGTGTATATCTTGTATGTACATAGTTGTCTTCTCCATTAGTATGTGAGCTCCTTGAGGACAGGTGCTACTTTTTGCCATTTTTTTCTTCCCTAGCACATAGTAGGTGCTTAATAGATATTTGTTCACTGGCTCACTCCTTGAGAGCTTAGCAAATAACCGGCTAGGTCTGTCTGGCCCATACATGTGAAAAACAAATAATATGAGAAGTTATTCCAAGATAATTGAAAAAAATTATATAGGGTAGCCCAAAAGTCTTAAAGTCGTTTTAAGTTTTAAAAGCACTAAGACTTATGGGCCATCCTGTAGTTAAGTGAATGGTCATTTTTTTGGAAGTTTTATTGCATATGCCTGTCCACCACAGTCCTACTCTGATGCCTTATACCAATATGGAGGTGACTCTGGTTTCTGAAAGCCCATACTAGTGGAGTATACAGTCTGGTAGCACTACCAAGGGGCAGTTAGGTGGTGCAGTGGATAGAGTGCCAGGTCTGGAGTCAGGAAGACCTGAGTTCAAATTTGACCTCTAACACTTATTATGTGACCCATGGCAAGTTGCTTAACCCTCTTTGCCTCAGTTTCCTCATCCGTAAAATGAGCTGGAGAAGGGAATGGCAAACTACTCCAGTATCTCTGCAAAGAAAATCCCAAATAGGGTCACAAAGAGTCAAACACAACTAAACATGACTTAATAACAACAACTGTACTACCAAACTGAATGGGCTTTGGATATGGACCCAATGAAGGAGAATACCCCTGTTGTACATCAGCCTAGCTAAGTTCAGAGTGATTTGTCACCACAGGATGAGGAATTCTTCATATACAGAAAATCATGGATACTGTTGACTAAGTCACGGAGGGAATGAAATCTATATTAGCAGAGGGAACGCCCACACCAACAAAACTAGAAATCCTTAAAGCACTGAAGAAATATTGCATGTCTCAAGGACAAAAATGGGGATGGAAGGCTGGACCCAGGAATTCATTGGCATAGGAAATTCCCAGGTGAGGAAATCCCCTCTAACAACACACATTAGCCCCTTGTATGTAACTCATAACTTAGAGTTTCCCAGAGCACTGAGAGGCTAAGGGACTCACCCAGGGTCATAAGTCATATTTGAATGCAGGTTTTTCTATCTAGCTTCCTACCCACTACACTACATTGCATTTAACTCAAGGGCAAAATTGTATCAAATACCTGATCTTAAAAGCTTGTGAATGGGTTTACTCTTAAGAGAACACATCTGCCACATTCAAGCAAGAGGTCCAATTAGTCGATAGCTACAAGTATGAACCAGGGACACCAGATTCTGAGCTATTGATTTTGAGTGCTGAATCACTTAATCATAGAATTTCAGTTGGAAGGGACCTCATGGCCATCAAGTGCAACTCAAACCAACACAAAAATCCCATATCCCCAGGGACAGTATAAGCTCCTCAAGGGGCGGGGACTTATATCTTATACTTCTTTGTTGTTGTTCTCAACACACTAACATACAAGAGGTTGTCCAAAAAGAAAAAAAAAAGCTTATTGAACTGAATAGGAAATAGAATACTACACCTATTTTACTTTTCTATACAGGTTTTATGACAGCAGATGAAAGAAAATTGTTCGATAACCTTAAATCTCCACATCTGAAATATTGGGTTCCATTCATCTGGTTTGGAAATCTGGCATCTAAAGCCCGAAAAGAAGGAAGAATCAGAGACAGTGTTGATCTACAATCATTAATGACTGTAAGTATTTAACAACCTGAGGACAAAAGTTAGCAGTCGTGGAACAAGAAGAAAGAATAGTCATCTCCATTGCATTGGTTGGTAATTTTGCTCAGTGACAAGGAAAAGAAAGCCCCATATAATGTCATCTAGATGAGGCTAAAAGTATCAAGCTCCAAGCCACCCTTGGTCCCAAACAACACTGATTAGTTCCAGGAAAACTTTAAAACTTAGAATTTGCTCTAGGATACTTTAAAATAACATCTCACTTCACTGGGGATCCTCAAAATATCCAAGGTCAAATCGGTTCACCGGTCCATGCTCAAATCAAATAGCATCAGTGTGAAAAGAGAGGATATTACTTGTCTGTAGCATGTTCTTTTTGTTGGGAGAAAAGTAGTTAATCCTTTCAAAAATTAATAACAAATTACAGTTTCCTAAAACTCCCTATCGAAATGTTTAGAATGATTTTATTTGAATTTTTAACCGTTATCTTTCCATCCAGAGAAGAGCAGAATGGTATAGCAGTTAAGAGCTGGCCTCGGAGTCAGGAAGACCTGGGTTTATGTTCCACGTCTGACACATACTGATTGCGTGACCTTGGGCAAGTCATTAGCATGCCCACGGCAGCTCTCTAAGACTGTAAGTTACAGAGTCAGTGTCAGTCTGCTTTGGTAGAGGGAGTTTCCCATTGGAAATCACAGGTCCAGTAAAAAAAAATCTTTCCATCACAACCTCTGACCAACATCTGAAATCACAGGATCCTAGATATAAAATTGATAGTGACCTAAGAGATATGTAATTCAAAGCTCTCATTTTGCGGACAAGGCAAGTGAAGTCCACAGAGGTTAGTCACAATTACACAAGTAATAAGTAAGCAATAGAGTTAGAATTTAAAGCTGGTTTTCTGACTCCCTTTAAAAAAATTTTTTTTTTACTTTTATAGTTTTTTTTTTCACATTTACTTACTTTCATTACAACAGCTCTGTGAAATAGCTAGTTCAACTACCACTCTCTCCATTTCACAGATGAAGAAACAGTCTCAAGTTCAAGAGACTCGCTCATAGACACACAACTAGAATCAGAGCCAGAGTTTGAACTCAAGTTTCTGATTCCAAGTTCATTGGGTTTTTTTCTACTGAGCCATATTGCCACACTGATGAAAGGTGCTATGAGAGGCAGCATGTTATGGTAGAAAGAGTATTGAACTTGGAATCTGATAAGACCTAGGTTCAGATCCTAACTCTAACACTTACTTTGGGGATCATAGGCTCACCACTCTGAACCTGTTTTCTTTCCTGTAAAATACCTACAAATAATGCTAGCCTCAGTAAGGCTGTTTTGAGGTTCAAATGAGATAACACATGTAACATGTTTTACAAACTTTAAAGCTCCATGCATTCATCAGTTATGATGATGATGATGATGAGCTATAACTACACAATTATGAGCCTTTGTTTTTTCTTGAAATTTACATATCCAGATTAATGGTATACCCTTCAAGTCCATCAGCTTGGCAAGTAACATGTTTCTGTCAGTGGCATTGCCTGACTCAAAGCATTTTTAAAATTCCTTTTGTTAGCTGTTTTTAGAGTCCCTTATATACTCTATAAGAAATCTTATTTAATAAACCTTACAGATCCAGCTTGTAAGTGCCCTGTCTACTTTCTTAAGCCTGGTTTATTCTCATCCTCATCCATTCTTACCACCCCTACTTCCACCCCTCCCACTGGCATTTTAACAAGTCACAAAAGCTGTATGTTTCTGAATTAGGAGATGAATCGATATCGATCTTGGTGCAGCCTTTTGTTTGGCTATGACTGGGTTGGGATTCCACTCGTCTATACCCAGGTACAGAATTACTTCCAAATCTTATTTGGGCTCCTATATCCCCCATTCTGGCTCTCTCTCTCTCTCTCTCTCTGTCTCTCTCTCTGTCTCTCTCTGTCTCTCTCTCTCTCTCTGTGTCTCTCTGTCTTTCTCTTTCTCTCTTTCTCTTTCTCTCTCTCTTTCTCTCTCCTTCCTTCCCTCCCTCACTGAGATTTCTCTTTATTGCAGGTTGTCACTCTTGCTGTTTATACCTTCTTCTTTGCATGCTTGATTGGACGCCAATTTTTGGATCCCACCAAAGGCTATGCGGGACATGACTTAGATCTCTACATTCCAATCTTTACTCTCTTACAATTCTTCTTCTATGCGGGATGGCTCAAGGTAGTCAACAATTTAAGCCCTAACCACTGAGAATTGATTTGTAATTCCTCCCATCAGTTTCATTTCATTTCATTGAGAAACTAAGATTGTATTTGTGTCATGTGCCAACATATAACAGATTGTCAAAAAAAAAAGTGTATTGAATTGACTAGGAAAGGAGTCAGAGGAGAAAGAGAGAGATTAAACACCTCAGGTTAAGCTGATCAGGAAAGGAAGTAGAATTTGGGCTGGCCTTGAAAGATGTGCATATAATTTAGAAAACTTTGGCACTTGCCAATGTATTAAGCTCATTAGACATTTTGAAGGAAAAGCTTCACTGAGTACTTAGAAGCTCATTCTCTTTTTAAAATTTAACTTTTCTTTATTTTGTTACATTTCAAGTTCTGAACTCTCTCCTTCCCTACCCCACAGCAGAGAAGGCCACCATTTGACATAGGTATATGCATGTCTGTACGTATGTGTATGTAAAACCATACTATGCATACTTCTATTTATCAGCTCTTTCTCTGCAGGTGGATAGCATCTTCCTTCAAAGGTTCTTTCTAATTGATTCGAGTATTTATAATACTCAGAATAACTTAGTACTTCACAGTTATTCTTAAAACAACATTGCTACTTCTATAGACAACATTCTCATGGTTCTGATCATTTCATTCTTCATTATTTCATGCAAGTCTTTCCATGTTTTTTTCTAAGGTTGACATGTTCATCATTTCTTACAGCACAGTAGTATTCCATCACAATCATATACCACAACCTGTTTAACCATTCCCCAATTTATGGGCATCCCCTCAATTTCTAGTTCTTTGACACCACTAAGGGAGCTATTATAAATATTTTAGAATATATAGGTTCTTTTCCTTTTTCTCTGATCACCTTGGGAAACAGACCTAATAGTGGTATTGCTGAGTCAAAGACTACACACAGTTCTGTAACTCTTTGGGTATAGTTACAAATTGCTCTCCAAAACGGTTGGATCAGTTCCACCAACAGTGTACCAGTGTTCCAATTTTTCCACATCCTCTCCAACATGCATCATTTTCCCCCATTATCATCCTAGCCAATCTGACTGGTATGAGATAAGAGTTCAAAGTTATTTTAATTTGTGTTTCTCTAATCAATAATGATTTAGAGCACTTTTTTCATATGACTATAAATTGTTTTAATTTTTTCATCAAAATCCATCCTGTTCATATCCTTTCACCACTTATCAATCGGAGAATGAGAAGCTCCTTCTTTATTTCTTTTTTTTTAAGTGATTTCTTTTTTTTTATTTTAATTTTTTGCTTTTCAGAAGGGGGAGGGCAGGGCAATTGGGGTTAAGTGACTTGCCCAAGGTCACACAGCTAGTAAGTGTTAAGTGTCTGAGGTCGCATTTGAACTCAGGTCCTCTTGACTCCAGGGTCAGTGCTCTATTCACTGCACCACCTAGCTGCCCCAAAGCTCCTTCTTTAGGAGAGGAATCAACAAGCATTTATTAAGTGTTATTATGTACCAGACACTGGAGATAGAAAGACAACAATGAAACAGTTCCTATGTTAAGCAGTGTGGTATCCTGCACAGGCCACTGAGTTTGAGTTGGAGGAAGTCGATTTAATCCCCCTCTGCAGCTTATTACTCATCTGAATGACCCTGAACTAATCATTTAATCTCTAGGCTCCAGTTGCTTCATCTGTAAAATGAATCTCTAGAAGCCCTTCCAACTCTAAATCCTATGAACAAATAGTTCAGAGACGTTATGATTTTGCAACTGGGGAGCAAATTGGCAGCTGATGCTGAATACAGTATAGCAATAGCCCATGGTAGTTTATAAACAGGAAGTGCTTAAATGAAGATGGGCACTTCTTTGATGGCTAATTTTTTTATTTTACTAGGCTGAATGGGCCCTCATTATGTTTACAAAAAAATCATTAAAGCATATGCTTACATTGATTCTTTGTGCCCCAATGCCCAAGGACCACATAGTAAAAGGTATGAGCTTTGAACTGGGAATATCTTCTCTATTCCATAAGCAGCAAAGAATTAATCATTAATATTTCATATGCCAATCATTTGTAGGTTGTCACCTTGTTTCTGTTCTACCCTGCGAAAAGTAATTACCTTATAACACAGCAAACATCTTTGAACATATGCACTGGGCAGAGGCTGTCCTACAACATTAAATGTGACATGTTTTCAAACAATAAAAATACTATGACACAAATAGGATAAATCAAAACAAAGTTGAGAAATTGATGAGAGATATTGATGCTAGGATCAATATCAATTCTGTATTTGGGAGAATTAAAAATATTTCTGCCCAATTTGCCACAGTGGCAGAACTCAACCCAATTACCGACATAGGGTGTGTTTGTCCTGACCTTATATGTTTGTGAAAATATCAGTGGCCTGATTCACCTGCTGGATTATTTCCTCTACATGAACATCCAAAAGGGTGTCCTGTGGTAAGGGAACCTGAGATGGTACCATAATTAAATTATCTATCTATCTAGAGAGAGACAGACAGACAGACAGAGACAGAGAGAGAAAGAGAAAGAGAGAGAGAGTTTGTATTTTAATGAAGGAGACAACATGTACAGAAATAGGTATTTTATATTATACATATATTATGTCTAATAAGATACATAAAAAGTAGATGGAGATAACTTTAGGAGGGAAGGTACAAGTACCTGAAGAGAAAGGCAGAGACCTCCTAAAGTAGTCACCATGTAAATTGGGGATGGAAGGAAGAGATAGATTTAAAGAAGTGGAGATGAGGAGAAGAAGCATTTCAGTCATGGGGGATAACCCAGTGCAAAGGTATGGATGTGAAGATGGACCACTGTGTGTAGAGACAAGTTGGCCAGTATGGCTGCACCATATAGCACGAGAGAGATTAATATAGAAGAAGGCTCGGGCTCACTCCTAGATCAGCATAGATTTTTTCCCCAATAAAATCATTGAACATTCAAAATACTCATCTGTTTATGTTCCATGCAAACACAAGGCATGAAAAAGGAACAGAAGGAAGGTCAGAAAGAAGGCTGGACTAGCAGGACAGCTTTGAAATCTATAGTTAGTTGCTTTTTATCAAATACTTAAAAAGAAAAGTAACTCATACATAACGGATTCTTGCAGTTTCATATACTTTCTCTCTCTCTCTCTCTCTTTCTGTGTGTGCGTGTGTGTGTGTGTGTGTGTGTGTGTGTGTGTGTGTGTGTGTGTGTGTGTGTAACTAGGTGGGTCAGTGGATAGAGTACAGGAAGACCTGAGTTCAAATTCAGACTCAGAAACTTACTAGCTGTGTGACCTTGGGCAAGTCACTCTATCTCCCTCAGTTGCCTCATCTATAAAATGAAGATAATAAGAACACTTACTTTCCAAGGTTATCATGAGATTAAAATAAGATAATAATTCCGAAGCACTGTGCAAATCTTAAGGTGATTTATAAATGCCAGCTATGTAAATGCAGGTGCCTATTATATTTGGCACTTGTTGAGAATAAAAATTTAAAAATTAATTTTTAAAAGGTGATGAGTTTAAAAAAATTAAAAAGAAAAGAAAAGAAAATTTAAAAAAAATAATTTTTTTTTTAAAAAGGTAATGAGTATCTGATCATTACTACCTGGAACAGCAGAGACAAAAAACTGCTTTCCTGGACTTTGCTTTTGGCCATGATGGATCCCAAAAGGATCAAGGAGAAGGCCTTACCTCAAGCCAAGGCCTGATTCTGGCTTTGTTCTTAACTACAGGTGGCTGAACAACTTATCAACCCATTTGGTGAAGACGATGATGATTTTGAAACTAACTGGTGTATAGATAGAAATTTACAGGTCAGTGACTTCTTTCTCCCATCGAATTTACAAACATTTAGAGTGATCAATTGCTGACAATACACCAAAATGTTAGTAAAGGCTCTATAATTGTGCCTGTGAGTACGGTAAATAAGCTTAGTGGTAAATGGGAGGAAACTGACTCTCCATGTCCCGTATGACCTGCCAAGGCTCATTTCCCCTCTCTGTGTCCCTGCTCTTCTCCCATAGGACTGCATCTGGGTTGCAGGGATACTTAGCCCCGCCAACGTACTTTGTAAGTTTGATCAACCCTTCAGAACCCTCCCCTCCCCTCCAGTGGAGAAGCTGAGGCCTTGTTACTAATTCATTCTTCAATCTCTTTCTCCAGTGCCGCCAGACAGGTCAACAATCATGTAAATGGTTGCCCATCTCAAGATGGTGTAAGACCCCAAGTTCACAGAGGTGACCAGATGTTAAAGATGTCTGATCACTGGGAATCTGGGCCAGGTCAGAATCAGCCAGTTAGTCCCTTCCCCTCGCCCCTCAAAGGAAAGCAGCCTGGGAGGAAGTGCTGCAGCATTCACAGACCTGGCTAGGGAAATATTCCTCCTAGGAAGACCCTACACCAGCTTCCTCTTCCCCCACAGGTACCCGGCCAGTTGAATAAAGGCCATTCAGCGCTCCAGTTACTACTGCTTTGTATTTGTATGAGCCTTCCCTTAAAGGATCCCAAACATCATAGAGAGGACCACATTGTCTCCCTAATGCAACACAGTCCTTCAGCCTAGGTCCAAGACTAGTCTACTCTTAGCACAAAATGCGGCGCTAAGAAGGTAAGCAACTTCCCCAAGGTCACCTGAAACCTTCAAGACAGAGTCACAGCTAGAGACTGGTACAGTGTACTCCAGCAGAGTATAGTCATAGGTACACCATTGTGTTTATGCTGTTCTGTTCCTAAATCCCAGACCAGTCTGTGGGAACTTCCTACATGCAAAGAGTGTGGGGTTGGGGTCAGGAAGGACTGAGTTCAAATCCTGACTCTGCCAATTAACAACCTGGGTGACCTTGGGCAAGTAACTTGACCTCTCTCCATCTGCTTCTTCCTCTATAAAAATAAGGAAGGTTGGAGTGGGTGACCTCTAAGGCCCCATCCAGCTCAAAGCCTATGATCCTATCATTCTATGATCTGGTCTATTCTAATAATATGATGCTGGCCTTAGGTCTCCCTTTTGGCTGTGGATGAAATGTACATGAGACTTCCTAAGATGAAGAAGGATATTTACTGGGATGATTCAGCTGCACAACCCCCCTACACACTGGCAGCTGCTGACTACTGCATTCCTTCCTTCCTGGGATCAACAATTCACATGGGGTAAATAGCCTATATTTTGTGAGCAATCTGAGTAGGTAAGAATTCAACAAACCATAGAGCTATCCGTTCTCTAGAAGTTTGATGGTACAATGCATAGGGCACTGGGCCTGGATTGAGGAACATCAGGTTTCAAATGTAGCATCAGAAATTTATTAGCTGTGACTATGGTTTTGTTTTTTTTTTCAGTTATCATGGAGGGTTCAATCACAGGAATGGCAGAAGGTCATCCAGAAATGACTATGATATAAAAATACAAGTTAGCAATAAACTTATTTAGATTAAAAAAAAATAAACTATCACTTAACTACTGTTTGCCTCAGTTGCCTCAGCTGTAAAGTGGGGACAATAGTAACTTCCCAGAGTTGTTATAAAGATCAGATGAAATTATATTTATAAAGTGCTTAGCACAGTGCCTGGCACATAATAAATGCGATCTAATGCTACCTATTATTGTTATTATTTCTCACTCCTTGTCTTAAAACTGTTTTTATGATTATTCTCAAAATTATTCTCAAAAATTATTCTCAAAACTGTGATTTTATTCAATTTTAATTGCAATTGGTGGCTTCAGAGTTGGGAGTAGGAGTAAAAAGGAAAGCGATAATGTAGGTATCAGTTTAAGAATAGCTTGCTTTTCTGATCCTGAAGTTAATTTGCATTTTATTTTGGTTTTAATATCAAGTGATGAACCTACTTACTGTGGGCTTCTTAAGCATAGCTGTATATTTCCATTTTTCATGATGTGACGACTTTGTGTCCACATGAGTTCCCAGAAACTCAAGGTATTCAAAAGAAGTTCTTCAATGGCATTGTTGACCTAGATGGAGCTCGCATAATACTAGGGCACAGAAGGTTTTGCCAGAGTAATTTTCCTAAAGTCCGTGGTCTTTTGAAAACATGAGAACTTTGAACCTACTGCAGTTATATCAATATGGCCTGTGTTCGAGTAGCCTGAGACCCAAAGAAATCAGTGAAGGAAAATAAAAGTAAAATAAAGCAAGCCTAGTTAATGGTAAAAGAACAAAAAAAGCTATAGTGTTAGTCTTTTAGAAAATGGCGATGGAAGGGGTGTTCCAAGGAAATTATTTTTTAAACTGACAATTAAGTTTGGGTTCATTATTAGTATCTGCCTCTTACTCTGGGTCAACTTTCAGAGTAAGTTTACCTTTGTGGGTTCCCCACTACTCTCACCATCCCTACTTTTCCTCCCCATTAGATGCCTATCCTGTTTTCCTCTTTTCCTTCAGGGTTTTTCCCTCAGTTAACTATTAACTAATAACAAGAATATTTGAATCCTAATAAGGGACTCTTACAGACCAGAAGCCCTTCAAGACTCAAAGGAAATGAATCCCAATGAAAGAATTTCAGAAACTGTGACAGGTGATAAGGATTAAGGAGACCTGCTTGGGGACCCTCAAATCACCCTGCTTATACTTGAAAGTATATTTCAATTCCATTTAGAAAATATTTATTAAATATCTGTTGTTTAAAGGGCATTGTACTAAACCTTGGTAAGCATATGAAATTTGGGTAAGACTTAATTAAAACTATATATTCCCCTTCAATGAATCCACCTTTTGCCCAGTTCAGACCTGGCCAGGGCTAGTCTTATTATTATTTTCTGTCATTCTAGAATTTCCTTAAAGAGTAACTTATTCATTCCTGTATCTTACCATTTTAAATCTTGTGTAACACATTCTGTGAGACAGATCTCTGGGTCCATCTGGCAACTTTCTCTGTTGTGTAGCTGAAAATGTGATTTTTTTTTTAATGAAGTTGTTTTGTCTTCCAAGATATAGATATAGAGAGACCTACAAGCACTTGGGGTTTTTTTCCTTGTTGAAATTAAATGTCTGAGGATCTAGCCAAGGAGAGAGAGTTATCGATATTCTCAATGCATGCAAATCATTGTTATTACTGTAATTAGATCATTATATGTAATTACTTTAGAGTATTAAATTTCCAGTGTTTAATTGATTGTTTTTCCATAAGTGGTCTGAGGAGTTTCTCCCTCTCTCTCTCTCTCTCTCTCTCTCTCTCTCTCTCTCTCTCTCTCTCTTTCTCTCTCTCTCTTTCTCTCTGTCTTAAAGTTTAAAAAACTATATTTTGGCCTTTTTATATTAGAGATAGACCTTCCTTTCAATACTCACCCAGCACTCCCCCATCAAAAAAAAAACTGACTAATGACCCACAGTAGATAAGAAATTTGGAATGGAAAAAGACAGTTGTGACTTAAAGGATGGAATTAAGGAACTAGGAAAGAAACCAGGTCTCTTATTCATCTTAGCTATGAATAAGCAAAGACTTAAAAACAGGTCTAGCACTTGGATTGCTTTAGTGACAGAATTAACTGCTAAAGCAGAGTAGGAGGAGCTAGGTACAGTGGGGAGAGATCTGGATTTGGAGTCATTTGACTCAGGCAAATCACTTAGCATTTCTAAAGTCTCCTTACCTGGAAAATGAAAGGGTTGGATTAAATGACTTCCAAGGTCACTTCTGGCCATAAATCTATGAACTTATGAAGTTCTTGTCGCTCGTCCCCTTCTCTCTCAGTTTAGTTTCATGGTACTGTAGCAGCAACCACACTGGATACCCAGGATGGCTGCTAGCATAGGTTCTTAGATCTACTTTACTAGGAAAGATAGCTATTCAAGGGGTCAACAATCTTTTTAAATTATATTCATTAGTTTAGGGGGAAAATCAACACTCTGAACTTCAGAGAATCCAAACAAAGAAAATAGAGAAAATACAAGCAGAGAAATAAAGACCAACAGACAGGGCTTCTAACTGTCTGAGAAATTAGCACAGATCAAGAGACAGATCCAACAATCAAAATGCTAACCTCAGAGTATATATACCCTTTTTTGAGCCAGAGGGCATCACAACCCTCATGACTCAGTGTCTAATTAGAAATTAACAAAAGGTGTGAAAGCCTTCCAACAAGCAAGCTTCCCCTAAGCAAGCTTCCTTTAATGGGTTTCCTGTGAGGCCTATTAATGGGCGGGAAGATCTTATATCCCATTGACAATACAGGTATAGAAAGGAATGCTGCTTTGGATCTTTAGTTTTCAAAGTCTCTTGCCACTTGGTATTATGGTGTGTGAGAGATGAAATGATTAAGAAAGCAAAGATTTGAGCTTCTAAATATATGGATTTATTAAGCAATGTATACCAAGTACATAACAATTTGGGACCACACCTCCTCAACCTAGAGCTGGACACCAAATACAGGGGGAGACAGATTTTTATGCATTAAAAACAATTAATCAAATAAGACCAATTAATTAAAAGACAATAATTAGCCAGGGTACAAAATTAGGTAATCTGATTTCTAATTGGAGGAAAGATTAGGGAATTTCTGAATTGGGAGGGGAAGAATGAACAGGCACGATTCCCTGAAATCAGAAAAAGAGGTATGCCGGTGTTGGGAGCCAATTTTCTTTGACATTGTTTCCCTCTTTTCATCAAAGCTACATAGTTAATGAAAAGGAAGGAATTATCCTGCTGTCATATTAGTCTTCTTAACATATATATCAAAGTCCTGGATCAGAAAAAAGTTTGATTGTTCATTCCTGCTTAGGATCCTTTAGGTACTTGGTAAATTCTCTTTAAATAGCCGTCAAACTCTACCTCCTAAGCCATTATCCAAGCCAAATGGGTTCTTTCAAATCCTTCCTATTTTACCTGGATCAAATAATATATTTGTATTCATTTCCTCACATCCTCAGATCATAGATTTAGAGTAGAATAAGATATTAGATGGCATTGAATCCAACCATCTCACTTTATAGATGAAGAAACCGAGACTGAATAGCTTCCCCGGGAACTGGGGGCCTTTCTAGCTCTTGATTCTACTCATTTCACACAATCTACTCCTCCACCTCACTTCAACTATATGTAGAGCTGATCATATCCTTGATTTTGCCATTACCTACATTCCACTTCCATGTTTAGGAAATCCTTTATCTCATAACGATCTTTTTTCATTCTATCTCTCCCTATGCCTTACTACCTTTAACCCTATTGTCCATCCTTACCACAATCACCAATGTCTCCATCCCTGAGTCAGTACCTTCCCTGCTCTGGTTACACTCTGGTTCCTTGATCACTTCCCAAGCCATCACCCCTGCTCTGGTTACACTCTCCTCCCTCAGTCACTTGGTGAACCAGTTTGACCCTGTGCTGTCTCACTCTTGAATCTCTTGTCCTTTTGTCAAAACCCCAACCCTGGATTACTCCCACCATCTTTCTCCTTTAGTCCTACCCATGCTCTGTTGAACCACACTGAAAAAAGTCATTAAATTGTATTGAAGGGTGAACTACAAATTTAAGTTATCTAATCTTCACAGAGACCTTACTGGTGCAAAGCAATCCTTCTGTTCTTCCCCACTTGATTCTCTATGCCATTCACTATGTCAATTCTCCCAAACCTTTTCTTGTTTCCTTAAAATTCCCATGCCACCTTCTCGTCAATGCTCTCAGCTGAGGACCTTGTGTCAGACTTCAACAAAATATTTAAACCATTTGCCACAATATCTCTGTTTTCCCTTTTCTGATCTAACATTGTTCCACCTTTGGCCCTGCCTATCTCCTTCATTCCAGTCTCTGATTAAAAAATGGCCCTTCTCCTTGCCAAGGCCACCACCACTTTTACCTATGCCCTTGGTCCCATCCGCTAGTATCTTCCCCATCAGTTTGCCTTCATTACCACCCCTACTTTCTAATTTTCTATCTCCCCATATCTACTGATTCCTTCCTTACTGCCTACAATCATACCTACCTCCCCCATTCTTGAAAAACTCTCTCCCTCTATATTCTACCACCTCTACCAGGTATTGCCCTATATCTCTTCTCCTCTTTCAGCTAAACTCCTTGAAAGAGCAATCTACACTCAGTGCTTCTGCGTCCTCTCCTCAATCTCTTCCAAATTTCCTGTAGTCTGGATTTGGATCTCATCATTTAATTGAAACTGCTCTCTCCAAAGTTACCAATGACCTCTGTTACCAATAACCATATGACAAAGTTACCAATAACCATAGTTAACAACTTTAACTCAGTCCTAATCGTTCTTGACCTCTCTGCAGCTTCTGATACTGTCAACCACCTTCTCTTCCTGGATACTCTGCCCTCTCTGGGTTTTTGTGACATTGCTGTGTGTGTCTCTCTCTGGGTTCTCCTCCTGCCTGTCTGAGTATTCCTTCTCAGTCATGTTTGTGGAATATTCATATGTCATGCCCGCCAATCATGAATGATCCAAGGTTCTGTCCTGCGCCCTCTTCTTTTTCACCTATAAACTCCTTCACTTGATGATCTCATGAACTCCCATGAATTAAATTATGTTTTCTAAGCAAATACCTTCCAAAGCTATATTTCTAGCCTTAGACTCTCTCCTGATCTCTGGTCCTTTATCCCAACCTGCCTACTGGACATTTCAAACTGAATGTCCCATATGTATCTCAAATTCAACATGTCAAAAACATAACTCATTAACTTTCACTCCAAGTTCTACCCTCTTCAAAATTTTCCTGTTACTATGGAGGTCATGATTATCCTTTCCTATCACTCAGGTTTACAACCTCAAGGTCATGCTCACTCTCACTCACCCCATATATACACTCAGTTCCCAAATCTTGTTAATTTTTTTCTTTACAACATCTTTTATCTAAACCCCTTTCTCTCTCCTCATACAGCTACCCTCCTCATTCAGGACCTCATCACTTCTCACCTGGCCTATTATAGTAGCCTTCCAATTGGTATTCCTGACTTGTCTCTCCCCTAGTACATCCTCCACACAGTTGCTAAAGTAATTTTTTCCTAAAATGTGGACCCGACCATATCATCTATCCTTCTGAGTAAACTCCAATGCCTTCCTATTGCCTCCAGGATCAAATATAAATTTCTCAGTTTGGTGTCTAAAGCTCTTCACAATTTGGCTCCTTCCTATATTTCCAGCCTTACGTATTACTCCCCTCCATCCATTCCATCATCTAACCATTCTGGCCAATTTGCTGTTCCTCACAGGAAATGTTCCATCTCCTATCTCTGTGTCTTTGTACTAACTTTTGCCCATGTTTGGAATGCTCTCCCTCCTTAACTCTGTCTCTGAGAACTCCCGACCTCCTTCAAGATTCATCAAAAATGCTATCTTCTACAGAAGACCTTTCCAAGCTGGTATTCCCTGCTGTTCAAAGGATCTTTCCATCTACTCTGTGTGTACCTTGTAATTATCTGTGTATGCATCCTTAGAAAATAAGTTCTTTTAGGGTAGGTACTGTTTTTGCCTTGTCTTTTTGTTCCTAATGCTTAGCATAGTGACTGGCACAAATTAAGTGCTTAGGAAATGTTTGTTGATTGATTGAGAGAGGTTAAATAATTGGCCCAGGATCACATAGCTAGCTAGCATCTAAGGTGGGCTTTAAACCCAGGTCTCCCCTGATTGTCTCCTACAGAGGGTAATACAGATCATATTGCCTCTTCATTATCTCAGGGATCTTTTCCTTCAAATACATTTAGTTTGGACTCTTCAGCATTTTAGCATCGTTCTCTGATTAGACTATGCATGATCTGCTGTGTTAATGGGGGGTATCTCTTCATTAGCTTAATTTTGGAAATATTCTTAGCCAAGATGAAGAAAAAGTCTGCAAGCACAAAAAGAGATGTCACTGCTAAGATGCTTAGCAAGAAAATGCACCAGCAATTCTAAAAATAATAATGTTTTTCTTAGTGTAAATTATAAATATGCACACTTGATATACTGACCTTTACCAGGAAAAGCCCAGAGAACTTAAAATCAACTAGGCTTTGCTGAAAAAAAAAAGGAAAAATTCTAGTCATTGGAATGAATCAGAGGATATTTGCCACTGGTTTAACTACGGACTTAAAGGAACATGCTTTTCTTCAAGGTCTACTAAACTGAAGAACTCCTAAGTGCTTATTTGGGAAGCGATGGGAGTTAGCCATTCACATACATTTTCAGGACTTTGAAATATAAAACAGATGAGCCAGAAAATCTAATGTCCCTCAAAGCTACAGTTAATCCTATACACTAGAGCAAATCAATCAAAGACAAAGAAGTCATAGTCTTCAATGGATTCTAGAAGTACTATAAATAAACCACCCATTCATCCATCCATTCATCTATTCATCCATCCATCTCTACATCTATCCATCATCTCTACATCCATTCATCTATACATACATATCTACATCCATCCATCCATCCATGCATCCATCCACCCACCCACCCCACTGCCTCCTAGCCCATCAAGAAGATTTAAAATCCTAGGAAAGAAAGATGCCATAACTGCTCCTGAAATGAGTCATCCAACATGTATATATGATGAATACTCTAACCCTCTGCCTGAATCTAAAGGCCTTTTCTGGGCTACCTAACCTAAAAGTGTGCCACCTCTGATCCCATCTCCCAGGGAGGCTGCTAGGGCATCCATGCTATGAGTCACCAAACTCTTATAACTCTTAACTACATTCCCCTTTCAGAGGCATTTTTTTCTTTCTTTTATGATTCTAATAACTAAAAGTTTAGTTATTAGTCTACATTTCTTATTAGGGCTAATAAAAGAAGAGACTATTATCAATTAATAATGACTTTTGAAAGGAAGGGAAACAATAAAGCTGAATAATAGGAATTCATATGAAGAGTTGAGGAATTGTCTTGGTGGATCATTTCTTTTTTAAAAAATTAGAACAACATTCAATTTAATTAGAATTTTAATTAGAATTTTAATTTAATTTAATTTAATTAGAAAAATTAATTTTACTTAAGCTTCATTTCAAAAGTCCCTTTTTCTTTTTTTCCCTTTCTTTCCTTTTTTTTTTTTAATCTGGGTCTCCCTATTTCACCTTCATACAAGGGCTACTTTGGGGCCCTATCTCCCTGTGATCAACACATGAGTTTTTGACCTGGGCCAGTTCATTCCACTTTAGCCCCTCACCTCCCAGGGGCTCACTATGTTCATGCTGAATCTAGTGCAGACACCCAATCAGCTTCGGCTACTGTAGTTCATAGGCCCTAAGTGTAAGAGATTTGCCAGCAAACAGCTTTCCCAGCAGCTGGACTTATAGCAATGTACCACCATGCATAGTCAGAAGTCCTAAAAACAATCATAGGGAGCAAAATTATCTTTTTCCACTGAAATATACCAAGTATATTTAAAGCACACACATGAAATAGATGCAAGTTTCAATTACTGGATAATAAAGCAAAGGCACTCTCAGTGGCATCATTTCCAATACGATAGGAATATATGTTTGTGTATATATTTCTATATACCTTTATATATTTTAACCAATGGAAACTTTATTAAACTGTTGTCATCATAAACTGAAATACAAGCTCCTTTTGAGCTAATTATATAAGAATGTTTTAGTTAGACAAGAAATACATAGTCTATTATGATGCTTTATATTTGCAATAAAAATAGTCCCAAATGCCTTAAATCCTGGATCATTAAGTACAGTAAAGCACAGATTTATCTGAGACATTTATTTTATTTGCTCTATTTTCTCATCAAACTGCATTTTCTTCCCTTCCACCCTATAGCTTTCTAGCAGGGAGAAATAATTAATCAATGAACATTTATTAAGGTCCAACTCTATGTCAGACACTGTGCTAAGTGCTGGGAATACAAAGAGGAAAAAGACAAGTCCCTGCCCTCAAAGAATTTATAATCTAATGGGAGCAACAACATGAAGCAAATCTATACAAAGCAAGCTATATACGGGAACATCCCAAGGAACTGAATATAAATTCAGTTTCTATTTTTAGCCTTTTTACAGCCCAATCTGAGTGTTTCTATTGACTCTCAGTGTACACCCTTCTCTTTTTTAATCTTATAAATGTTACATGTGTCCATCTATATTTGCTTTATGGTAGCATATGATATGATTTCTGAAAGAGAGACAAGAGAGGACCCCTTGGAGTGAATCATTCATAACTCTGGTCTCTACTTCTCTAGTCAGCTGCATTTTCCCCCATATCTTTGATTTTTTTTTTTTTTGCATAGTGAATAAAAAGTGTGCCAAGTCTTTCCACTCAGGCAGACAGACAACTTGCTTGTCCCTAACTTAAAGTTTTAGAGAGCTGCCTGGGGTGCTGAGAAGTTATGATGTGGCCATGGTCACATAGCTAGAATTTGATCTTTCTGATTCCACATCTACTGCTTTCTGTGGTATAGGGTAATATGATTCCTTGGGGTGAAAGCTCCAGAAGTGGAGGGGACCTCAGTGACCATCTAGTCAGTGAGTTTTAAGATCACAGAGGTAGAGCTGGAAAGGGACCTTAGAGGCTGTCTAATACAGGCCCTTCATTTTACAGATGAAGAAACTAAGGCCCAAAGATATGAAAGCAGCTTGCCCCTTGCCACATAGGTTAAAAGTTGTCCAATCCTGCGCAATGTAGAAAGCAAGAATCAAGGGGCAAAGTGACCACAAGTCACTCTTCCATCAATGGTGACAAAGTTGGGGTGGTAGCCTCATACCAGGTGTACATCAGAGAGGAACACAGGTCATTTCCCAATTCAGAAGGTTCTCTATCTAACTGAAGAAGGTTTGAAAAAATCATTAAAATATTATCCTCTGAAAAACATTGTTTTCTAAACTTAAAAATTTACATTTATATCTCCATTAAAAACATTATCCTCCAAAAGTTCTGAATTTTCGTGAAATTATACTCTTAATATTGAAAGGGACCTTAAAAGCCATCCGCAGGAATCCCCTCTACTGATTCCTAGGAGTTCATCATTCAGCCCCTTCTTGAATACATCCTGTGGCAGAAAGTTCACATTTTGTGCACCTGCATAACAATTTGTAGCGTGGTTACTATAGCTCAAGAAAACATGAAGTGCGTAAAGTATTCTTAGGAAGCTAGGATTGCTATAGCATTAATTGTGATTATGATAGAATAGTCAAGAGTTAACAACCACAAGAAGAAGCAAGTAAAGAAATAGTAAGGTTTGTTTATGCTTATGTTGACAAGCTATTCAGTCATCTTAGTCATGTCCAACCTTTTACGGGATTTTCTTGATCAAGATGCTGGAATGGTTTATCATTTCCTTCCCCAGTGGATTAAGACAAACAGAGGTTAAGTGATTTACCCAGAGTCAGTAGTAAATGTCAAAGCAGGATTTAAACTCAGGTCTTTCTGACTCCAGGTCCACTACTCTATCTACTATATCACCAAACTGTATGATGCTTTTCCTAGTATATGAAATGATACTCTACTAACCAAAAACCTAATTACATTGCCTTTCCTCTTCCTCTACCCTATTCCTCTTTTGTTATCGTTCACTTGTTTCAGTCATGCCTAATTCTTGTTGATCCTCATTTGGGGTTTTCTTGGCAAAGATACTGGAGTGGTTTGCCATTTCCTTCTCCAGCTCATTTTACAGATGAGGAAACTGAGGCAGAGTTAAGTGACTTGCCTAGGGTCATAGAGTTAGTGTCTAAGGACAGATTTTAACTTAAGAAGATGAGTCTTCTTGACTTGAGGCCCAGCACTCCATCTACTGCATGATCTAGCTGCCCATTTCTCTATCAGTCAACCAAGGTCTTCTATCTTCCCCAAAATATCTACACGTACAGAAAAATCAGGCTTATCAAAATCATTCATTGAAACTATAGTCAATATTCTCTTATTCTGGGTTACTAGGCATTCAGTATAGCATAGCATACAGTGTCCCAGATTTGGAATCTAGCAGACCTAGCTTCAAATCTTCCCTTTGATCCTTCTTAGCAATATGGTAGAGATAAATCACTTAATCTCTCTGAAATGAAGGCACAGGTGGGTAATGGTTTGCATCACAAAAGCTGGATTGACACCAGGATAGCTGAATTTTGGAGGAGGCCATGTTAACATTTGGTATTTTAAAAGTAACTTATTTTAAAGTGCACTATTTTAGTCAGCTCTTAATCCTGGGGAAGTGAGTTTTTATTTTAATTAATTTTACAGGGTTTTTTTGTTGTACTATTAAGCTTTCAATTCCATTCATAAATGGGGGGTCATTTTTTTATGAATGTTCCCCATTTGATACTCATTTTCAGCTGTGTCATATTCTAAGTCAGTTGAAATCAGTTACCTTGCGATATCTGATATGTTGTACTGTTGTATCCGACTCTTTGTGATCCCATTTGGGGTTTTCTTGGCAAAGATACTGGAGTGGTTTGCCATTTCCTTCTCCAGCACATTTTACAGAGGCAAACAGGGCTAAGTGACTTTCTCAGGGTCACACAGCTAGTAAGAGTCTAAGGTCAGATTTGAACTCGTGAAGAGTCTTCCTGACTCCAGCTGCCCTAACAACAACTCAGTTGAAATCACCATCGTCTTACAACAACTGATATGTTATAATTCACTAAAAAGCTAACATTGATCACTATAAAAGACCTCAATAGTTCTGCTTTTTTGCCAAGAAATTGCTGACAGTTTCTCATTAGAATGAGTCCCAAGTTGGAAAGGAGATAAATTTGATGGTGCCTAAAATGTATTCTTAGATGCCCCTACCAATCTATTTCCCCAAAATCCACAAATACAATGAGGGAAAACATCCTCTGATCTCATAAGCTTATTGGCCTGCTTTCAAACTCCTATTGCCCACTGATTGTGACTTCTTGGCCTATTCTTTGTGAATCACTTAGGGCCCCATTGATTTTCTAAAAATCTATAACCTAATATGATTTCTAAAAGGTTGCTTTCAAGTCTGAATTTCTTTTACTAACAACCTGACTTCATCATTCTTCAGGACACCCTTTTCATGACCTCTAAAAGCCCAGATAATTTTAAAAAATAATCTAAAATTTTCTTCTGTTCTTCTAACCTGATCTAATTAGATCAGCAGCTTGCTCCGTCAGAATGGGATCTAAATATCTCCCTCCCAGATTAGGAAATGAGAAGTTAGCAGACACTGATGAAGAAGATTGGTATCACTGATAAGACACAGCAGAAGGGAGATTTGGACAGAAGTCCTGCCTTTCCCAATCCTTCCAGTTCTCCCCATTGGAATTTTCTGTGAGTCCTGAGGTATCACCTGGATTTAATCCCAGAGTCACAGAGGGCCAGACCCTCTAGGTAAGCAACATTCCAGGGAAAAGTGAGAGTAAGCCAAATCCAACTGGCTTCACTACCTGGGAAAGGTTGCCACAATTTGGTCTGACAGCAGATGAAATAAAATGAAACCCATGTGAGAGAGCATCCTTCCTTCCTCTTCTCTGCAGATGTCCAACTGTGAATATACAGCCCATGAGAGGTCCGCTTCACAGCACCCCATGGTGAAGGATCTGAAAATACTCCCTGGAAAATGGGAAAGTGAGAAGAGTCTCAAGTCGACAGCAGGAACCTCCTTTTTCTTCCCTTAGTTCTGTGTCCAATTAAAACAAATTCTCCCTTCCTTTTTTTTTCCTTTCAATCTCTATATCTACACTGTCTGTGTTTACGAGTCAACAGCATTTTTACAAGTATTAATTCAATCTCTTGTCAGAACTCTCAACTGCAAAGGCTTTTTTGTTTGTTTTTAAACAAAGGATCATATTTTTAAAAAAGAAGAAGGGGGAGGGTGTCAACTAGGTGGTACAGTGGATAAAGCACTGATCCTGGAGTCAGGAGGACCTGAGTTCAAATGTGACCACAGAAAATTACTAACTGAGTGACCCTGGGCAAGTTACTTAACTCCGACTGCCTCCACCAAATAAATAGAAAGAGGGAAGCGGGGGGGGGGGGGGGGG
>CM053581.1:369492409-369511037 GCA_028627135.1 Pseudochirops cupreus
CTTTATAAACATTCAAGTGCTATGTAAGGGCCAGCTATTATGATTATGTTTAGATTAGGATCATGGCAAAGAAAGTTGTTTTTCGTGTCATCAAGATGCAATGCATATCCTAGATTACTTAGGGTTGGCGTATTGTTTTTTTCCAAATCCATTTATGATGATAAACTTCAATAGGTAAACAAAATATTGGCTTTACTATTCAGCAGCCCCAACAAAAGGCCACAGTGGAAGTGTGATAGAGGCCAACATCAAAAACTAACAATGAAGGCAAAAGATGATGCTAAGACACATTCTTTAGTATGGCAGGTGAGCTTGGCAGCTGTGACATGCACAGCAGCAGAGACATCACTAGGATGGGGTTGCCTGGGCTTTGCCGCTGGTGACTGATATCTAGGGGGGGTATACTTCCTTGCAATAGTCCTCCAACTCATCGTCCCCATGAATCACGTTCTTCCAGTAGCCCCAGATTGCTTGTACGGTGCTACCACCACCACTCAGTCTCTTGGCTGCTCTGAGTTGCTGGGCTGACACTGCCCATTTCCTGGCCCTCTATACTCTTTCTAAGATTTGGGAGAAGGGGAGGAATATCAGACCAGACTCTCTGGGTGGCTATTTCATCTCAGGTTCTATTTTTTAATGATTTTCACTAAATCATCAACTAGATTTGCATAATCTACTAAAAACTAAACCATTCCTAAGTCAAAAATGACAGGCAAGTACCATCCTGGGGACCCAGTTAGATTAAAGAGACAGAAACTTCTGTTCTTGGTGGCATGTGTTTATCTCTGGTCCCTGACACAATGGTTTATAACGGAGCAAAGCCAACATTTGCTTTTTCTGGCTGCCTGCTGAGAAAGATGAGAAAGGGCAGTGTGCAGAGGAAAGTACACTGGAATTGGAGTCAGAGGTCCTGTGTTGGGGGCCAGGCCTGACTCAGCCTAGTTCAGTGGTCCAGGTTTGGGACTGGAATGAAACAAGATACTCTAAGATCATACAAAACATAACAAAAGACAGCTTACTTAGCCGTAGCAGGGAAAAGAAAATCAGCAAGGATACAGTTTTGGTTCAGAAAAGGTATGTGGTAAATATAACATGCACTAAAGAGAGAACTGGCCTTAGAGCCAGAAAGATTTCCAAATCTTACCTCTGACACTCTTAATTTCTCAGGATCCCCAGTCAAACAAGTGTCTAAGACAATAAGTCACAGGTTATCTGCTTTAATAGAGTTTTCTCACAAAAAGGTAATTTCCTCTCTGAAAAAAACAGATCAATCAATAGATAGATAGATTTGGTCTGGACCTGTAATTTTTTTGGCATAGTGGGAACTACCTTTACACATGCAAACCAGCAACAAGTATGGTCTTCAGAGAGCTGTTCTGTGCGTAGAGAAATTAAGTGAATTATCCTTGGTCACTCCACCAGTACGTGTCAGAGTCAGGGCTGGCCTTCTTTCCACTACAACACACTACGTCTCTCTTTTTGAATAAAGAGAATAGTCTATCAAGGCATTCATTAATTTTTTTGCAAATCCTGAAGAACACAACCAAGTCTCAATAAGTGCAAATAATGAATCCCTTGAAGTGGTGGCAATATTCAAATTCACATTGCATATTTCCACTGGGCTAGAACCAATGGGTAGGAAAGTGGCACAGTGGATAGAGTACTGGGCCTGGTGTTAGGAAGACTCATCTTCCTGAGTTCAAATCTGGCCTCAGACACTTACTCGCTGTGTGACCCTGGGCAAGTCACTTTACCCTGTCTGCCTCAGTTCTTCATTTGTAAAATGAACTGGAGAAGGAAATAGAAAACCACTCTAGTATCTTTGACAAGAAAACCTCAAATAGGGTCATGAAGAGTTGGAAATGACTGAAAAAACTGAACCACAAAAGAAACAATTACAATATTTTTCATAACTATGACTTCAAATGGTGTGAATTCAAATATCATAGCTCTATAACTGAAACAGACCTCTGAAGTCACCTAGTCTTTTACAAATGAAGGACTGAGGCTCATGAGGCTAACTGACTTTCCCTAAGTCCTAAGACAAATATCTTGGACCAGATTTGAATTCAGGACACAGGTTTTCTTCCCCATGCACCATGAGGCCTTCCTATGCCAAGTGGCTTTCTTCCATTTTTATATAAACTTGGATGTTTCCATCGGAGGAAGCCTTGTCAGCCTACTGCTGTAGAGTCCACCAGACTCCATTGCTTTTAGGATAAATAGGAAATGACGGAGATCTCCAACTTGACCTGAGTCCCAGGACAAAGAGTGGAAATCTTACTGATCTATTGACCTTGTCCCTTCTCCAGTTTCCTCCGTTGGTAACTGAATCCCTGTCAAGCGTGACCCAGGAGCTGACCTCACACAACCTTACAGGCTGGGTCAGCGTGACAGCCATTCAGTCATGAGTCATGTTTCTATAGCCTGATGTAACAGGATCCTATCAGTGTGCAGCTCACCAAGGGTCAGTGGGACCCATGGCTGGATTTCTAGTATAGCAGCCAACTATCCGCCTCAAGCTTCACTATAGAAGGACACCCACCACCCAGGACAGTTTGCTCATTGATCATTCCGATTGCTGGTCTTTAATTCCTAGTTACAGAAGAATGGTGTTTTCCCCTACCTTCTTTCTTCTTTTCTTCCTGGTTTCTCCCATGACATTTTCCTCATTATACTTCATGTCGCGTGCATTGCACCTGGAAGATTACATTATTTTCTATGTGTCCTTTATACTGATGATAGTTGGTGATAGCTCAGCTATTAGAATGTGACAGCTTAATAATTGGCATTTCTGGCACTTCCTATGGGAGCCAGCATGCTTTCAATATGAGCCAGGGTAAAGCAGAAGGAACTCTGAGTTCCTCACCAAGGTTATAAGGCAGCAGAGAAGGGTAACAGAGGCACAGTTTGGCCAAGTGTCACTTTCACCATGAAGGTAAAGCCTGATGTTGCTGGGTTTAAAAACAAAAACAAAACACAAAATAATGAAATATTTTTTAACCTGAAGAAGTAATTGGATCATAGAATTAAACCTGGAAGGGACCACAGATGTCATCAAGTTCAATTGCCTCATTTTACAAATGGTAAGTGACTTGCCCAGGGTCACACAGCTAGTAAGTGTCTGAGGCAAGATCTGAACTCAGGTCTTCCTGACTTCAAATGTATCACTCCATCTGCTATACTACTTTGCTTCTTGTCAAGTCTAATCTAGATAGTAGCCTAGGCCTGTGGTATCAAACTCAAATAGAAAAGGGGTACTGCCCACAGCATATTGACTTAGAAAACCATACCATAGGTGGTGCAGTGGATGGAGAACCAGATCTGGAGTCAGAAGGACTTGAGTTCAAATCTAGCCTCAGACACTTACTGGCTGTGTGACCCTGGGCAAGTCACTTAATCCCAATTGCCTCCCCCTTCAAAAAAAAAAAGAGACAGACAATCACATATCAATCTTAACTATGCTCTATTGTATTTTTATTTATTTTGTGAAATATTTCCTAATTACATTGTAATCTAGGTCAGTTTTGAGGAATATTGTGGGACATGAGGCTCATGTTGGACACTAAACTCTTACATAGAATTAAAGCTAGAAGGACCTCAGATGTCAGTAAGTCCAACCTACCCATTTTACAGATGAGGAAACTGAGTCAAAAAGGTGTTTAAATGTTATAGAAATGAAGACACAGCTTAGTCCACCAATGTCCCTTCTGATTCAGTCTACAATTCTGATCTGATTTTATTTCTCCTTTCTTCATCTGTGATTACAAATAGCTCATTGTTCTTGTTCACCTTCCTCACAATGACCTCACAAGATAGGCAGTAATGATAATACTTGTATATTATCATCTCCTCTTACAGGTAAAGAAATTGAGACCCAGAAAGGTTGTGTCAGAGCTGGAATTTGAACTAAGTTCTCTCTTTCCATAACACTGGATTATCTCTTATTAAGCAGACAGGAACTTGAAATATTTAACAGAATTGTGGGAATTTGAGGAACATAATCCCACTATATCATTCACTAAGGGAAACCCCCTATATGTGTATAAGTGAGCACACAGGGAATTCATTCTTCTGTTGAACATCTTGTTTTTAAGGGCTCCATTGTAGTGGACAGGTCCAGGGCTATATTCAAGGGGATTTATTTCTTTCCTTTTGGTTGATTGTGAAGTGTTGGAAACATGTTGGTGAGTAGTAGGGGAAGGGGAATAGGTGTTACTTCTTTCTGAATAGTTAAAACCTACATTTCCCAAGTTAATATTGGCACTTTAGGAAAAATACCCCAACTCCATTTATTTTCTGACTTTCTCCTTAGTCTTCTCACACAACTCTCCAAATCCCATCTTAGTACAGCTAGGCAGCACAGTGGATAGAACACTGAACTCAGCTTCAGACCCTTACTAGCTGTGTGACCCTGGGCAAGTCACTTAACCTCTGTCTGCCTCAGTTTCCTCACCTGTAAATGGGGATAATAATAGCACCTATCTCCCAGGGTTGATGGAAGGATTGATTGTATTTGATATTATTGTATTACAAATACATTTGTCAAACCTCAAAATTCTATGTAAATGCTAGCTTTCATATGCAGATCCTGGCATATAATGGGTTTTCCATTAATACCTCCATGCCTAGAATGCTTTTCCTCCCCTATCCCATTCTCCCTTTTAGAATCTTTCCTGCTTATAACCTTTCCTGATCTCCTCAAATACTAGTGTTTCACTCCCAAACTTACTTTTATTTTTCCATAAACAGTTATTCCTTCCACACTGCAACTTCCCCCATCATGGTTTCACTATATCAGAGGTTAGCATAAGAAATTAAATGGGAGTTTTTGAGGAGTTTTGTGGGAGCTGCAGACAATATACAAAGATCAGAAAAAGTTTAGAAACTCAGAAATGCATAAATGCATAAAACATAAGTACAGCATTGTATAATATCAACATATTTTATCTTTTAATACCGTAATACTTCAAACTTCATCTCTGGTACAAAAGGAGGGCCAAAATTTTTTTCAGATCACGGGGTGCATGAAAGGAAGGTTTAACTGCACTTCGTATATTCTTGCAAGTAAACGTTTGTCCTTCTTAGTAGGAGGCTAAATCCTTGAAATTAGAGGAGCAGCTAGGTGGCGCAGTGAATGTAAGCCATGTGACCTTGGGCAAGTCACCTAACGCCAATTGCCCTGCCTGCCCCCCTCCAAAAAGCGGAAAAATGAATTTTGAAAATAGAAACTATTACGTAGGATGATAGATGTAGAGCCAGAAAAGACCTCAGGGGTCATTGAGTCCAGCACCTTCCTTTTACAGACAGGGAAACTGAGGCACAGAGAGGTTAGGGAGCTGACTTGACCATGATTGTCTAAGATGGTTTTTGAACCCTTTCTGATTCAATGCCCAGAATTCAATCTCCTGCTCTCAATGCCTAGCACAATGCCTGGTGCATAGTAGGCAATTTAAAACTGTGATTAGTTGTTTGATTCTGCATTCAAAGCTACCGTATTGAAAAACCCTCCTCACGCTCTATCGTTGTACTTTTCAGGCTGTCTGGCTCCTACTTCCCCGGTGGGGAAGAATGGCTTTTCGATGATGAGAAACATGTATCCCGACGCTCAGTGATAAGGAGAGTCAAACGCTTCCTGAGTGTCCATGAACACCCCACGAGCCCAGTGAGGCGGAATTATGGGAGGCAGACCAGTGACAGTTCCATGTTCTTCCCAACAAGCGACCTCAGCCATATCAGCGGTCTGCTGGATGTACCTCCCAGAAACCGCCACCGCTCACCTCGACCCAAAAAGAACCTGGAGCCTGATGAGAGCAGTTCCAAGCTTCACTCCAGCACGGGAGACCTGTCTGTGATTAGAGAAACCAGCCGGACGAGCACTTTGATGAGCCTGACTCCACAGTCCAGCGTCAGTGCCTCACCCACAAAAACACCCCTTCAAATCCCAGAAGTACTCATCACTTCGCCAGATGTTTCAACGCCCGCATCGCTGGACAGCTACCAACCAAGCCCTGAGCAGTCCGTCTCAGACTCTTTGCTTTCAGAAGCTCAGCCCGTTAGAACTGAACAACCAGCTGACAGTGATGAGTCCAACCCACCCCCTCCACAAACGGCACAGGTCATTTCATCTGAAACTGAAGCCCAGATTTTTGAGTTTGCTTTTGAGAACAGCTCTGAGGACAAGTACCCGAAAAAATGGAGCCTCCCGGGACTTCTGGAGTCTAGTCAGACCTCCCTCTCAGAACTAAGTCCAGAACCTGCTCCCCTTGAAACTGTTCTTTTAATAGATACAGAAACATCCTCGCAGTCCAGCGGAATTAACTTCGTAGCTGCCCCTCAGACTTCTCCAGATGTTCATTATTTATTAGAACAGCTGGACACCAAAGAAACAGATATCACAGACTTCAATAACGAGCAACCTGAAGCGTCACCGAAAGAAAAGTCAAACAGTTCGGGCATCCGGTTCTAGCTTAAGACCCATGTAGGGTTTTCCCTCCCCCTGAGGAGCTCACTTGGGCTAAAAATTGAGAATCATCAAAATCATGATGTTCTATGATCTATTAAAACTTTGGATCTATTAAAACTTTCAGATTCTCTGAAGAAAAAAAGAGAGAGAAACCAATCAAGAGACTTTTTTTTAAGTTCCTATTTTGTGCCAGGCACTGTGCCAGGTGCTGGGGATGCCAGCATTTTTAGTAAAAACAAATATTATTTGTCATAGAGTTGTTTCCATGAAAGTTACCCAGGCTTCAGTATTGTAGCTTTCTAACTAAACAAAGAATTTGTTCAAACAAAACAATGAAAAACAAAACACCTGCCACGTTCCTTTCCTTTGCCATGTCCTTAAAATGGCTTTCTACTGTTCTCCATGAAGATAGAGAAGTGAATTAGTTAACCTCTCAAGTTAACCTCAAGTTAACCTCCCCACCACTGCTCTGTCTGTATGGGAGGTGCTAATCCAACCATGCTACCTTGTAGTTTATTATGTTTTACAATTATCTCACCTACATTGTCTCATCACTAGACTCTACAGCGATTTTTTTCCCTTCAATTTCCTTCTCATTTTAAGATCTTTTTCTTTCCCAAATTTTATTCTCCTGTCTTTTTTTTCTTCTCTCTCTTGTTACCCTTTATAGCCTTGGTCCCTCTCTGGATCTAGGGAACTTTAAATCTGTCCACTGCTTGACCCATTTTATTTTACATTTTTGGTCTGGTTTGTTTCTCTCTAACTCTGTGACTTATTACTTTGTTAGGAGTTGGGATAAGGAGGGACTGTGCCTGTGATTTCTAGGTGAGAAAACTTCTTCGGTACAGCTCAGCACCTACTCTTCAATTTTTAGTCTTAAAGATCCCTGAGAGCTTAAATCACTTGCCCAGGGTCGTACAGATAGGACTGGAACCCAGATCTTCTTGGCTTCAAGGCTGGGTCTCTAGCAATTGTGCAAAGCTGTCTCTCCTGTATTGTATTGTTAAGGGTAATAATTATACTAATAGTAATAGGGACTGGACCTGTGCTTTCAGTAGTGAACTTCTTACAGTGTAATCAGTGTGACAGGGAACTCTGATATGAGAAAACTCCCTTTTCCAATGTAGTCAGTGGTATACAATCTCCCAGATGAAGAAACTCCTA
This sequence comes from Pseudochirops cupreus, assembly GCA_028627135.1. Taxonomy (NCBI): domain Eukaryota; kingdom Metazoa; phylum Chordata; class Mammalia; order Diprotodontia; family Pseudocheiridae; genus Pseudochirops; species Pseudochirops cupreus. The sequence goes on from CM053581.1 coordinate 369,500,040, forward strand.
TAAATGCAGCAAGTCATATAGGGAACTCTCAGAGCAGGAAATTCTTTACCAAGGCAGGTGAGCACCCTTTTTGTAATTTATAGCCTCGAGCACCAAGAGGTTAAATGACTTTGTCCAGGGTCACACAGCCAGGATGGGTCAGAGGTGGGATTGGAACCTAGGTCCTCCTGGCTCTGAGTCTGGCTCTCAAACCACTACGCTATGCTGCCTTTTAATAATATTAATAAGCAATGGCACAGCCTCACCACTATATAATCTAATTTCTCTGTAAAATATCAACAAGCCTAATTTCCCACCCTCCCAATCCCAAAATAGAGATGTAGGAGTCAGTGGCCAAGCCACTAGCTACTTATATACTACTGCAGTTTCTTACTGGTTCTACTCTTTGGTCTTAAACACTAAGAGAAGCTGGCAACAATTAAAATCTTATTTTTCAGGAACCACTGGAAAAAACCCCTACATTTGGGGGGGGTATGCTTTTCTCCAGTACTTAGAATAGGATTCCCAATCACCTGGTTACATGGGACCACTTACTGCATATACTGAGCCTGACTCTATGTTCTACTCTCAGCACTTTTTAATGATTATATTGGCACAGGGAGGCTGAGCTGATTTAGGACCACACAAGAGAGTAGCAGAGGTAGTATTCAAACCCAGTCCTTCTGACTCTAAACCCAAAAGTCTCTTTCAAATTTTAGTTATTCAGGGCAAGATGATATTTGCTCAGTCATGTCTGACTCTTTGTGACTCTATTTGGGGTTTTCTTGGCAAAGATATTGGAGTGGCTGCCGTTTCCTTCTCCAGTTCATTTATTTTACAGATGAGGAAACCAAGGCAAACAGTTAAGTGACTTGCGCAGGGTCACACAGCTAGTAAGTGTCTGAAGACAGATTTGAATTCAGGTCTTCCTAACTTCAGGACCAGCACTCTATCCACTGGGCCACCTAGCTGCCCCAAGATGATAAATTACACATAAACAGAAGCAATGTAGTTTGTGAAGAAGCTGTTTGTGTGACCTAGAGCAAGGCTCTTAACATCTTATGGCTTCTGTTTTTTTATTTGTACAATTTGTATGTCAAACTAGATGATCTCTAAGGTTCTCTCCATTTTAAAACCTATTATCCTATTATCTTATAATCTCATTAGTGTTTAAATACCTGCTTCATTGCTCACCTCTGTTTTCTTCTTTTTCTTTTGCATCTGTACTCACAGGGAAAAAAATGTATTTGAACCTTTCTTGTATCAAAGTTTATACAAAAAGTATCAACTTTTCTTCAGAACTCCGGGTCTCCCACATCAGCCTCCCACTTTTTCCTTTTTCTGAAGACAGGATGAGTCAGATTCTAAGCCCATTTAACTCTAGGAAATTTCATCTCAGAATTCACTTTTTCGTTTTGTAAAAGACTAGGGAAGCATGAGAACAATTGCTCTCTCATTTGAGATGAAGTCCTTCTCCTTCCCCCACCTAGTACAAGCATTGTCTCAAACAGTTAGCTGGCTTTTTCATTGCCTTCCTTTTAGCCCCAGCATCTTGTGTACTTCCAGAGCTCTGGAAACTTCAACCCTTTGAGTCAGTGATCACATGTGCTTGGAGTCTGACCAGTTCCCAAAACTACCAACTCAGCTCTGCTCCCTCTATTGACATTGTGCCCAAAGCAAAGAATTTGGTGAGGTCAATAGCTATTTGGCACATCCAATTACTCTCCCAAGTCCAGGACCTGGTCGTATTTAGCCTTGCACTGGAAGTATTACAGTGAGGTGTAATGCCACTTATTCTGTTTCTGAATCCTAAGGCAATATTCAAAATTAGTTCCGTAAAGAAAGAAAAAAGTGTGAAGTATGTATCTCCTCTCCCCCACTCCAACCTTTATTGCATCCTTCTCCCTATCAATCATCTTCTATCTCCTTCTTCTCAGAACCCAGTGCCCACACGAATAACTCGGCGGAATTATAGAAAATTTTCATTAAAAATAGAATCAAAACACAAACCTGAGTCGTTAGAAAAGACCTTTGCATTTTAATTTTGGAATTAAGACACCTTATTATTTTTCTCTCTCTACTTCATCCTCCAGACAAATTGTCCACTCCCTCACATTTTTTCTAAAACTTGGTCACCATCAACATATACTCATCGTGTGACTACTATATAGTTCCATTTTTTATGACAACGGAAAAGACCTGCAACTCCAGATATGGTATCTCCTTTGTCCTTCAAAGCCTCCCCATGTTCCAGTCTTCTATTCAGAAGCTTTTCCCAATGCCTTTACAGTATTTGTGAGCTTCTTACTGACCTCTGCAGCTCGTTTTTTCTTTTCAACTCCTTGCATTTGACTTATTAATGCTTTTTCATCACTTCTGTCACTCACCACAGAAATCCAGATCCTTAATAGCATGGCTACTATTTGTACAAAAGATTTTTGTTCCTAGAGAAGGGGGAGGGAGTTCACTGAAGTGAGATAAAGGAATAATGTCACATAGAGAAATGCAATGCAGCTGAAGTGCTAATGGTTACTGCTGAAGAGAAGGCACAGAGCCAAGAGGGTGTGGTCACTGGAGGAAGGAAGCACATCTTGGCACCCTCCAAATTTCAGCACTTTGGAGCCTAGTCCAAGTTGCTCCACCCTACTTACAGCTCTGCTTCTATTTATCCAACTCAGCTTCCTTCTCTGTCCCATTACTTTAATCAACCCCTCAATGGAATTCTTGAACTAGACCATAGCAAAATTTTAATGATGTTATGATAGAGCCAAATCAGTTTATAGCTCTAGGGTTATTTGAACACCTAATCTCAATTAGGTAATTAGAAATAATCATAGAAACCTTTAAGAAAGCTCAATAATGATCAAATTCTATCTCTTCCCCTCTTTGTCAGAATCTTGCTCATCTTCAGCAGCATTTATTGAACTCTTCTGTGGGGCAAAGGTTAAATACCAATGGATTCTTTTTTTTTTTTTGAATGGAGAAGGTAAGGTAATTGGGGTTAAGTGACTTGCCCAAGCTACTAAGTGTGCCAAGTGTATGAGGACGAATTTGAACTCAGGTCCTCTTGACTCCAGGGCCGGTGGTCTATTCACTTAGATACCCCAATGGCAATGAATTCTACTTAAGACTGGCAAGTATTTAAAATCATTGTAGGCATTTGAAATTCTCCTAGTTACTTCCTGCCTTTGTTGTTTCCCTGAGCCCTATGTGTGACCATATTGGAAAGGATCTGCTAGTTCTCTGGTATTGCCACTGAAGGTGTTGCCAAATCATGAATCCCAGAATTGCCTTCTCATTGCAAGGTCCTCTAGATTCTGTGAAAAGGATATACAGACCAGTGGGGGCAGAAAGCCATAGATATGGCACTGAAATCCATTAACCAGAATGATAGGTCCTTTAACATAATGGAATTGGTTGGTTGGTAGCAGTTTCCCTGGGCGTTTTCCTGTATGTCCTATGTATATGTGGCCAACTCTCCCTTGGCAAATTGAAGGAGAAAAAAGAAAGCCTTTATATGGGTTAAAGGTAGCCATATGGGGAGACTAGAAGTGAAATTGACAACTAGTTAAGTTCTATTTGCAGTCATGGTGCACACATAGGCTGATAGAAAACTTCTCCCTCTTTATCATATTGTACTTGCTGACATGATACAATCATGAGCCAGAAAACCTGGATCCTTGAAGGTTCCCAATTATAGGACTCCCAGTTAAGCATCATCTGAGTGATGTCTGAAACGTCATTGAGGTCATGGCTATAGTTGTCTGAAATGATCATAAACGTTAATTATGGGAAGGAACAGAATAATGCCTCATATGCATATATGCACATATATATGCATATATAATGCACATATGACTTAATAACTTTTGCCAAGAAATGATAACATCCAAGCTGCTGCTGAACAACTGACATACGTGTGCCTTGTTTGGGACCAAATAAACAAAACTGGTATTGCCTACTTTTATAGAAATAATTCATTTTTGAATAGAGTGGTTGGTGTGGGTACATGGAACAACCTTAAAGGGGCCGCCAGGAATGGTTCCTGGGGTCCGTGAACTTCTTTTAAAAATATTTTGATGTATATTTCAATATGATTGGTCTCCTTTGTAATCCTCTCTTTTCCTTTGTGCACTTAACGGCATTATTTCTGAGAACGGGTCCACAGGCTTTACCAGGCTTCCAAAGGGGTCCATGATAACAAAAAAGTTAAGAACATATGCTCTAACTACTTCACTTTGTAGACAAGTACACTCAAAATAGACCATCTCCATTACCAGTCTGAAACACTTGGCACTTTGGTATCTTCTGCCAAAGAAAAAAGCTGAGAAGGTGCTAGATCAGTAATAATGTCAGTAATACTGTGCCTGTAATTAGACTGTCCTCTGGGCTATTGCCTGCTCACCTCTCCATCATCATTTTTATCTTAGGTGAAAATATCCCTCATTATGGCTCTGACATTAACACAATCTATACTGCCATGTTAGATGGTATTGGTATCATATACACGGCCATTCCATATTTCTGAGGAGAAAAACAATAATCACTATAAGAAAATATTTTAGGCAGGAAAATGGCTCCATTTTTCCAGTGGAAGCCAGTTGTCACCTTGGTGCAAGTCAGTGCAAGCAGCTGAGGTGGAGGGGAGATTAAGAGATGATGATGGTGATGATGAGGAAGGAGGAGGAAGAGGAGGAAGAGAAAGAGGAGGAGGAGAAAGAGGAGAAGGAGAAGAGGAAGAAGAAGAAGAAGGAGAAGAAGAAGAAGAAGAAGAAGAAGAAGAAGAAGAAGAAGAAGAAGAAGAAGAAGAAGAAGAAGAAGAAGAAGAAACCCTACATTTATACTATTTTTTCAGCTGATAAACCACTTGATCATAACCATAATAACTTTTTAAGGCAGGTGCAACTGTTGTTTTATACTCATTTTACAGGTAAAGATCATAGGATCATATACATAAAATTGGAAAGTTCAACCTCCTTGTTACATGACCCACTCAAGGTCACACAGACTGAAGCTCAGAATATCAGTGATTTGCCTAAGGTCACCATAGCCAGTAACTATGGATTAGATCCCACATCCTGTGACTCCTAGGAAATGCAGGTCTTGGGGATGAAGTACTAAATATCTAGGACTATGGTTAAAGAGAATGATTCATGATTGTGGAGGTGGGGATAGAGAGGGAGGTAATATCTCAGTGTCAGGCACAATGCTAAGTATGAGTGACCTCTAAATTGTACTATATTTAAGGACTCTTCAAAATGAGGAAAAGATGAGTTTAAGCTCCCAAATAGGAAAATTAAAAAAAATAAAATAAAATTTTCATCAGTGGTTTCCTGCTCCTGGTCTCATGGTTAGAGGCTACTTTTCTGGTGCCCACAAACACTGGGCAAGAAGATAACAACTCAAATGGGCTTAATTTTGAGCAAAGATTTGTAGTGTCTTGGATTCCTTTGGCAGCCAGTGAAGCCTGTGATCTCTTCTCAGAATCAAGTCATTATTGTTGTTGTTGTTTCGATTCATAATTGAAAGAAATGTTAACTTCAGAGAGAGCAGAGGTTCTTAGCATGGGATCTGTGAGCTTTTTTTTTTAAAGTTATTCCTTCCACATCATCACTTTCCCCAACAGGATTTCAATATATTGTGGATCGGCATAAGAAATTAAATGGAAATTTGGGGGGCATTTTGCAGAAGCTGAAGACTGCACAGAAAAGGTTTAGAAACTTAGAAATGCATAAAATACATGTATGGTATTATATAGCAACAACCCGAATTTTACAATAAGGTACTGTAAACATTCCATAAAGGAAAAAGAAAAAAATGAGACCTCTTCTCTGGTAGAAAGGGAGGGACAAAAAATTTTAACCGGATTTTCCAGATCACAGTGGGAGGAGGGATGCACCACAACCCTAACCCCACCAATGTGGAAGGGATAACTATATTTCAATATAATTGGGATTTTTCATGATCTTTTGTATTTGATTTTATGCATGTAAAGTCCAGATAACATAACATCACCAGACTGCCAAAGGGCTCCATCACATACAAAGTTGAAGAACTCACAAGGAAGAGGTTAACATAAATAAAGATGTGGGGTTTTTTTCCTCATCCGACTTTACAGATCTCCTGAAATCTATCCACAGATTAAGAAATCTCTAGACCCCAGGTTAAGAAATTCTCATTTAGGGGGAGTGGTACTGGGGAAAGAACACTGCACTGGAGTCAAGAAATCTGCTTTCTCATCCTGGCTGTGCAATTAATTTAGCTATGACCGTATTAAACATTTCATGAGAAATGAAAAGATTAGATTAGTTGACCTCTAAGTTCTCTTCCATCCAGAGCTACAATTACCAATTTGCACATGGAGCCCTAAACATCAGGGACAGATTTGAAGGGGGAGGACAAAAGGCCAGGTAGAAATTTGCCAGGGATGCAACTGCCAAGGGGACCATACCAGAGGATTCTCTACTGCAGGACTGTAATTCTCTAAACGACCACTAGGTGGTACAGTAGATAGAGCACTGGGTCTAGGGTCAGGAAGACACGAGTTCAAATCCAACTTCAGAAATTTACCAGCTGGGTAACCTTGGACAAGCCCTTTAATCTCTATTTCCAGTCTCGGTTTCTTCAACTGTAAAATGGGATCATAGCACCTACCTCAAAGAGTTTTGTGAGGATCGAATGAAACAATATCTGTGAAGCACTTAGCACAGTGCCTGGCAAGCAGTAGATAATATATAAATATATGAATGCTTGCTATCATCACTATCATCATCATGTAAATTTCTGAATTGTTGCCAAACCAAAGTACTGGAGCCTCACCCTGTCGTGTCACGAGTTCTAGCTCCAGCCTTCTAGGAGCTATCCAGATACCGAGAGATATTAGAAACACCAATTTCCATGAAAAGAAAAGAAAGACGGAAAATGATTTCTTTGGAATAGTTTTTTTTAATTCATTTCAACGCTCATTAAAATCAGATTTGCTTTTGAAAAAAGTCAATATTTATAACTAAATCTCTCTTTTTATTTGCATATTTGTAATCAGTATACTTCATCCTGACCCTCAATAATTGACCCTCAACTTGAGAAATGAACATCTTGAATCCTGAAATCTACACATCCCATGACACGCCTGCATTTTTACGTCTGGGGAATTACCGTTGATTTGCACCCATTTTGTACATTAATCCATAGTTTGTTATTGTCCCTTGGTACTGACTTGACAAATGTACCATATGAGCAAAACATGGTCATTTAGGGACAACAGTCCTATGCATCTAAAAATATTGTTTTATTTTGTTTAATGGTATGAAAAACTTTTCACCCCTGAGAGCAATGAGATTACACATGTTTCATTAAGGGAAACAATTGCACTGAGGAAGAAAATGGCATTTATCTGAAGAGAGTGATGTGAATCTACAGAGAACTCATTGGCCAACAGAGATTTTTTAAAAGAAACATGCAGAAGATGAAAACAAGACCAGGTAATAGAAGATGAAGGTGAAGGTGGCATTGTCTACCAAAAATAGCGTCAGCAAAGCCAAATGTCTGAGTAAGCTCAGGTTGGGAAGGAAAACGAAAGACAATGAAAAGGGTTTGTTGTTGTTTTGGTTTTTTTAAGGAGGAACAAAGAAGAGATGGGATCATTTTGGATGTGATGATAGTAATGGACGGTAAAGAAAGGGTGGAGCTGTTCAGTCTCATTTTCTTCTACATCTTCCCTGCCAAATAAATGGCTTTCACACTGATTTCTATACTGTAATACCTTCACAATCTGGCCGCAACTTCTCTTTCTAGCCTCATTGAACATCACCCCCCATCCCATATTCTCCCATCCAATAAAACTGGTAACGTTCCTCCTTCATGGCACCCCGCCTCCTGCCTCCAGGCCGTTGTAATGACCAATGCCTGGAACGCACTCCTTCCTTACCTCTGATTCATACACTTCCTCTTTTCCTTTAAGACAAAGCTCAGGCAGGATCTTCTGTATAAAACTTTCCCTGATACCCACAAGTTCTAGTGATCCTTCCCAAACTACCTTGTTTATGTTCATATATATATATATATATATATATATATATATATATACACATAATGTATAAACTTAATATTTGTGCTCCGTATTTTTATGAGCAGCTAGGTGATACAGTGGATAGAGTGCCAGACCAGGAGTACAGAAGGCTCATTTTCCTGAGTTCACATCTGGCTTCAGACACTCACTAGCTGTGTGACCCTGGACAAGTCACTTAATCCTGTTTGCCTCACCTGTACAATGAGCCAGAGGAGGAAATGGCAAACCGCTCCAGTACCTTTCCCAAGAAAACCGTAAAAGGGGTCACAAAGAATTGGACACCACTGAAAAACAATTGAACAATGAGAATTCTCAGTGAAACTGAAATAAATGTTAGTTCATCTCTTTAGTTGCAAAGCTGTGCCTGTTTCATAAAACAAATGATGTCAAAAGAGCTAGTTGCCATCGACCTACTGGGTCATCAAACTACTTTGGTCCAGGTATGTGATTTAACTAGCAAAAGGGAATTAAAGTCAGACAAAACTCTCTCCATCCTGATGTGTAGGAACATCTGCTCTACAGCACTGTAGCTTTAGAGTGAAGCCTGGGGCACTGAGAGGCCAAGAGATTTGCTCTGGGTCACACAGTGGGTGTCAGAGGAGTGGCTCGAACCCAGGCCCTCTTTTTTTTTTTTTTTTGCTTTTTTTGGAGGGGGAAGGCAGGGCAATTGGGGTTAAGTGACTTGCCCAAGGTCACACAGCCAGTAAATGTGTCAAGTGTCTGAGGTCACATTTGAACTCAGGTCCTCCTGACTCCAGGGCCGGTGCTCTATTCACTGTGCCACCTAGCCGCCCCGAACCTTTGACTCTTGACTCCAAAGCCCAGCTCTCTATGCAAAGTACCACATTGCCTCTTAACTCTCAAATAGCCTGATCCTTGTCATTAGAACTTGAAGAAAAGGTCAGAGGTTATCCTGAGGAACAGCCTTTCAGAGTGGGCTATTGAGGTCAGATAGTCTAGGCCAGTGGTTCTCAACCTTCCTAATGTTGCGACCCTTTAATACAGTTCCTCATGTTGTGGTGACCCCCAACCATAAAATTATTTTCGTTGCTACTTCATAACTGTAGTTTTGCTACTGTTATGAATCGTAATGTAAATATCTGATATGCAGGATGTATTTAAATTGAACATAACCCACAGGTTGAGAACAGCTGGTCTAGGCAAAGGAATGTGTCTAAACTATAGGGTAGAAGGAACAAGTTAGGTCATGGAGTCAGGGGTGAAGAGAAAAGTGCCTTTTGGGTGTAGAAGATGGAAAGAAATGAGGTCATCACTCTCTCAGGCTCCGTAAGAACTTTGCTGCCATTTTGGATCTTGGAAAGGGAACCCCTGATTTCCCAATCATCTTCCTAGTCTTTATTATAGGCTCCCCAAAGCCCTTGTAGTGGGTCCACACAATCCATGGCACATCACTGGTATACCTTCTTAGCTATCTGTTTGAGAACTAAGAAATTCTGATGAGACAACCTTCCACAAGGCCTTGCAGTGGGCATGGATCCTACCCAGCTCCCATGACATAGGAAATCCAGGGCAATATTGCTCTGTCACTCCAATGGAGTAACCACAGAGCCCCTCTGGCTTGACGAGTCTCTTGTGCCAGCTACAGCTGCCATGAATGATTGCAGCCTTGTCCAAATTGTTACCCCTGGCATGGACAGACTGAAACCCTCCTGCTGTCTCCATCCATCATCCTTGAAAGGCATCAATCACTCAAGTAAGCACCAGCAGGCAGAAGGGCTGATTAATAGCAGATACTCAGCAACAGAGGGGAGAAGCAGCAGTGTGTAATTAAAAGGGATATTTTCACATTTTTAAGGAAAAGGGCAAATCAGTGAGAAGAGGAAGAAAGATCACTAAGGGTAGAGTCTAAAGTGTAAGAAGATTTTTCATACCATTAAAAATCAAATAAAATAACGTTTTTAAAATGCAGGATATTGTCCAAAAATGACTGTGTTTTGACTAATATGGAAATATATTTTACATGATAACACATATCACCACATTAAGGAGGAGGGGAGAGAAAAGAGGGAGGGAGAAAATGTGGAACCCAAAATTTTATCAAAAAAAAAAAAAAGAATGACAAAAATGACTATGTTTTGCCTTTAGACTTCCCTATATAGTAAAGCAGAAATATGGAAGGACCAAAAGGAAAGAAATGTCAGAGGAAAAAAAACTCTAATACATACCTTATTCAAAATATTATTTATTCATTCATTCATTCGTCTGTTTATTTATTTGCTCGCTTGCTTGTTTGTTTATCTATCTGTTTGGTGAGGGGTGGTCCAGACTAGTGATTTCATCATTGCACAGAACCCTAGCATAACATGATCCACTAATGCAGACTGGCATCTCGCAGGGAAACTAAATGACTATTCTATAGGTAGGGAACCTGTGGCCTTGAGGCTACAAGTTTGGATTCAGTCAAAGGGCCACACTTGAGGACCTGGAGGGTCATGTGTGGCCTCAAGGCTGCAGGTTCCCCACCCCTGGACCAGCCCATAGTCATACAGATACTGTGTTAGAGGTATTAGAGGCAATAGGGTCCAGTGGAAAGAACACAGGCTATGACGTCAGGAGATGAGTTCCAATTCTACCTCTGAGGCTTACTACCTTTACGACTTTAGGCAAGTTCCCTCAACCTTCCTTGGTTTCTCATTCATAAAATGAAGACATTGAACTAGATAGGTCAGAAGTTATTGACTTGGGGTCCATGAACCATTAGATTTCAGAGATCTGCAAATCTGGTTTTTAAAAATATTTTGATAAGTATTTAATATTTCAATATAGTTGGTTTCTTTTATGATTTTTTTGTATTTTATTTTATACATTAAAAAATATTATTCTAGGGGTGGCTAGGTGGTGCAGTGAATAGAGCATCAGCCCTGGAGTCAGGAGGTCCTGAGTTCAAATCTAGCCTCAGACACTTAACACTTCCTTGCCATGTGACCTTG
>CM053581.1:369511537-369548086 GCA_028627135.1 Pseudochirops cupreus
TTATTATTATTGACTACATCCAACTGGAACTTGAGATACACAGGCACTGCAGTTGGGAGATCCATCCTGCCCTACCAAAAAGTGACATAGGAGAGAATAGACTGGGGGAGGGGGGAAATACTGGGATGGCTGTTTTGGGGTGGTGGGCGGGGGAAAGACGGGGAGAAAATATGTAACTCAAAAAAATTTAATAAAGAATATCATATTAAAAAAAAAATAAAAGTGGTATTTTCCTCCCCCCAAAAAAAAAGATGTATTATTCATTGGCTCCAAGATCACTGCAGATATCAACTACAGTATGAAGTTAAAAGACACTGCTCCTTAAAAGGAAAACTATGGTAAATCTGGGCAGCATATGTAGCAATAATCACCCCAGCATACCCAGAAAGGCTGCTAGCACAGGTTCTTAGATCTGCTTTTCTAAAGGAAAGCAACTCAAAAAGGGTTAACAATCTTACTTTAATCTATCAAACACATATCATTTACCTAGTTCACGGGAAAAAGTCAACACCCTGAACTTCAGAGAAAACAAACAGAAGTTCCAAGCAGACAAAGAAACAGATCAGCAGACAGGCTTCCAGTTGTCTGACCATTACATCCATACCTATTCAGTTACCAGAGAGGGAAGCACCAACATCTGGGTTTTCAAAGCCAGGGGGCTCAACAGCTGCCCAGAGTCCCGTCTGGCCAAATCACACAACTCTTCTCAAAGTGAGCCCGAAAGCAAAAACTCACATCAGGGCGTATATAGCCTTCTCCTGGATCAGAGAATGTCACAGCCCAATAACAAAGTAATAAGGTGTGGGTATTCCTGAAAAACAAGCTTCCCGCCACAAGCTTCATGTGACTACATTCAGCCTATTAGGGGGCAGAGTATATTTTCAAATCAGGGAAGGTTCTCAGAGTCACTTAAGCCTATCAAAGGGCCTAGGGGCAGGCAGGGAAGATCTTCAGATTCCCATAACATTATGCCAAAAAGCAGAGACATCATCTTGTCAACTAAGGTTCATGTAGGCAAATCTATGGTTTTTCCAGGCTATGAGAGTAGGACTATAAGGAAAGCTGGGTATTGCAGAAAAAATGTCTTTGAATTGTGGTGCTGTAGAAGACTTTTGAGAGTCCCTTGGACAGCAAGGAGATTAAATCAGTCAATACTTGAAGAAATTAATTGAGGATATTCAAATATGAAGCTGAAGCTTAAATACTTTGGCTACATAAGGAGAAGACGGGACTCATTGGAAAAGACCCTGATGTTGGGAAAGATTTGTGTGGGGTACAGGGACCCCAAAAATCTCCTACCCAAGAAAAATCGAAAGTCAGAGGTATCTTGAGGAAGGAACAGGAAGTTTTATTCTCTGCCCTCCTCCACCTCCCCACCCCCCACCCCCAGGAAGAGGGCAGTCCTCTCCATGGCAGGGATCAAGGAGAGGAGGTTGTTACAAAAAACAGAACAAGAATTTATATCCTAAGGCAGTCAAGCCCCCTCCCCCCTGGCTGTCCCTTCTCCCATTGGCTGGGAGGTGGGCTCTCAGTCTTGGCACGAAATCCAACCCAAGGGCAGATAACAAAGAAGCCTGCCACTATCTCCTATTGGCAGGGAGGTGGGACAGGGAGCCAAGGTATTATCCATGTCCTAATTTTGTAAGCATCAAAGCAAGGGAGGGGAAAAGGTCACAAGCAAAGGTGGAGGTCAAAAACTCCTGAAAGGGGCCTAATGCTGATGACAGCAAGGGAAAGGTGGAAGGGTCCTAGGTTGTGTAAACCCAGGACTCAGTCTGTTCAGTCTTACAATAGCCTATCTCTGGTTTCCAGACAGTTTCTTTCCCTTCTCATTCTGAGGAGTCTTCACAGAGGGTGCAAAGAGTGTACCCCACTCAGATTGGAAGCAAAAGGAAAAGGGGACAGCAGAGGATGAAATGAATAGATAGGGTGATGGGAACAATGAACTTGTACTTGGACAGACTTTGAGAGATAGTGGAGGACAGAAGGGCCTGGTGTGATACAGTCCATGAGGGCTCAAAGAGTTGGCGGTGGCTAAATGACTGAACAACAACAGTTACAGAATAGAGAGTAAGGGACAAGAAAGGAGAAAGGAAAAGAGTAAGAAAAGAATTGAGCCTTTTGGAAGAGCAATACCAAATAGCAACTCCAGATGGTAGGGGAGACCAAGCACAGCAATGAGGAAATCTGGTAAACAAAGAAGACTGTTGTTGCTCTTAAAAGAGACCAGATGAATTAAGATCAGTGTGTGTGTGTGTGTGTGTGTGTGTGTGTGTGTGTGTGTGTGTGTGTGTGTGTGTGTGTGTTGTACTTCTTTGGCAGTCTAGTGAATCCTACAGATTCATCAGAAGAATGTTTATAAATAAACCCTTTATGCATGCTATCAAAGTGTAGATTAAATAAAATGCATAAGATTGCAAAGGAAACCAATTATATTGAAATGCAACAAAATATAATTTTAAATTCATGGACCCCAGATTAAGAACCCCTGATTTAGAGATTATTTAATACAATTCTTTTATTTTATAGGTAAGAAAACAGAGGCCCTGAGAGGCTTAGGGTCTTGTCTAACCTAATTAGTGACTGATAGATTCTAGGTTAACTTACTCCAAATCCATTTGTGTTCCTGCTACACCATGTTCTAAGAATCTTGACAATTATACATATTTTTTTTAAAACCCTCCTCCTCAGCTAACTGTGTCTTTCTACAACACTGTAAATTACAAATCAAACAAACCTATGAGTTTCTCAGAATTTGCTCAATATATATTTATACATTTGCTACTTTTGTTCTTGTAAGTCATAGAATTTTGCAGGACATGAAGACACAATGCCAAGTGTTTAAGTTAGGGATTTATTTGTACCCATTCATTTGCTGATGCTGAACAGGGAAAATCTGACAATTATTTAATAGAGCTGAATTGAAAAAAACTTATGAGAATAAAAAGAATGAGTATTTTGTAGTGGGAATTCTTTGGGGTAGGAATTCTTTTTTTTTGTTTGGGGTTTTTTGCTTTCTTTTGGAGGGGGAAGGCTGGGCATTTGGAGTTAAGTGACTTGCCCAAGGTCACAGGGCTAGTAAGTATCAAGTGTCTGAGGCTGGATTTGAACTCAGGTACTTCTCACTCCAGCGCCGGTCTCTATTTACTGAGCTACCTAGCCGCCCCGGGGTAGGAATTCTTAACCTTTTCTTGCAATATAAATTCTTTTGATAGTTTGGTGAAACCCATGCACACTTCCTCAGGTCATTAAGGTCCTTGCCAACTCTAAAATTATGTAAACTTGTTTTGACACCTTTTCTCATATTACAAACATTAATCCAGGACTGAATGAGACCTTAGAGGTCATTTAGCCTGACCTCATTTTAAAGATGAGCAGTCTGGGCAGCTAGGTGGCACAGTAGATTGTGCAGGAGCCCTGGAGTCTGGGGGACTTGAGTTCAAATTCGACCTCAGACACTTACTAGCATTGTGACCCTGGGCAAGTCATTTAACCCCAATTGCCTAAAAAAAGGAAGAAAGAAAGAAAAAAGCTGAGCAGTCTTAGGCCCAGGAAAGTTAAGGGACTTGCCCAGCTTCACACAGGAAGAAATATCAGAGGAGATATTTGAACATGGGTCCTGTGACTACAAAGTCAGCATTCTTTCCAGTGTACCATGTTGCCTCCCTAATCTGTATGACTTTGGCCCAGAAATGGCCCCCAAGGAAAGAACTGGTGGTTTTAATGTCTAACCACACTGCCAAATAAACAACCCTGAGTCATGCATGGACAGTATAAATTGTAAATAATTCCTCTCTGTCCTCAGGCAGAATGGAGAAAAAGAAATCTGTTTTTATTTATCCCATTCATTTACTTTGTGTTGTATATTTACCTACTCAGCAGGAAGGAAAACATAGGCTTCTCCACCAACTCCTGATCCAACTTCCTGTCAAAGACGTCACCCAGAGACAGCCCTGGATATCCCAAGCCGACAACGGTGTGTCAAAGTGTGCAAAGGCAAAGGTCATCCCAGGCTCAAACACGGACTCTGAATTCTTGTCCCACAAGGCTAATGTTGCCAAACTGGGAGTTGTGAGAGATTTAAAAAAGCAAAGATTCTCTGATCAGACTACCCCATACTGCAGACGCTGGATATCCAAGCTCAGTGAGTTTGAAGACGTCTTCCTTTTCATCGACTTCTAATGGAAATGTAAGCATTTCCTTCAACTTTTTAGAAGCGTGATTCTGAGAAAGGATCCATAGAGTGCCCAAGAGGCTCGCATCACACACACACACACCCCACAAATACACACTGCCCTAAAAAGAACAATAGGTTAAAACTAATAAAAAGCCCTGAAAAATTAAACTCTGACAACAAAATCACAAATTAGTCCGATAAACTATAAAACAAGAACAAACTATATATACATAAAACAAAAATGATCTATAATAAACAAAAAAGAGCCTAAAAAACAAAGGACGTCGCTGCTGAGGCGGCTCCAGGCGATTCATGTTTGGAAAGGATGGGAGGAGGAAGGTGAGACTGAAGATAGGACAAAAGAGAACACGCCCAGGTTTATAAGGTGACTATCAGGAAAACGTAAGCCCAGACGGAGCTGAAGACTGAGGGAAAAAATCCTAAGAACTAAAAGGGAGGAGATTTTTCTTGCAATTTAAACTACGATTAGAGCAAAAGGATAATGCAAGACACATTTTCAGACATGGGCTAAATGGTGTAAAGTGAACCGGCCACAAAGAGAAAGCAAGGGACCCAAATCCTATTTTGTTTCCTTCTTCTGTATCAGGAAAAAGGCAGACCTTCTTTCACCTCGGTACATCAGTGGTTCTGTGACCTCTCTGGTGTGGGCTCATTCCACTGGGACTGCTCACGGCTCATCTGCGCTTCCTCGTCCGATGTCATTCTTGTCTGTTTCTTTCCAGAGAGCCACCTCGGGAACAGCGTTTGTGTTTCTGGGATGTCCAGAAGTCAAAAAATTGGTGAGAGACCTTGAGGGGGAGGGAACAGAGATAGATCTTGTCTAGTCTGATCCCCCTCATTTGACAGCAGGTCAAGGGAGGGATTTGTACAAGGTCAAACAGGCAGTAAATTGTTGCTGTTATTGCTCGGTCATTTCAATCATATCCAAACTCTTCATGACCCCAATTGGGGTTTTTTTGGCAAAGATACTGGACTGATTTGCCATTTCCTTCTCCAGCTCATTTTACAGATGGGAAAATTAAGGAAAACAGGGTTAAGTGAGCTACCCAGGGTCACACAGCTAGTAAGTGTCTGAGACCAGACTTGAACTCAGGAAGAGGAGTCTTTCTGACTCCAGGCCCAGCAGCCTATCTTTTGTGCCACCTTAGCTTCCCTATTTGCCACATAACATTAGTCATAGTATTAATTAGCTGGACATATAATTATATATTAATATATAAAATTACATGTAGCGAGACATAATAATTAGCTAGACATATGTATATATAATATATTTTTGTTGTTGTTTGCTCAGTCATCTCAGTTGTGTCTGACTCTTCACAACCCCATTTGGGGTTTTTCGGGGAAGATACTAGAATGGGGGCAGCATAATGAATAGAGGACCAGACATGGAGTCAAGAGGATCTGAGTTCAAATCCAGCCTCAGACACTTGATACACTTGCTAGCTGTGTGACCTTGTGCAAGTCATTTAATCCCAATTGCCTTGCCTTTCCCCCCTCCAAAAAAAAAAAAGAATACTAGAATGGTTTGCCATTTCCTTCTCTAGCTCACTTTCTAGTTGAGGAAATTGAGGCAAACAGGGCTAAGTGACTTGCCCAGGTAAGTGTCTGAGATCAGAACTGAACTAATGAAAATGAGTCATTCTGACTTCAGGGCTGTCACTCTGTCCTCTGGACCACCTACATGCCCCATGGCAGTAAATCATACAACTCATTTTCAAATGTAAAACTCTTCCTCCAAATTCAACTCTCCACTATACCCTGTTGTACCCTATACCCTTAACCTTACTCTTTAAAGAAAAAGAAAGTCCATCTATTACCCTGTGCTTTTATGATATGACCAGTCCATCCTCTTTTCTGATTATATATTTCCTCAATTATATCAATTATGATACTTCTTGCATATAGGCCACTACTGGAAATACATTGCAGTCTATTTGCACCTACCATGCATATTTTCCACTGTTTTTTGAATCTCTGGAAATGTTCATTACTCCTAGATTGCAGTGCTTCAAAATCTGTAGGCATAGAGCATTTCCATTAGTCATTTTTCCTGAAAGAATGGGCCTTTGTAAATTGGAAATTGAGGGGATGCCCAGCAGTTGGGGAATGGCTGAACAAGTTGTGGTATACTGTATGTGATGGAATACTATTGTGCTATAAGAAATGATGAGCAGGCAGACCTCAGAAAAATCTGGAAAGACTTATATGAACTGACGCTGAGTGAAATGAGCAGAACCAGAACATTGTATACAGTAACAGCCACAATGTGCGATGACTGACTTTCACAGACTTAGCTCTTCTTAGCAACGCAAGGATCCAAGACAACTCCAAAGGACTCATGATGGAAAATGCTGTCCACATCCAGAGAAAGAACTACGGAATCTGAATGCATATTGAAGCAAACTACTTGCTCTCTCTTTTTTGTTTTGTTTTGTTTTATTTCTTCTTCCTCGTTATTCATTCCATCGGTTATAACTCTTCTTTACAACTTGACTAATGCTTAATGTGAAGGCATATGTAAAACCTATATCAGATTGCATGCCGCCGTGAGGCAGAGGGGGCTAGAAGGTAGGGGAGAAAAATTGGAACTCAAAAACTTAAGGAGCTGAATATTGTAAACTAAAAGGTAAATACATTTTTAAAAAATGGAAGTAAATGCTGAAAACTAAAAATAAATCAATTAATTTTTAAAAACTAAAAATAAAATAATGGACCTTTGTGCCAGGAGGTAGTTTGGAACCATTGAATACCCTGCTCAATTTCCCTTAAGCAATTTCACTCACTCTCTTCTTCCTGTTCAGTTTTGTGCCCAACAAATTCATTGCCCATCTCTGTGCTGTCATATGAAGCATTTGATAAAGTCACTTAAGATATACTCAGTGACAAGATGGAGAAATATAGGCATCGCATGACCATGCTGTTAGGTTCTAATTGAATGAATTTTGATTAATGATGTGCCACATATCTTTGATGTCAACTCTGTCCTATTGAATCATTTTAGCAGGTAACTGGATAAAGAAACAGAATATATATTCATCAGAGTTGTGGATAATAATAAATTTCCTAATCATGTGTTTTTCCTTCTCCTAACTCTGGGAATACACTGAAATGGAATGGAATAGAGAGAAGACGGATAAGAAAATAAGGATCCCACATCAACTCAGTGATCTTGAGGTATAGTCTAAGTCTAATATGATGAATTGAACAGGAATAAATATAAAGTCCTGAAATTATTTTTTTAAAACCCTTTTGCACAAGTGCAGGATGGAAAAGACTTGGCTTAACAGTTCATGTGGAAAGGTTTTAATATACTGCAAACCCAGTTTGCTCTGAGTCAGCATCACAATGTGGCTGCCAAAAATGCTAATGCTATCTTGACTGTATTAATAAAAGTATAGTGTGTCCAGAAGGAAGTTAATGGTCCTACTGTATTTTGTGTCATTCAGATCACCTTTGGAGTATTATGTTCAGCTCTGGTTATCATGTGACATTGACAAGATGAGTGTCCAGTGGAAGACAAATAGGATGATAAGAGGATTTGAAATGTGTCTTTTAAGGATTAAACAAGGAATGATGATGTTTACAAGATAGACATTGTCCTGACCACTGAAGTCCCTTTTCAGGCAGCTCCAAGTTGTAGCCTTAGTCATTAAGAGGTAAGATCTGGCCCATTGGAAATCTCTCTTGAAGAAACACCTGAAATGTTAGTTCGGGCATAGAGGATAAGCCTGCCTCAGTTGAGGGGAAATTAGAGAAGATGGAGTCCAATCTGTGAAATGGAATTAATCTACAAGTATTTATTAAGTGCCTAATATGTTCCAGGTATTGTGGTAGGTCCTGGAGATACAAGTATAGAAAATGAAATTATCCCTATTCACAAAGAATTTATATTCTAATGGAGGAGAGGGTAGACAAGTACCTGTAACAGGAGACTGACCAATAAGCCTAGTTCTGATGAATACAGTCAGAGTGCTCATCTGATGAAATTCCTACAAGGACTTTGGAGTATGCGCAGACATTTTCTAACTGGGACTGGTCCACTAATCATGTGATGAAGAGTAGCCTCTTTGATTGACTGTGCAAGTGGGGTTCATTCAAAAGGTATTCGTCAACCTGAGCTTGTTCCTTTTGATCTGACTTTATCTTACCTGAGGTGAACATGTTATTATCTAGTAATCATGCTGTATTTTGACATGAACTTGATGGGACTAATGTTATGTAGAAACTGTAAGCATGAAGCATGATCTGCTTCAACTGCAAATGTAAAGATCATAAAGATCAGCCGGCAGAACCCAAGAACCACCAGGAGCAAGGATGAACCACTGACATTGAAGGTAAATATTTCTTAGTGGTTCCTCACATGGACCTGTGGAGGAGTGGTTTCATATGTAATGGGACCCATATAGAGAGATCGGAAATGCATAGAATTTTTTCCCACCATGTCTGGTTATATAGTCTACAATTTTTTAGGACTTCAGAACCCAATAGATTTCAGGACTCAAGAGTGTTTGGTGATTAGAGAGTTTCAGAATCAGAGGAAAAAACAGCTAACCAGTGAGCAAAGTCCCCAGTATTGGAGACTAAGAACTGAGTAGTCCCATAGTTGGTCTCATAACTACTTCAAGCCCTATATTTTCTCCTTCTTTTTGCCTTAGGGTCCCTTGCTGGGACGGTTCATTATCAAGTGTGCAGACAAATGATAGAAGCACTTTGATGGATCAGTCTGAGCCAACTCTGCCCATCCCCCTATACAAACACACACACACACACACACACACACACACACACACACACACACACACACACACACACATTTGGGTGAGTTTTTTTTAGCATCCATTAAGTATTGTCCTGACCTGATACTTGAAGGAATCCTAATAAAACTGCCCCCAGACTGAATACAGTCACTGAACCTAGCTAGCCACTGCCCTCAGCTCCAGTTCACATATTTGAACGGGTCTGTTGTTGTACCCAATCACAATCACATCCTCCATTTAACCCAAGACAGGATCACAATACCTAATTATCCATCTAGACCACACAGGACCACAATGGCTGGCCAATCAGAAAGCAGAACTACCAGGATGTTTGACCACCAAACCATAGAAGGGACCCTTCCCCTATTACCTAATCTCTTAACAAATCCTTTTTCTGCCTTTCTAATATTCATAATTTCTGTTAGGTAATTGTATCTTTACCCTATAAAAATCCATCTTGCTTTCACTGAAGTTGCTGGTTCCTCTTAGAACCTAGGCCACTTCTGAGGGGCGTCAATCTTCAATAAATCCTCATACATGGATTAGAAGTGGTCCGACTCTGAACTCTTTGAGACAACCCCTATAACACACCATGAATACATAGCAATAATGATATCCCTTTGTGTCAGCAAGCACCCTTGCATACCCAGAATGGCTGCTAGCACAGGTTCTTTGATCTGCTTTTCTGAAGGAAAGTAACTTAAAATGGGTTAAGGATTACAAAGCATAGTGCCTCTATTTGTTCCAGGATCCATGGCCATTTAGATGAAGATTGCAAGGCCAATGATCCTGGAGGGGTGGAATGTGATGGTAATAGAATTTAAAGATCCCTCTGTATTGGCTTGGTTTTTAGGTTGAGTGTTAAAACCCAGAGCTTGTGAATCCCACTTGTGGGATGGACTTGTTGATGTGAAGAGAGAGAGCTGAACTGGGAGGAGCTGATGGCTTGGATTTAGAGAGAAGCCCAAGCAGAGGAGGCCAGAAGGACTTTTGGGGAGCAGTATCATGGAGGCAGAGAGAGAGGAGAATTGCCAGGGGCCAGAGTTGCTGAGAGAGAGACTGCTGAGGGCCAGTTGGAACCATCCAGGACTTTTGAGAACAGCCACCCAAAGCTGCTGAGAACATGGCTATGATGTCAGTATTTTGTCTGTCTGTTCTGATGTTGTTCTGCCAGATTGGTCTGCTGGTGAAGGACAATGCTGTTGTTGCAGAGGTCCTGGAAACTTGCTGTTGGTTAAGAAGCCCTGAAGGAGGATTTTCTTGGTGTATGTTTACAGAAATCCTGGAAGAGGGCCTTGCTGATGTTTTCAGGGTTTCTGGGACTCTTCTGCAGGCAGAGAGTGGATTGAGGAGGACACTGGCAATGTATATTGTGGCTTTGTTAAGCTTTGTCTCCCCAGCAACAGAGATTGCTGAGAACTTGCTTGTGTCAAGATGAAGAAAGGCCCTCTCCTTGGGCATTAAGTGTTGTGATGACATCTTAACCTTATTGTAGCTTAAGGGTGGACGGCCTTTTGCGCTCTCCTGCCCCTTTTGAGAAAGTGCTTGGCATTAATGGATGGTATTGCAATTCAGTTGTGATCCAGGGGTGGGAAACTTTTAACTTTTTGTGCTTTGTGATTGACCAAATGAATATACTTTGTTTATAATTGGAAACTAATCTCCATTTGAGAAGAGAGATTTTGACTACTAAATGAATGTACTGTCCAGGGGTAGAGTAGTATTTGAATTGAATTGAGAACTTACTTGCTAAATGAATTAGTTACAATGTATTTTGATTTTATCTGTTATGTGAATGTTTTTTTGCTTTAATTTGTCACTGAATAAAATAGAGTTACTATTCTGGTATTCCGAACCTCGAAGTTGCCTTTGCTTGGCATTACACCCAGATATGCAGGTCATCTCCTATCAGGTCTGAAATGAAGAGGAACTTCAGTTCTCCTACACAAATCATTAGAAAAAACAAAGAGGAAAAATTCAAAGAAGATTGAGAAGACTGATATGAACAAAAAAGCAAAGCATAGCCAGAAGAAGAACATGCATGATGACTACAAGAATGTAAATAGGGAAAGTAGGGAGAATAAAATGGAAAACTATGTAACTACAGTGACCATGCTTGACCTTGGAGAAGTAAAAAAAAAATGTTCCTCTTTCCCCTTTTTACAGGAAGAGAAGGGGGAGAGACTATGGGTGTGGAATAATGCATAGGCTGTCAGACACAATTGATTTTTGGTTGATTTTGCTGAACAGTTTTTTTCCTCCTCTCTTTTTCAATCTTTCAAAACAGGAATGCAAAGATCCAAGCTTATGGGGTAAAAACTCAACATTTAATAAAAATTGATGGGAAAACTGGAAAATAGTATGGCAGAAACTAGGCATAGGTCAACATCTCACATTATATACCAAGATAAGGTTAAAATGAATAAATGATTTAGACAAAATTGGGAATGAAAAAATGTACTTGTCAAATCTATAGATAAGGGAAGAGTTTATGACCAAATAAGAAATAGAGACGAGTACAGAAGATAAAATAGATAATTTTGATTACATGAAATTAAAAAGCTTTTGCATACAAAAAACCAAACGTAGTCAAAATCAGAAGAAAAACAGGGAACTGAGGGGAAATTTATAGCAAGTTTCTCTGATAAAGCCCTCATTTCTCAAATATTCAGGGAAGTGAGCCAAATTTATAAAAATAAGTGCCATTCTCCAGTTGATAAATGGTCAAAGAATATGAACGGGTAGTTTTCAGAAGAAGAAATCTATGCTATGACTACTCACGTGAAAAAATGCTGTAAATCACTACCAATTAGAGAAATGAAAATTAAAACACCTCTGAGAAAACACTTCACACTGTTCAGATTGGCTAACATGACAGAAAAGGAAAATGGCAAATGCCGGAGGGGACACAGAG
This sequence comes from Pseudochirops cupreus, assembly GCA_028627135.1. Lineage (NCBI taxonomy): Eukaryota > Metazoa > Chordata > Mammalia > Diprotodontia > Pseudocheiridae > Pseudochirops > Pseudochirops cupreus. The sequence goes on from CM053581.1 coordinate 369,523,410, forward strand.
AAATTGGAACACTAATGCACTGTTGGTGGAATTGTGAACTGGTCCAACCATTCTGGAAAACAATTTGAAACTATGTCCAAAGAACTATAAAATTATGCATATGTTTTGACCCAGCAATACCACCACTAGGTCTGTATCCTAAAGAGATCAAAGCAAAGGGGAAAAGACCTATTTGTAACCATATTATTATAGCAGCTCTTTTTTATGGTGGCAGAGAATTGGAAATTGAGGGGATGCCCATCAATGAGGGAATGGCTAAACAAGTCGCGGTATATGATTGTGACAGAATACTACCGTCCTTTAAGAAATGAAGAGCAGGGTGCTTTCAGAAAAACCTGGAAAGACTTATACGGACTGATGCAAAGGGAAGTGCACAGAACCAAGAGAACATTGTACACAACAACAACAATATTGTAAGCATGATCAGTTGTGAAAGACTTAGCTACTCTGATCAAGATAATGATCCAAACTAATTCCAAAGGACCAATGATGAAAAATGTGATCCACCTCCAGAAAGAGATGAACTCTGAATGCAGATTGAAGTATGCTTTTTAATTTTATTTTTTATCATTTTATTTTGTTTGTATCTTCTTTTGCAAAATGGCTCATGTGGAAATACATTTCACGCAACTTCACATGTAAAATCAATATCAAATTGCTTGCTTTCTCATGGAGAGGGTAGGAATAGGCAGGAGGGAGAGAATTTGAAACTAAAATTTTAAAGAGGAATATTTAAAAATTTACATGTAATTGGGAAATATTTAACAAAATAAAAATAGTTGTTTTTTCTTTTAAGACAAGGATGGCTTGCTTGTAGAGGTGAGTAGAAGGATATTTTTAGAAATAAAGGTGACATAAAAGCCAAAGGAATCAATAAAAATAAGATTTTTTTTAAAAGAAAGAGAAAGCACCAATGAGAGGACTAAAATGAGTCCTAACTAGAAGATACGATATATATCTATTATATCATACAATGTATCTTTTATCATTATGTTATATCATATAATACATTGTTATTATATCATACAATGCATATCTAACATGTAGGCTGGTTTTTTTTTTCTTGCATGGGGACGAATGCTCTGGCTCCCCAGGTCCCCACTGCTCCTTTTCTCTGATTTCTTTCCTTCTCCTAGGGGAGATCTGTCTCCCTAGCTGCTAAAGCCTTCCCTTTTTAAATTACCTTCCTCTGTATATAACTATTACATAGCTAGTTGCTTGCATTCTTGTCTCCCCCACTAGAATTCATGCTCCATAAGAGTAGGGACTATATTTTTGTCTTTATTCTTATCCCAGTGCTTACACAGTATCTGGTATGACATTGTCATTTCTTAATAAATGTGCGCTGACTATAATAGGACAGTTTTAGTATCCAAAGGGAAGGGAAACAGTTGAATGACAAAAATTGCAGATGAAGGTCATGGTTCTTAATGGATGATCGGCTGTTGTTATCTGTGATAATACGTCCTGTCATGTGATAAACAACCTCACTCTTTTATGCTAAACAATCACATATGTTTGTGGTGTGAAAATACTGTGTAATCCAACTTCTCATAGAAACAAAAAAGGGGGGAAACATGCATATGAAAGAAATAACAAATAGATCATATGTACATAAACACATGTATACATACATCATTTGTCAGTCATTTATTATTGACAAGACATGTGCCTACCATGATCAGTCAAATATGGGTATGAGTGGGACCACCAATATTCCCCATTCCTTTCGTGGGGATGAGAGAGTTCCATTAAAGTGAGTTTCTGCTTCATGTCTGATGTTTGATGAAAAACATTTGAATTGTGATGTGACTCTTGGCCCCATAGAAGGCTCTTGGGTCTGGAATGTTGCTATGGGCATGCTTGGAATCCAAAGCAGAAAGTTTATCACCAGATGTGTCCCAAAGTCAATGGGTTCCCTGGAAGAAGCTTTTCCAATGTGCTGATAGAGCATCACACTGCCCTATTTTTAGGAAAAGGTATTCTTGCTCTGACATGCTGACAAAAGGGTGAGTTTGTTTCTGTCATAAGGCAGATTCAGGATCCAAAAAGGCTCCAAAGGCTGGATTTCCCTTGAAATGTAATCGGGAAAAAATCAGATCCAAAGCACCAACTTCGCAAGCACCAGATGAAGGGAACCAAGGCCTGAGAGTAGTTTGTCTGAAAATATCTGGATTTCTTAGTGGCCTCCAAGCTCAATAAGAGTCAACACTATGGTATAACAGCCCGGAAACCTCACACAATCTTATGTTATATCAAGAGAAGCAGAGCTTCCAGAAATAAGGAGGTGTTAGCTCTATTGTGGGAAGCTAGTGACAGAGCAGTGAGCCTGGAGTCAGAAAGACCTGAGTTCAAATGTGACCTCAGACATTTGCTAGCTGTGTGATCCTGCCCAAGTCACTTAACTCTATTTGCCTCAGTTTTCTCATCTGTAAAAAGAGCTGGAGAAGGAAATGGCAAACCACTCCAATATCTTTGCCAAGAAAACCCCAAATGATGTCACAACTGAAAAACAACTGAACATCATCAGTCCTACTGTACTCTGCCCTGATTGGATCACACTAAGTTATTTGGTTCAGTTCTGAATAACACTTTTTTGTATTCTGAGTTTTCTTCCCCCATTTAGTAGTATTTTATTTTTTCCCAATTATATGCAAAGATAATATTCAACATTCATTTTTACAAGATTCTGAGTTCTTAATTTATTCTCCCTTTCTTTCCTTCCCACTCCCCAAGATGTTATACAATCTAATATAGACTATACATGTACAATAATATTAAACATATTTTCACATTAGTCATATGAAAGAAGAATCAGAACAAAAGGAGAAAACCACAAGAAAGAAAAAAAAGAGAGAAAATAGTATGCTTCAATTTGCATTCAGACTCTATAGTTTTTCCTTTGGATGTGGACAGCATTTTCCATCATGAGTCCTTTGGAATTGTCTTAGATCATTGCATTGCTCAGAAGAGCTAAGTTTATCAAAGTTGGTCATTGCACAATGTTGCTGTACAAGTTCTCCTGATTCTCTGAGCAACACTTTTTAAGAAGACATGGATATGGAAAGCAACCATAGTAGGACCGCTAGGAGGTGAAGGACCTCTGGCCCATACCACATGAAGGTGCCTTGAAAGAAATGAGGGTCCCTAGTGTGAAGAAGAAAAGATTCAGGAAAGAAAAGCTGCCAACAGGTATTTGAAAAGTGGTGACGGTAGAAGAGAGATTTGATCTATTCATTTGGTCACAAAGAGTAGAACTAGGAGTATGAATGGAAGTAGAAAAGAGAAAAAACTGGGGCTTCCAAACAAATAAAGCTATCACAAAACATCCTGGGTTACCTGTGGGGCAGGGGATAAGCCCCTAATAGTCAACCAACAAGCAATTATCTGGCATCTATGTGCCACACATCTTACTTATAGCTGGAAATACCAAGACAAAAATAAAATCATTTCTGCCCTCAAGGAGCTTACATTCTATTAGAACAGTGGTTCTCAACCTTCCTAATGCTGTGACCCTTTAATACAATTCCTCATGCTGTGGTGACCCCCAAACATAAAATTATTTTCGTTGCTACTTCATAACTGTGGTTTTGCTACTGTTATGAATCTATCTGATATGCAGGATGTATTTTCATTGTTACAAATTGAACATAACCCACAGGTTAAGAACTGCTGTATTAGGAGAAACTTCAAGTGAAGGCTGAATGACCACATGTCAGATGTGTGGTAGAAGAGATTCTTCTTCACATATGAGTTGAATTAGATGACCCCTGAAGTTACTCCCAAAGCTGAAATTTTATGATGTTATCACTCAGCTCCTTGTTTTAAATGCCATCCAACAAATATGTGGTTATGGAGCCCAAATCTTGAGGCAAAGACTCCTGGAGGGAGGAGAAAGGAAGGTTTTCTCAGAGCTATTATCCATAGAATGGGTAGCCATCATCCACATAGCATCAATGGGGCATAATAGTAAAACAGCTGTCGTATGGGGGGAAGGGGCAGGTCTGAAAAATATTTTGACATTGAGAAGGAGTCCTCCTGCTTGAAAAGGGTTGGACTCGTGATATGGATAATTCTCCATGAAGAAGTGACCTTTACTTCCTTAGGAATTTGACTCAAGTGTTTTTAATAAGGGAGAATACTCATAGAAGGTTGGTGTTTACTTTCTCGTTATTGGGGAATCCTTCTTAGCCTGGTACTGTACTCTGTTTCAGGAACAGGAAAACACAGTATTTTTATATATTCCTCCACTAGCAGTGTCATGCTAAAGACAATGCCAACACTTCTAATTCCCCTTGGGTGTTCCAATTACTTGGTGAGAAGAAAGGAGGGAAGGGAATAAATATCATCCATGACCATGCCATTCCAATGGATCCTAGGGGTTCGAGGTGCAGTCTGGGCTTGTCACACTCTGCTGCAGAGATCAGTCACACAGGACGCCCAAAGCAATAGGATCTCCTGATGTCCCTGACCAGGAGGGCTTTAGTCAGACTCAAGCCAAAAACCTCAGCCATGTAGGAAACTAAGTGGAATGTCAACTAATTGTAAACCACCTTCTATTACTAATTCATCTTCTCCAGGTTCACAGATTTAGAGCTGAAAGAGATCTTAGAGACCACTGAATCTGACTTTTAAATTTTACAGATGAGGAAACTGAGTCACAGAGGGGCTAACATAGTAAAACAAAAGAGACTCTCCCAGTGTCCCATAGCTAGTAACTAACTCCCTAAAGCAGGATTTGAGTTCTAGTCTTCCTGATGCAAAGGCAAGTACTCTCTCCACAATGCCACCGAATTGCCTATCTCAGATGGGGAATCAAGACTTGCTAACCTAACACAGAGAATGAAGTACAATTTCCCTTTCTGAAAAAGGAAATGATGGGTTTTAGTTTTTAGTTGACCGTGAGTACCCATAGAAGAGTTAGGCTGCTGCTGCTGTGGCAGCATAGAAGGAGTTACCACTAATGCAGAAGAAAGGGCGATTGATTTGATTGATTGGAGTCAAGAAGATGGAGGATCTAATCCCATATTTACTAGCTGTGTGACCTGGGGGCCAGCCTCAGTTTTCCTTTTCTGTAAAAAGCGTATAACACTTACCATACAAGATTATCTCAAATGAGATAATAGAGATTAGGTACTTTGCAAACCTCAGCTGTATACATTTTAGGTATCGTAATAACGTCTTTAAAAGGAAGATGGCGATACCCCAAAGACAAGCTTTTTAGTCAAAGTGGTGCAACTATTGACATAGTCTAACCCTTTCAATGTCCTTTATCCTTTCACTTCTTAAAATAGAAGAAAATAACTACCTTACCTGATCTCCTATTGCCACTGAACAAATAGGACCTCAGGTATTACAGATTCTCAAAAAATATAAAGCCATAGCAATAGAGATAATCCAATCTGTGAGCCTATCCAGTTACAGGCTTACTGATTTAGAACTCAAAATGACTATATAGGTCATTTAATCAAACTCAGTCATTTTATAGACAAGAAAACTAAGACCCAGGGAAGTTTAAGTGACTTGTTTTACAAGAAGTAGCAAACCCAGGTTTTTTGGCACCAAATTCAGTACTGTTTCCACTGAAATGCCTCTAGTTCAGTGGTTCTCAACCTGTGGGTTGTGTTCAATTTAAATACATCCTGAATATCAGATATTTACATTACAATTCATAACAGTAGCAAAATTACAGTGATGAAGTAACAATGAAAACAATTTTATGGTTGGGGGTCACCACAACACGAGGAATTGTATTAAAGGGTCGCGGCATTAGGAAGGTTGAGAACCACTGCTCTAGTTATTAACATAAGGGACTTTGTTCATTATATAAATATATTATACATATATTTATGTATGTATAATATATGCATAATATATTTATATTATATTTGTTTATTATATATTTATTATAATATAATTATATATTTGTGTGTGCATATACATACATATGTGTGCATGTATGTGTATATATGTATGCATATATACTATTTTTATATATATATATATGTATGTATTACATTCATGTAATCAGAATGCTGTTCTCTCACTAATGTAGCTGATAAAATCACTTTCCAAGGGAAGTATTGCAGGTACCTTCTAGCAAAGAGTTCTGGTTGGTGTTCTCTCAAAAATTCCCCCAGAATTCCTGCTTCTTGAAGATGACTCCTGATGGTTTTAAGGCAAACCAGAGAAATCCTGAGAAGAACAGAGGGCAGAGTCAGAGAGAAAGATGGTGGCCCAAATTCCACCCTGGGTTTCCGTTCACTTCATTCAAGGCGAGCAGCTGAGCATGAGGAGTGTTTGCACACACTGATCATTGTGGGAAGGAATGTTGTCTACCCCATTGGGATGGAAGCTCCTTGAGGGCAGGCACTCTTTCTTCTACTTGTATTTGTCTCCCTAGCACTGTGGTTCTCAACCTTCCTAATGGCGTGACCCTTTAAAACAGTACCACATGTTGTGGTGACCCCTAACCATAAAATTATTTTCATTGCTACTTCATAACTGTAATTTTGCTACTGTTATGAATTGTTGTGTAAATATCTGATATGCATGATGTATTTAAACTGAACATAACCCACAGGTTGAGAACTGCTGCCCTAGCACTTAGTGCAGGACCTGGCACACAGTAAAGGCTTTGTTGACTTAACGTGGTGTGGAAAAGAGAGAAAATAAGAATATCCCAGGCTGTAAGATGTGAGGGGTTGGGTGTTTTGTTTTGTTTTGGGTTTATTTTCCCCTTCTCCAGGCCTAACTGAAGCCAAACCTTCTGGTAGCCTCATGGTTTCCTGGTTAGTGATCTTCCTGTCTTAACTCCCCTCTTGTTCATAGTTCATTGGATCATGGAGGGCTGAGGCTGGTGGATCAGCTCCAAGTAGTCATAAATTGGGCAGCCTCTCTGACCTATGAAGGCTAGACCTGACCACAAGCAAGAATAAATATTGGCATGCACTCAAGATGCAAAATGGTATTCAAGAGGATAGACAAGGCCATGGACTGTCCCCAAAGATTTGGAGCACATTGTTTCCTAAGTTCAGTGAGTATCTAGCAGAATATAGTCGTATGATTTGGAGGCAGAGGACCTGAGTTTGAATCTTGGCTACGACATTTACCAGTTGTGTGACCTCTCTGATCCCTAATTTCCTTATCTGTAAAACAGGGAGACAATAGGGCAATGGAAAGGTTGTAATGCTCCACAAACATGGACTTTTGAAGCAGAAAAGGCATAAAGGATGTTACAAAAGAAATGTATAAGCAAAAAAAAAAGTGGGCTGGTCATGGGGAGAGAGCAAGGGATCACAGATGGGCAGCCTTAATACTCCACCAGTATCTTTCCACTGTCAGCAGAACAAGGAAGCCGTTCACATCAAGACAAGCTAACAAGCATTTATTAAGCGTTTCCTATGCACCTGTCAGTTTTTTTGGTTTAGGGGCTAGGTTTTTATTCTTGATAATTCAGTCTTTCAATTGTTTTTCTTTTCCCTTTGATAATCCTCTTTACTCTTCAGCATTAACCCTCTCTACTTCTGCACAGACCCCAAAAGATGGGCTGCTGAGAGGCCTTTGTTTCCTTGCATTAGATATGTGGGTCCAGATCTCTATCTTGAGTTACCTCTGAGGAGGGGGAGATTGGCTTCTAGAACCCTTTGCCTCAGGCCCCACACAGTCTAGTTTATGCTCAAGGGCCAATATGTTCTAGCATGTCTTAATCTTCCACTTCCCCTCCTTTTCTTCATGTGGGTGCATGAAATGCATAACTTTTTCTTATTGTGATATCTTGGGGACTCCTATAGAGTCGCTGCTCTGGGGAATCCCTACAGATAGAGCCTTCAAGCTTGCTTGTGCCAGTCACAGTGGGTGTTATGGAATCAGCTGGAGGTAAGGACATACTTAAGTAATAAAGTTCTCTGGAGTTAGCTTATGAGATTTTAACCTAGTTCAGAGGTTCTGTCTTATATTGTAAGTTCAGCTAATATTATTCTATACTGCTAGCACATAATTCCCTGTCTAAAATATATTTAACAGGTTGGAGAAATTGTGGAAAGCAACTGTAGAAAGTCATCTTGCTAGCCATGGGATCAATAAAGCATTATTTACTGAAATAAAGGAAGACATTAAATAAGTCAGTGCTCATGGTTGTCCTATGCCAATATAATAAAAAAGAAGGTACTACCTAAATTAATTTACACATTTATTGCTAATCAAATCACTAAGGAAATACTTTCTAGAAATAGATAAAATTTTTAAAAATTCATTTGGAGGAAAAGAAGGTCTTATTTGGTCCACCACCTCCTTTTAAAAGAAAAATTACTCAGTACCCCCTGGAAATCTACTTTCTTTAACCTTTTAACAGTGCTGTTGTTTTTCAAGTCATTTCAAAAAATATAAAATATACTTTTTAAAAAGATGCATCTTAAATTTATTAATTATTTAAAATTTGTGGGGGTTTTCCTGCATTGAAATCTTGATGACACAATATTGTGTCATGTAACTGTATGGTATTGTATTACAAACAAGTCATTAGTGAACATATTCCTGTGGATGCATGCTGGACTTCTCAATAATGCATGACAGACTCGCCTGCCAACACTTACATGTTAAGACCTATCAGCAGACTTAATCACTGATTAGCTATAACTTGCATTTTGTGTGTTTATTTGGAAAATAATGTAGTTACACAACTGATGAAACATGTACAAATGATATTTCAAAATTCTCTTCTCTTCTTTCCTTGTGCTTCCACTGTCTCCTTATTCAATACCCCTTGGATTGTTCTAGTGTCCACTTTGGGAATCTATGGTAGAATCTCAAGAGAAATAACGAAAAAAGTAAAATAGGCAGCTAGGTGGCACAATGGATAGTGCAATGAGCCTGGAGTCAAGAACATCTGAGTTCACATCTGGCCTCAGATGCTTACTATGTATGTGACCCTGGGCAAGTCACTTAACTTTGTTTGCCTCAGTTTCCTCATCTGTAAAATGAACTGGAGAAGGAAATGTCAAACTACTCCGGTATCTTTGCCAAGAAAACCCCAAAAGGGGAAACAAAGAGTCAGACATGACTGAAATCACTGAACAAAGAAAATAACCACATAAAAGAAAGTGCATCTCACTAATAATAAGTAACACGTGACTCAAAACACCACCACCTCTGTCAAGATGCAAGAAGTATGTTTCATCATCAGTCCTCTCATGGTTGGTCATCATTGATCAGAGTTCTCAAGTTTTTCAAATTTTTCTTTACAGCTTTGTAGTCATTGTATAAATTGTTCTCTTGTTCACTTCACCCTGCATCAATTCTTATAACTCTTCTTATGTTTCTCTGAATCATTTCTTGGGGACACAATGACATTTCTTTATATTCATATATGATAATTTCTTGTTAAATTATCAGTCCCCAAATGATAGATACTCTCAGTTTCTACTTCCTTATTATAATAAAAAAGGGGCTGTCATGAATGTTTTAGTATATATGGGTCTTTTCCCTCCTTCTTTTGTCTCTAACAGTAGTATCACTGGGTCAAAGAATAAACTTTTGAGGTGACTTTTGAGGTATAGTTGCAAACTGATTTCTGGAATGGTTGAACCAACTCACAGTTCCACCAACAGTGCATTTATATGCCTATCAAGTCCAGTCAAGTCAACAAGTATTTATTAAATGCCTATGTAGCCATAACCACACTGGTATACCCAGGGTGGCTGCTAGCACAGGTTCTTAGATCTTCTTTACTAGGAAAGATAGCTATTTAAGGGGTCAATAATCTTTTTAATTACATTCACTAATTCAGGGAGAAAATCAGCACCCTGAACTTCAGAGAAAATCCAAAAAAAGAAAATAGAGAAAATACAAGCAGAGAAATAAAGACTAACAGACAAGGCTTTTAACTATTTGAGAAATTAGCACAGATCAACAGATAGATCCAATTGTCTGACCAAGGCAATACATACGTAGTTACCAGAAAGGGAAGCACCAATATCTGGGTTTTTCAAAACTGGGCGGGGGTCCCAGAGTCTCATCTGGTCAAATCACAAGAGCACTCTTCCAAGAATTGAGCCCTACAGCAAAATGCTAACCTCAGAGTATATATACTCTATTTTTTTAGAGCCAGAGGGCATCACAATGCTCTGACTCCATGCTCAATTAGAAATTAACAAAAGGTGTGAAAGCCTTCCTACAAGCAAGCCTCCCCTAAGCAAACTTCTCTTAATGGGCTCCACCAAGAGACCTATTAATGGGTGGGGAAGATCTTAAACCCCATTAACATTATAGATTACTATCTTCCAGGCTCTGTGCTAAATACTGGGGATACAAAAAAAGGCAAAAACAGTCTCTATTGTCACTGAGTCTAAGAATAATATGCAAACAGTGGTGGTGAGCTCCATGAAGGCTGGGATCATCTTTTGCCTCTTTTTGTACCGTCAGTGCTCAGGACAGTGCTTGGCACATAATAGGCACTTAATTATTGATTGATTGAGACAATCAATAGGATAAATATAGCATAGTTTAGAGCAGTGGTTCTCAACCTTCCTAATGCTGCAACCCTTTAATACTCATATGTGGGCAGACTCACCTGGAGACGGATAGAGGAGCAGTGTCTTGGTTCCTAAGATCATTGGAAATATGTGTTTTCCCATGGTCTTAGGCAACCCCATTCGACCCGACCCACAGGTTGGGAACCACTGGTTTAGAGGTAATCTCAGAGATAAAGTACCTAGGATTAAAGGGATCTGGTAAAGTTTCGTGCAGAACATGAGATTTTACAAAGACTTAAAAAAACTCAGGGAAGTCAAGAGGCAGAGATAAGGAAGAAGAGACGTCCAGATATTGGGGACAGCTGCCTAGAAATGCACAGAATTAGGAGATAGAGGAACAATTGGAAGGGAGAGGAATATTTGAGGAAGGATGAGGCCAATGTCACTGGATCATGGAATATATGAAGTAGGGTAAGGTATTAGAAGAAGACTAGAAAGGGAGAAAGAAGATAGTTTCTAAAGACGGAGAATTTTAAATTTAAAAGACAGAGAATTTAAATTTAAAAGACAGAGAATTTTATATTTGATTCTGGAGATGATGAGGGTCTGCACCAGGATGGTGGCAGTGTCAGAGACAGGAAGGAAGATATTGGGAAGGCAAAATCAAAAGGACTTGGCAATAGATTGGATTTTGGAGGATGATAAAAAGTGAGGAGCCGAGAATGTTGTTCTTGTTCCTCCTTCTTTCGGAAGAGGGCCAATCACATCATGGGGTGATATATTGACTTTCCCATGAATTGGATTTAGGTGAGGCAGAGTCGCACAAAGTTTTCAGCCTCAGTCTCTCTTCCAGAATCATCAAAGTCCAGTGGCAAGACAAAACTAAAAACAAACAGTGGTGGCTTGGGATGCATTGGATGACCTTGGCATCTTTAATGTCTGACCAAGCTCTAAGCACTCCACAGCACCTGCTTCAGCTACCTGCATGGCCATTGGAACAAGTTACTCTCATTCTCCCATTCTATCAGGGGAAGTCTTCACATTCTTGGCGTTGTGACATTTAAAAAGTTCGAGAGACATAGTTTTGGGGTAATCAATTATTTTATTAATAATGCTGGCATTTTATTAATAAGAAGGGTCAACGACACTTTGGAAAGCCAAAGACCCCTTGTGGAATCCACCCAATGTTTATATGCCATTGGAAGGGTGGTTATTTCCTGAGGATGGCTGTTGATTCTGATTGGTTAACAAATAATGAGAGAAAACAAAAATTATAATGGGATAGACCTATTCTAATGAGGGGCTAGGGAAACTGACTTGGATCATGTCATTTACTTCCAAATTACAACAGTCCTGACCAATTTAATCAAAGAATTTATTCCCACACAAACCAGAGTAGAACACAATGGGCAGGAATTCACCTAGATAAGATAGTGGGTGGAGTAAATTGTTGGCAGAGGTCAGTAATGTCCTTCAAAAGTTGGGCTTCAAACAAAGAAATAAAACAGGAAAAAAAAAGCCTGGATCTCCCCCAAAATTTGTTATTGATAATCATTTCTCTCAGGGTAGACACCCCTCTAATTCACTGATGGGTTTGAGGCCTATTGGTTACTCTCAAGCTAGTTTAACCCATCTGAGGAGATCTTTTATAGCTTCTTGGAGTCACAGGTGAGAGGCAGACACCAAAGATGGATGAATAGCCCTAAAAGGGTTTGACAAAACCTCACATCAGAGATGCCTGCTCTCCCTGAACACCACATCCACACCAGTGGAGGATGCAAGCCTGGGTGACTGATAGGGTGGCAGTATCCTTGTCAGTAATAGGGGAGTTAGAAAGAGGAGACAGACTGGAGAGACAGGGGAAGGCAAATTATTCAATTCATTTTTGGACATATTTAATTCAAGGTGTCAGTAGAAAATACAGTTCAAGATATGTAAGTGGCTAGTAAGACTAGAGAGAGGTTAAGAATGGATAAATAGATCTAAGAATTACCTAAATCTTCCCTCCCACATTCTCTTTAGTAATAATTGTCATTTTCCTTTCTTGGCTTCTAGTTTTATCAATATGATAGGTATAACACGGATATTTCTATTATTTTTCTTAGTAATTAACATATATGAAAATATGTTTTATATGATATGATGTCTTACGTGTATGCTCCAAAGGGCAATCTGGAATTGCACTGGCAATTGGTGCTCTGGGCTGAACTGGGGAGGAGTCATCTGGATGAGATTAAGAGTGAGGATTCAGGAAGAGAAATCCTGGCTAGTGGTTTTAATAGCAGCTGCTAGAGCATGACTTCTTTGATATTACTATTAACTCTCAGCACAAATCAGTTGGCTCCTGTGATGAATACCACGTCTGTAGCACCAATGCAGTTTCATGAATGTCCCTGTCAACATCACCAACTCCAGTCAGATGTGATCACCACACATCCTCTAGCCTATGAGATACAGGCATTCCATCCAAACAAATGTTCCTCAATTAGCTGAGAGCTGATACAGTACTCGGAATCTTCCCTGGTTTCCTGGAGATCATCAGAGCTGTCAACAATCTCAGCTAATTTCTAGCCCCGGCTCAGGGAGGGCAGTTCTTTAGGCATGTGAACCCTCTGGCTGATAGCCTTCTCTAGTCTTGAGAGGAAAAGATTCTAATACCTGCTATAAATCATGGTCAAGACACAACCATCAGACTATTTATGGTTATACTGAGTAGGGAGCTCAAAATGTGCCAACTTCTCAAGGAAACAAGAGAAGAAAGGAGAGTCATTCAACCAGTCGATAAGCATTAATTAGGCAATTATTAGTGCCAAGGTACAGGGCTAAGCCTGTTGTTATTCTTTGTCCTTCCTTCTTGAAGTGGACCATGACACCAGGCAGGTGAAGCCTTGACTTGCAAGTCAATCAAATTTAAGTGTGGCAGGGCTGTGCAAAGTCACCAGCCTCATTTTCTCCTCCAGAGTCATCTGGGGCCAGTGGTCACATATAAATCAGGACGACTGGAAATGGCCCCCCAAAAAGTGGCACAAGACAGTCCCTGCCCTCAAGGAGCTGACAGTCTAATGGGAGAGACAACATGCAAACAACTGTACTGTTGGTCATCCTTTTCCAAAGAAGACCAATGACATCACAGGCTATGTCTTGACTTGCATGTGTGTTGGATTTAAATGAGGCAGAGTTGTGCAAAGTTGTCAGCCTCACTCTCTCTTTGTGAGTCTTTGAAGTCCAGTGGCAAGATCCAAGTCAAGTTAACCAGCCATGACCCAGGATGCAGTGGATAACCTGGGTATCTTCCATGCCATCTACCTGAGATAGTTTGCTGAGGTGTACCCTCTGCACATGCTACAGCTTCTTGGAGCCAAAGGTGAGAGGTAACAGGTGGGCACCAAAGGTAGGTGGCCCTGAAAAGTGCTCAACAAACCCTCACACCAGAAGTACTAGTCCTCCCGAAGGCTCTATATACCCCAAACAAAATATGGAAAAGATTAACTGGAGACAATAGAAGGAAGGCACTAGAATTAAGGGGGAGTAAGTAGGAAAGGCTTCCTTTCCAAGGTGGAGTTTTAGCTAAGACTTAAAGAAGGCCAGAGAAACCATGAGGCAGAGAGGGAGAGGGAGAACATTCCAGATAAGGGAGATGGACAGTGGAAATGCCCAGAGTCTAGAGATGGAGTATTGTGTATGAGGAACAGCAAGGACACCAGCGTCTCCAAATCACGGAGAATATGAAGGAGAGGAAGGTATAGGAAGACCGGAAAGGTAGAAAGGAACCAGCTAACAAAGGGCTTTGAATGTCAAACAGAGGATTTTACATGTGATCCCAGATATGATTTTATTGGAATTTATTGATACAGCATTGTGTCAGAGGCCAAAATGTCACTGGATCACAGAGTATGTGGAAGGAGTGACCTGTAAAAAGACTGGAAAAATAGGAAAGTGCCAAATTACAAATGACTTTAAATGAAAAATAGAGGATTGTACATTTGATCCATGATGTAATAAAGAACCATTGGGAAAAGTTGGCGAAGAGCATTTGCCCCACGGGAAGCTGGGACAGGACCAAAAAGAAGCAACCAGAAGGAACAGAAAAAGGAGTGAAGCTGGCATCAGGAAAAATCTGGGTTCAAATCTTCATAACAGCCCTTCTTGTTCTAAATCTATGATCCTGGTGGTCCTCAAAATGAGCTTTCCAAAAGACAGATTTTTATTCAGTTCTTTAATAATTTGTTGTTGTTCCATCATTTTCAGCCGTATCTGACTCTGTGACCCACTTTGGGGTTTCCTTCGCAGAGATTCTGGAGTGGTCTGCCATTTCTTTCTCCAACTCATTTTACAGATGAGGAAACTGAGGCAGAGCTAAGTGACTTGCCCAGGGTCACACTGCTACTAAGTGTCTGAGGACAGATTTGAACTCATGAAAATGAGTCTGATTCCAAGCCCAGTGGTCTATGCACTGTACCTTCTAGCTGCAAGGCATGCACAATGATTACAACAAAGTAAATAATGACAATACCAAAAAGGGAACAAAATTCGGGTCCAACAGAAAGGACATTGCCAGTACCATACATTCGAAGTTTAAAGATCTCTCTTTTCTTTCTGTTCACAATTAGCAAATGGCAAAAGAAGAAACTGATGACCAAACACCACAACGTTGTAGGTGGTACCATTCAGTGTTTAGGGGTACATATTTTGAATGAAGTATCTCGTGTCAATAACGTTTGGTTTGTACATTTTGTTTTAAGTCAGAAACTGTTTAGTTTTGTTTAAAAATAGATGCCAGAGGAGGTTTACTCTGGCAAGGCAGCCCTTACCACCAGCCTTGCTGCTCAGACCAGACAGTCAGCTGATATCGGCTCCCCAAATCTTCTCCCCCTTATCTTTGGCCAAGGACAGGTTTAGAAAGCAGAGATAAAAGAGCTGCTTGGCGGTGAGCTCTGGACAAGTCTGAGCTGGTCTCCCAAGTGGTCCTCTGTCTGTCACCCAACACTCATTCCACTATCAGGAACATTTTGCTGTTCTCAAGATGAACGGCTCTTACCACATAAACAACAGGTTATAATGGGACAGAATGAAATACCATTGGAGCCATCTGTAAAGCAGGGACCCTGACTGCTCTCAGATCCTTACCCCTGCTTCTGTGAGAGACTGGTGTTCACCATGCACCCAGTCTCAGGATGGGGAACACCATCCGGGCCCTCATTGCCTTTGTCCCCACTAACGAGTGCCAGAACTACCTGCTTGGAGACCTCCAGGAGATGCCATTGGACAAGATGGTGGACCTGAGCAGCAGCCAGCTGAGAAGGTTCCCCTTACACGTGTGCTCCTTCAAGGAGCTGGTAAAGCTCTACCTGAGTGACAACAATTTAAACAGCCTTCCCCGGGAACTGGCACAGCTGCAGAACCTTCAGATCCTGGCCTTGGATTTCAACAATTTCAAGGCCTTGCCTCCGGTTGTGTGTACCCTGAAGCAGCTTTGTATCCTCTACATAGGGAACAATAAGCTATGTGACCTGCCCTTGGAGCTGAGCTTGCTGCAGAATCTCAAGACCCTCTGGATAGAGAATAACTGTCTGACCCAACTGCCCGAGGTCATCTGCGAGTTGAGCCTTCTCAAAACCCTGCATGCTGGCTCCAACGCCCTGCGGCTACTTCCTAGGCAACTGAGTAGACTCCAGGAGCTGAGGACCATCTGGCTCTCAGGCAACCTGCTGACCCATTTCCCCAAGGTGCTGCTCCACATGCCCTTCCTAGAGGTCATCGATGTGGATCGAAACAACATCTCCTACTTTCCCAGCCTGGTTCACCTGTCAGGCCTGAAGCTGGTCATCTATGACCACAACCCCTGCAGGAATGCCCCTAAGGTGGCCAAGGGGGTACGGCGCGTGGGGAGGTGGTCAGAGGAAACCCCCGAGCCTGATCCCAGAAAAGCCAGGAGGCTCCGGATGGCCAAGCAGGAGGCTGGTGAGGTCCAGGCACCTGCTCCCCCTGTGCCTCCTCTTCCTGTGCCTGAGAAACATGACTAGTGCCTTCCCTACGTGTTCATCTGCACTTTACCTTTTCTATGGCTCATTGGCACATAATTTTCTGCATATTGTTTCCCCCATGAGACTCCGAAGTCCTCAAGAGCAAGAACTGTCCTTTGCCTTTCTTTGTACCCTCAGCACTTAACACATGCCTGGCACATTGTTTGTCCACCTCTTTGTGACCCCATTTGGGGTCTTCTTGGCAGAGACATTGGAGTGGTTTGCCATTTCCTTCTCCAGCTCATTTTACAGATGAGGAAACTGAGGCACATGGGGTGAAGTGACTTGCCCAGGGTCACACAGCTAGCAAGCGTCTGAGGCCAGATTCTAACTCAGGACTTCCTGACTCCAAGCCCAGTGCTCTATCCAATGCACCACATAGCCTCCTCCACCAGGCATATAGCAAGTGCTAATCAATGCTTGTTGGCTGACTTTGCTTTGGACCCAGCTACAGAACACTCGTGATTATAATGAATATTCCTTCCCTGAACAATTTCTCCTGCATAAAGGAACATATGGGAAACAGCTCTTGTTCTCATTAGAAGAAAATGGAATATCCAGTGACCAGCCTTTCTCACAACTACCCCCACCACTCTCAAACCCAGTTAACTGAAGAAAAGTCAGCGTAACACTACTCAACCTCATTTGCCCCCTTAGGATTCTGCAGTCCTGAAGCAAAGAAGTTGGAAATGTATTCTTAGAGCCCACAGGCTTAACTTTGTGTACCTAGCATCTAGTGCAATGGCGTGCACATAACAGTACTTAGTAAATCCTCAGGAGAGCTGAATTTAATTCTTCCTAAAGAGTGTGCCTTAAAGGGGAAGCTGTTTTAACAGATAAAACCATCACCTCTCAGCTGGAGGGCCCTTATCTTACTTCAATGGAACTATGGTGTTAACAGTGTTTATATTCATCCCACCCATGGAGATCACAATCTATCTAAGGTCCCTTTTGGGTCCAAATCCTACAAAATGAACAAGGTAAAGTCTACATTGGGAAAGTTGACTCTTCCTCTAGTAGGCTGGGCAGACATACTGCTCAGATCGGAGCTATCCAAAAAGAAAATGTTTTCATTAACCCATGGCTGTTTATGTGACATGCTAACATGTTCCTTCCTGGGGCTGAAATTATTCTGCATTACACATTAAGAGCACTTAAAATTGTGTTCCCATCATTGTCTTCAGAGTCAGACTCAGTCATGGAAAAATCTTTTCTCTTAATGAAACAAATACTCTTGAGACATTTTCACTGTAGCTCCAAACCCACTCCACTTAATGTTTCCCTACCACCCTCACAGAGCTGCTAAGCCCTGACTGACATTAATGAACCTGAAAATTGGTTTGGCCTAATTTAGCCAATTTCCCATAAAAGTGCCCCCCAATTAGTGCCTGCTTCTAATTCTTTTACGTCATTCACGATCATCTGAAAAGTAGAGACTTTCTTTAGCTGTGCTCTCATTAAGGCCATGTGTAGACTGGTATTCTGGCTGAAATTCCGAAGCATTCTATCTTTCTACTTGTTTAAATAGACGAAAGGCAACCAAACCCCAAACCCTGGTTCTCTTGGTGTGAAAGTAACTTCATCAAGTAAATTCACATCTCATCAGGCTAGTAGGACTCTAAGTGGTAGGTTAAACATTTATTCACTTGCTTAAGAAAATAAATGGAAGCAAATGTGAATTGCAGATGGTGTTGTACTCAGGATCACCAATGTTTGTCTATTTAAAATTAAGGTCCTGGTTTGATTGAGTTTGTCAGGTATTTCCACAGGCATTTTCTATACATCTCTGTAAATAAAACAAGAGCCTATTTGCAATTATCTTTAGATGCATGCAAATTGCACGCCTTTTTTTTCTTCTTGGGAAAAAATTAATTCACTCTCAGTCAACTGTTGTCAGTGGCTTACTTATTAGACACACACTAACTTGTTTAATATATTCAGAGTACGTGAATATACCGTCTGACCAATCAATCTGAAAGCATTGCATGAATGCGTCTTAATGTCTTGGAAAGGTTACTTCAAAGTACCATCTTCCAGCATATTGACTTATATAAAAACCTCCTTGAGAGAATAAGGCAGGGCGGGGGGAGAAAGGAGCGATTTATGGGATGATTTTGCATAGTTTCCTCTCTGGCCTCCAGGACAACTGGACTTTCAAAAGGTACTTGATGGTTATTTAGGTGCAATGGAATTATTGAAACTGGCAAGGATAAGTTTGGGGCATTTACCCCCGACTAAACCAAATCTGGATCATAGATGAGAACAACAAAGAATATATGTAAAACACTGTGTGTACATTAAAGCGTCATCTAAATCTCATTATTTTTACTTATTATTATTAATATTACCATTATATTCCGTCTGTATGGCAATCCATTTTTGGTCATGAATTTGTGACACCCTTCTGGACTAGGTCTCCTCATGCTTCCTAAATTAGATGATGGAAGCTAATTGTTCAACAAATGGAATTTTGGCTATTGATTATAAAAGTAATAATTGCTATCATTATAATGAAAATTAACATTTATATAACACTTTACGGATTACAACGTGCTTTACACATATCGTCCTATTTTTGTCCTAACAACAACCCTGGTAGGTAGATGCTATTATGATCCCCATTTTACAGATTAAAAAAGAGGAAAAAGAGGTTAAGTGACTTGCTCAGTCACACAGCTATCAAGTGAGGCTAAATTCAAACTCAGGTCTGTCTGACTCCCAAGTCCAGTGCCCTATCTACTGCGCCACCAAACAAAGAAGGTCATGAATTTAGAGCTGAAAAGACCTCAGGGGTCATAAAGTCCAACTACCTCATTCTATAGATATCAACTGCAGAGATAATAACTAGCCCAGAGTCACACAAGCCAGTATGTACCGAAGGTAGAACTTGTTCCCAGGACAAGCCCTGAGTTTGACCCAAATAAACTTGGTTTGACCTCCAGCCTGAGGGAAGCTCTCTCTATGCCACGTTCTCTCTCTCAACATATGATCTGACTCAGCTGAATAATCTAAAAATTATTGCATTATATAATTGCACCAAAGCTGAATGAGCTTTTTATCTCCTACCGATATGATCAATAGAGGAGTTAAAAAAAATACTAAAAAGAACAAATTTGGGGAAAGTACCTTACTAGGGAACAAGAAGGCTTTCACAAGTAAGAGTCAACAATGAACCACATCTTCAGCATTTCCTAACTTATTGAAAAATGAAGAAAATGTCAGATACCACTATGCTTACTGCTTGTTGATTTTTTCTTAAAGCATCTGATTTGATAAGTAAAATGTCACCTAATGGGCACTTTTACAAAGTGTCTCCCATAGACACATCAGCATCAGGGGGATGTAAGCTTATCAGATGTTTGCCTCAGCAATAGAGGAGATCCACCATGGCGTCCAAAATGGAGGAGAGATTTCCTATGGATAGTGAGGTCTTTCAATTATTCCTGTTTACAGATAACACTGTGCTGAGTGGGTTAAGACCCAGAACCCTGCAGAGCTTCCCAGTACGGATCTGTTATTCCTTAAAGGATTTTGGTCTGACCATCCACACAGGAAGGACCATGTAGTTGCAGGATGTATGTTGCCCAGATTTCAGATAGAGAACCTATAGAGCTTGTACATTAGTAAAATATATGTAGCACAGACGACACAGATGGGCAACAAATTGGGTCCAGATTTGAAGAGGAAGAGGAGCATAGACTGCTTTTGCCTTTGTCAAACAGCAAAGCTTCTTTATCAACCCCAAACTTCCACTGAAAGCAAAGATTCATCTTTAAATAAATAATAATAAATAAAAATTAATAAATATAGTATTGATTCTATGAAACCAAAATAAACATATAAACCAACATCTTTAAAAGTTCATGCAGAAAGAAACTTTTTGGCTTGGTAGATAAAGCTTGCTTACTAATCAAGAAGACCTAGGTTCAAGTTTTGTCTCTAACACACACTCCTTTAAATTTTTTTTTTAGGGTGGCACAGTGAATAGAGCACAGCCCTGGAGTTGGGAGGACCTGAGTTCAAATCCCGCCTCAGACACTTCACACTTACTAGCGTGTGACCTTGGGCAAGTCACTTAACTCCAATTGCCCCTCCCCCCCAAATTTTTTTTTTGTTTTTAATGTTTATTTTTTAAAACTATTCCTGAATTCTCTTTCTCCTGTCCACCCCTCCCACACCCATTGAGAAAGCAAATGTGATATGAATTATACATGTGAAATCAAGAAAACATATTTTTATATTAGCCATGTTGCAAAAAATAGTAAGAAAATTTTTAAAGTGAAAAAAGTATGCTTTGATGCACTTAGACTTAATCAGTTTTGTCTCTGGAGGCAGATAGCATTTTTCATCATAAGTCCTTTGGAATTATCTTGAATCACTGTATTGATCAGAAAAGCTAAGTCATTCACAGTGGATCATTGTACAATATTGCTGTTACTGTGTGCAGTGTTCACCTGGTTCCACTTGTTTCATTTTGTATCAGATCATATAAGTCTTCCCAGGTTTTTCTGAAACCATATCATTTGTCATTTCTTATAGCACAATAAAGAATCATAATCATATACTATAACTTGTTAGCCATTCCTCAACTGATGGGCATCCCCTCAATTTTCAAGTCTTTGCCACCATGAAAAGTGGCATCTATACAAACAGACCTTTTTTGCTTTTCTTTGAGCTCTTTAGGACACAGCCCTAAGTAATGGTATTGCCGGGTCAAAGGGTATGCACAATTTTATAGCCCTTTGGACATAGTTCCAAATTGTTATCCAGAATGGTAGGATGAGTTCATGACTCTACCAGCAATGCATTGGTGTCATGATTTTTCCACATCCTTTCCAACATTTGTCATTTTCCTCTTCTGTCATATGAGTCAATCTGAGAGTTGCGATGTAGTACCTCAGAGTTGTTTTAATTTGCATTTCTCCAATCAATAATGATTTAAAGCATTTTTTCATATCACAAGTTTTGATTTCTTCTTCTGAAAACTGCTTTTTCATATCCTTTCACCCTTTATCAATTGGAGAATGACTCATATTTTTATGAATTTGACTCAGTTCCCTATATATTTGAGAAACAAAGCCTTCATAAGAGAACTTCCTGTAAAATTTCTCCCCAGTTTCCTGCTTTCCTTTTTTTTTTCTTTTTAGAGGGGGGAAGGCAGGACAATTGGGGTTAAGTGACTCGCCCAAGGTCACATGGCTAGTGTTAAGTGTCTAAGGCCACATTTGAACTCAGGTCCTCCTGACTCCAGGGCTGGTGCTCTATTCACTGTGCCACCTAGCTGCCCCCTCCTGCTTTCCTTCTAATCTTGGCTGCATTGGTTTTGTTTGTGCAAAGTTCATATAATCAAAATCATCTATTTTATTTTCTGTGATCCTCTCTATCTCTTATTTGGCCTTCATTCTCCCCTTATCTATAGACCTAACAGGTAACATTTTCCATGCTCCCTTAATGTGCTTACAATATCACCCTTTTTGTTTCAATCATGCACCCCTTTTGACTTTATCTTGGAATATGGTGTGAGATATTGGTTTATATCTAGTTTCTACGAAACTGCTTCCAGTTTTCTCATCAATTTTTGTCAATAGTAAGTTCTTGCTCAAAATCCTTGGATCTTTCAGTTTATCAAACACGGGATTTCTATGGTCATTTACTACTGTGTGTCATGTACCCAATCTGTTCCATTGATCCACAACTCTATTTCTTTTTTAGCCAGTACCAGATTGTTTTCAGGATTACTACTTTGTAATATAATTTTGAAATCTAGGATTGCTAAGCTGCCTTCTTTCATATTATTTCACTTGATATCCTTGTTCTTCCAGATTAATTTTATCATTTTTCCTAGCTCTATAAAATAATTCTTTTGGTAGTTCAATTGAATAAGTAAATCAACTTGGGTAGAGTTGTCATTTTAATTAAATTGGCTCAGCCTACCCATGGGCAATTAATATTTTTCCAGTTGTTTAGATCTGCTTTATTTGTGTGAAAAGGGTTTTGTAATTGTGTTCATATGGTCATACGTACTTCTTATATCATGGACTGGTCACTTAACCCTAAGTAATTCTCTAAGATTATAAATTAAAGGGGCAAGTGCCAATCTACATTGACCTTTCAAAGACTTTAGCTTAAAAAAGCCAAGGTCTCCCACTACATTCAGAGCCATCTCTAGGTATCCGGATCTATATCTCGCCACTGGATCCTGAAGGCTCTGGAGGAGACATAGAGGCTGGTGGCTTTCCATAGACCTCCCTCATTTAAATCCAATTTACTTGCATGCCATGGCATCACCTGATGTCATGGTCCTCTTTGAGAATGAATAACAAATGACAACAACAAAAACAATAACACTGGTAGAAAGAACCTGTTCAGTGGAATTTCCCTATGCCCTTTCCATGAAACTCTTGTACGTGAAAGATTATTTTTACCCTAAGTAAAAGAAAGTTAACTAAACAGTAAAACCAACTACCATTCTTAACACAAAACCTGTATGAGGGTCACGTGACAGCAATGTAGGTTTTTCCTTGTGTGACCTAAAAATACCCAGAGCAGGGCTTCTTTTCGTGTGTTTGTCATACAGCCCTTCATCAATCTGGTGAAGCCCTATGGATGCTTTCTCAGAATAATGCATAAAATGAAAAACAAAGGCAACCAATTATATTGAAATTCAGTTGCTGATATGTTTAAAACCAACAAATGCATAGATCCCATGTTAAAAACCCTCACTTAAAAGGTACTTTGTCATCTTTCCCCAAACTGTTCATGTTTCAATAAATCCACTAAGCTCATTCTGGCCTTAGATTGCACTCGTTTCCTTGCAAGTGCCTGACAGAATCCGTAGCTTCCTTCGAAGCCTCTGCCTCTATTGATCCAGCTGCTAGCATTAAAAAATAAAACAAAAAAAAGCTGGCATTTATATATATTTTGAACTTACTTGTTTGTGTAAATGTCCTTTCCTTCTAAGCTTACAAGAATGTAAGTTCTTTGAGGGCAGAGCTTCATTTTTCTTCTTTCTATTTCTAGAGCCTAGTACAGAGCCCAGAACAAAGGAGAACGTTAGTAATTGTTTGCTGCATGAACTGAAAGCATACATGACCAATGCCCTAACAGCTCTACTAAATAGCATAACACTTAGACTTGCACAATTACTACCATCCATCAAGTTTTCTTTCTTGAATGAAAAGATTAAAAACAGCCAAACATCAAAGGATGCATTTTTTTTCAAATCCTCTGAGTAACAATTAGTTTCATCTTTGCAAGAGAAAATATCACAGCCACTCTAGCCCTAAACATGAGAAATCTAATTTTGAGATTAAATGACTCTGCCTTCCCATCCTTGCTCTAACTAAATTAGAAAACACATGGACATGATTGCCATGAAAATTCTTGTCCCATTTCCTTACAAGTGAATTAGAATCTTTCCTTCCCACTATTATCTTAGAACTAGTATTTGACAAATTGTCTTTTTCTAGGTGATAACAAGACTTTAATGAAGATTTGAGGTTTTCTTCTTGTTCTACCAAAAACTGCAAACTATCCTTCTCCTACTCTTCTATCTCCAAATCATATTCTTTTTGTTATCTTCAAGTTTACACAGATTTTTAAATTATTGTACCATCCACCAGTTATGGGGCTCAAGCCTCAAATATTGGATAAATTTACTTCCCTCTACTAAATATAAGCAAAAGTATTTCCTGTATGCTCTCTCTCTACAAGGTATCATTATAACATTATTGGCAGGAAGCCACAATAATAAGGACCAAAACAAAGCGGTTCTAGAAAAGGGTATGATGATAAACATATGACATGGTCTTTTACTATTTCGGTTGCTTTTCTTCCAGATTTTTTTTGATATATCAATGTTCTCCTTTAAACTGTGGTGCCCAGAACTGATAAAATGTCAAAATAAAGCCTATAACCAAAGCTTTGGCAAAGATAAGGTAATATATCAGTATGCATAATTAATTGTAAACCATAATTAAAACACCAATAGATTTTAATACCTGAGTGGCTTAAATGTACCGTATTTCCTTAAAAATCTGAACAGAAGAGTTTTGTTTCATTTGGTGGTAATCAACAAGCCTTCAGTCTTCACTTCTACCTAGAATTAGTAATGAAAAAGAAAATCAAAACAGTAATTAGCTCCTCCATTCAGTACACACACACACACACACACACACACACA
>CM053581.1:369548586-369570734 GCA_028627135.1 Pseudochirops cupreus
AGAATTGAACTCTCTGAAATTAAGAATGAGCCAAACAAAAAACGACTTTGTATGACAAAAAATATTAAAATAAAATCAAAAGAAGACGCAGAAAATATAGGATACAGGGGTAGGTAGGTGGCACACTGGATAGAGCACTGGTCCTGGAGCCAGGAGGACCTGAGCTTAAATCTACTTCAGACAGGCTCTGTGACCCTGGGCAAGACACTTACTCTGTTTGCCTCAGTATCTTCAATTATAAAATGGGAATCAAAGCACCTACCTCAAAGGGTTATCGTAAGGATGAAAGGAGGTAATATTTGTAAAAAAAAAAAATGCTTAGTACAGTGCCTGGCACAGTAGGAGCTATATACTTATTCCTTTCCCTTCCCCTCCCCATCTCAGTTCAGAAACCAAAAAATAAATACAACATAAATTCTGTGGAATGATTTGCCACAACACTGAAGTTATAACTGGATCTTGATTTATTGAATATTTCCATTTTAGGCAATAACAAAGTATTGAACCAAATAACTAGCTCACCCATGCTGGTGGGCAGGACTATTATTAATCTATCCAAACTCTAAACTACAGAAGCTTTTCTGCAATTATTTTATTACATTAGGGGTTAGCACAAGACTTATGATAACAGAAGACAAATTAAAAGCAAGTTAAACATTGGAAATTTTATTTCAGTGCAGAGTAGGAGGAAATGAACTTTTAAAAAATCAACTATGTTTTATCTGAAAATGAAACAGCAAATAAATTAGATCCATGTTGAAATAGAAGTCAGTTTAAATGTCCAAATTCAGGGATATGCTTTGTTTCAGATAAGCTTCTGTTCCTTCGTCTTCCTTAAGAGGTGCAGCTCCCTCCAACAACTTTGTAATTGAAATAATTGGCCCCAGAGTCCTCTGGGATATGGGAATGTCTAACATGGGTGGTGATCTGGTACACGTTTTCTGCAAAAAAAAGAGAAATGCATTTAAGAAAAAAGTCGTCAATAATATATCACATTTCCATCTTTCTTGATAAGTCTTAAGACATTCTTTTCTCCCCACTCTGCCTTTCAAAAAACTACAAGGCAATTCATGTAAAATTATGAGAAATTTTAAAAGGGGCATGATTTTAATCAGACATAATCACAAAGTTTGGCCTTTAACAAATCTTTTTTTAACTAATACCATTATAACATTTTTCTATTTAAGAAAACTATTTTCACATCCGTAACACTACTTTCCTGATGGGGATATAAAAAAAAATTTACTGAATATAGACATCAGACGTTCAGGATTTTCCAAGTCCTTGTCCAAATAGTGAACTATTTATATTTAACAAAGACATGTTCTTTGGTATTCACTTAAGTGTCAAAAGGATTCTTCGTGATAGAAACACTTGCTGACAGACTGATTTATGGAAGAACATGGAAAAATGGCCATGATGAGCAGGGTCATTAACGTACTGCAATTTTCACTGCTTGGAATACATATACCAAAGAGGTTACAGATCCACTGCTCTATCGGTATTCTTTTGAAGAGGGAGTCTCATTTAATGTTAAAAAGCCTAAAGAAAATCAGCCTTACTTTCTACAAGACAGATGGTTATTTGGAATAAAGAAATAGTGATTAGCGGCAGGTGCTCCAACAACAGAAGAAACAGGAATCAAAGGAGGAAATAAGAAAACAATGAGAGTTTAGACACCCCAAACCTACAAGTGGAAGAGACTGGACCAGTGTGCCCCTTAGCGCAGGGACTTCAAGCAGCCTGCTACAACTGCAACTGCAAGGACTAACCAATAATCCAACACTGACCAAGTCTGGGCCGCAGCTCAAGGTCTTAAGGATATAAACAGTAAGAAGATGCAAAGTCTTGCCCTCGATAACATTACAGTTTGGTAGGAGACAGCACACATGCTCAGAATAACAATATTTTCACTGCATACAAAAGCCCTTTCTTCACAACAAATCTGTGTGGCAGGGAGGAAAGAGTAAGTCATACTTTAAGCACGTGCTAATTGCTTCGTGTGTGCCAGACTGTGCTAAACTGGAGGAAGAAGCAAAAACTGCCCCTGCTCTCAAGGAAATTACATTTTAAAAGGAAAAACGGGAATATACAACATGAAAGCAGAATAGACACCAAACAAGCTAGGTGGGAGACAATCACTTAGAGGACTCCCAAATCTCATCCTTGGTATCGACTGAAAGAACAAGCTCACCCTCAGTGTGGGTGGCTGAGATGGAGCAAGCAAGACCTGAACTGGGCTTCTGAAAAAAGAAAGGGCTAGCAGACAGAAGTAGAGATGAGTCGGTCAGCAGGGAATGCAAGAAAAGATAAAGGTCACAGAGACAAGAGGACAAAGCATGGTGAAGTCAGACTAGGTGGGAGAGGACGCAACAAGTCAGAGCCAAAATGAGAAGTCTAGGCTTGTTTCTGTAAGTGATGAGGAACCACAGATGCTCAGAACTGATGTCAGTTATCCAAGCTTTATAATGTTATTCATGCTTTTTAAGAAGGCATGGAAGTCTAGAATGAAATAGAGTATGGAAATGGTTTAGATATACTTCAGTTACCTGTGAAATTCATTTAAGTGAAACTAGAGATTTTCACAAAATAAATAAGGTACTAGTTGTAGATGGTACTTCAAAGGGTGTTTAATGCATTTGTCTACACTGGAAAATATGAAGTAGCAGTTTGATGGTGGGCACAGCAGATGATCTCATGCCTTCATCATCTCTAAAACTAAAACTACAGAGTGCTGTCAGCTCCAAAAATCCTACAATCCTAATACTGCCCTGTCATTTTAAAAGATCACCAGCAGAACATGCCCCTTTGTACCATAAGCTCCCAACTAACTTGTTTCTAAATTTAGTGTATCCCATATAAATTTAGCCTACATAAACAAAACCAAAATAATAATAATAATAATATCCCATAGCAATGACTTTTTTTAAAAAGTCTGTCTGCAACACAATTGTCCTATTTCCCCTTAGACCAAATTGCCATACAAAGCCAACCTAAAAATACAGTTTTCATTAGTGGAAATTAAGTTATTAGCATATCACGCAATTAAAGTTCTGTAACTGTTCACTGAACATATTAAATCCAGTGAGCATTGTAGGTTCATCTAATTACTCATTGAACCTCTCCCCACCCCTCGCCAAAATAGAATTTATACAGCCGAGTAAACACCTCTTTGGTTCATGTCTGTCTGTTTTATTCAATTACAACTTTGTGACATAAGAACCCCAAACTTATCCTGCAGAATCTGTTAACATTATTTTCCCTTGGCAAGATACCTAGTTTCCTTACTACAAGATGAACCATGTGGAATATTTTAATTGGCTTTAAAACCACTCCTCTAATCTGGGTTGCATGAAGGTTTTGTTCTCTATTTGTGAGCAAATCTTACCAGAGTTACAGAAGCTACACGACTAGATCAGAAAACCACTACTTTAGAGTTAGAAGACCAGAAGTCATTTTGGACATCCAGATCAGGAGAAGGGTATTTGCATGGCCACATTAGAGCAACAGAGCTATGATGTACCTGTGGGTCCTCTAACTCCAAATCCAGTGCTGCTTCTCCTTAGATCATGCTGAAAATGTTTTAATCATGTAATAATTTCATTTGTTTGATGCCACTTTTCCAGTTAAAGAACAAGAATGGGAGGATTCAATGAAATATGAAAAGGCCTCATGAAAAATGGAATGACATCTTCCAGTCATGACTTGCCTTCTAAATACCTCATGAATAACCCCCAGAAGAATTAATGGTGGCATATTTTTCTGGCATTTCCTCCCAGCAGTTCCCTCCTCTAATCCAACCCCTTCTTAAATCGTAGGGTCTTGCACTCATTTTGTCCAACCTCTCATTCTGCACACGAGCAAACAGTCCCAGAGGCAGGATCTCTTCTCAGGGCCTTACCACCCAGCTGGGAGTAGAGTCCAGCCTGGTGTCCAGTGCTGCTTCTGTGTGACTGTGCTATACTGGTGTAATTATGGATTACAGTGTAACCAATATCTCCATTGGTACCTTTCCTTTCTCCACAAATCTATGACTACTGGGTTTTCTCTCCCTTCAAGGCCCAAGACATTTTAAAAGAAAAATCTTTAAAGACAATTTAAGACAACTTAGTCTACTTAAGTATTCCCTTAAATAAAATTTCAAATACCTCAAGACAAAAATACTGCTTTTAAAGTAAAGAATTAATAATAAACAAGCTTTTCCAGATTTACTAATGGGTTCAAGGAATCCATTTCATAAGTGGGCAAGGAGTTGTCCAAGTCAAATCAATTAGATCAGTTAAAATGAAATCTTGGGCAGAAAGGCAGGGAGCTTTTAAAGTTTTAGTCTCTAAACAATGAAATCTTGGCATGGTCCAGTCTTTTTTCTCTAATTCATAAGTTTTAAAAAACTGTTTTGGTGGCTATTAGCTTACAGTGATTAAAAATATTCTTCCCAGGTCCCATCAGATTTGTGGATTGTTATTTTTTTAAAAAACACCTATTTTGTCTAATGGAGCAGCTTTCCTCAGAATCTGATACATCTAAGAAAAACCACTTAAAATGGAAAGCAGCATGTAAAGGAATATTCTAAGGATGTGCTTAAGAATTCTGTAACTCTCTTAGTTTGAAGTTAACTGTTCTTTGAGGGCAGAGCCTATGTCTTATGCCACCTCACACCTCACTCCCAGTACTCAGCACTGTATAAGGCTCTTAATAAATTGACAGTGAATGAATGATGCTGTTTTACTAATATTTCTAAATACTGTGCCAATAATTCAGAGACGTGCAGTACCTTGGTGCTGCCTTAATAATGTTGTCTACACGAAGAATCACTTCTGCTGCTTCAGCCGCACTCAACAAAACTTGTCTCTTCACTTGGAAACTTTCTGTTATACCAAGCGCAGCCATATCTCCAATGGTACCTTCTTTCATGTCTTGAGAAAAATCAAAATATTAGCATAACAACATTTTAGTTAAAATTTTGAAAATTTTTACACTTAACACAGCAAAGAATGATATTTAAAGTTCTCAGATTTCTTTTTAAATTTAAGACTGAACCCGTCATTATACTTAACTGGATATGATCATTACTATCCTTAACAATGAGGACACCCAGGAAAATTACTGACTTGTATCAAGCCGACGCCACATGCCACATAATGTACAAAGTGCTGGAGATACAAAGAGAAAAGGGAGACACGTCCTAGCCTAAGAAAATCTATATTCTAATTGGGGGGAGACAAAACAGTTCAAGTGCAGGACAATGGCAACGCCAAGCTATCCTTAGGGTGACACCGCAAAGTGGATGGAAGTGCGCCTTCTGCGGGGCCACATGCATGGAGAAAGTCGTTAGCAGGGCCAGATTCTGAACCACTGGACAGTAACAAGGACTTTGGTGACCAGAGTTATGGAACATGAAACCAAACTGCCTGATTTTTGGGGGGGGGGGTAAGGGGGTACTGTGTGAGGCAATCAGGGTTAAGTGACTTGCCCAGGGTCACACAGCTATTAATCAAGTATCTGAGACCACATTTGAACTCAGGTCCTCCTCACTCCTGCACTACCCAGCTGTCCTGATTTAAATAAATCCACTGTCTAACCTAGATTATAAATTTTCCAAATATCATTTTTTTAACATTACTATATAGCAATCATTAGATTCCTTTAGAATTTAGCAGTGGCAGAAAACTGAGACAATGCTGTTGGAGGAATCTTAATTATCTGAAAACCCCACAAGACTGGCTTTGAGACATTCAGACTGCACCAGTTTCGGAGATATTCTGTATTTTAGCCAATTCGGCATTGCAGTCAAATTTAACTTTTTTTTTTTAAGTCACTGTCTGGATCTTTTAAAAAGAAAATGATCTTTCCACGGTCTTCAGAAGCTGTGGCTGCCCAGGATGAGGGGCTAGAGCACCTACAGAGACAGTTGGCAGGTCAAGTCTCCACATTCATTCTGTTGGATTGATGGATGAAAGGGCTGCAGGTGGTCTGGGGTGAGGGAGGGGCCCTGTTATTGCTGGGGCTCTCAGGCACAGAGCTGTAAGCTGCCTCCTGGAGAGGTGACGGCAGTAAGAGAGTAATACGAAATGCACGATGTGATCTAAATTTGAAATGAGAGTAAAATGCATCCATTTTTTGAACAAAATTACAAGAGTACTTCTGATACCATCCTTTATATGCTCTTTAGCATTTTTAACCATGCTGGTCTAAAATCCTCATCAAGGGCTAAGTACTAAGGAAAGTACTGTGTAGCACCACCTACCAAATCAGCGCCATGGAGTACTTTTCCTTTCCTTAAGTAGATATCAAGCTAATTTGAAAACAGAGAAAATTACATCTCCAATAATTGCCTTTAATGAGTCCATCATATAATTCAATTCTATAAACTTTTATTAAGAGTCAAGCCAATGGATTATGCACATACAGCCCCCCTGAAGTGGCTGCCCAAGGCAGGCGGCACCTTCAGCAAGCTCCCATTGCTACAGGAGTCACTTGTCAGTCCCAAATTACTTCAAATCAGTTCAAGGGCATCTGAGTGTGCTTTTCCTCTCAAGAAGTTGTATTTCATGAATTATCAAAGATTTATATAATCATGAAACTGACAGCAACTTCCAGGTTCAAGCTCTCCTACTGCAGAAATTCTCTCTGAAATATTCTTTACAAGCGGTTACCCAGTCTCTGCTCGAACACTCCCATTAGGGGACATCTGACTGGACCACAGAATCAAAAGATCTAGAAGTAAAGAGTTCTTACAGGTCAGCCATTTAGTCCATCTATTTTCCCGATGAGGAAACTGAAGCCCAGGTGAGGTTACATGATTAATCTAATAAGGTCCCATAGGTAAACACACAGCAAAGATATTTGAATAGTTCTGGAGAAAGTTCTCCCTTATACCGAACCAAAGGTGATTTTCCAAAATTCCAGTGACTACTACCCCAATTTCTAGAGTCTGCTCCTTCAAAGAGTATTACTCCCTCTTTCACATGACAGCCTTTCAATTATCTAAAACGGGTTTTCACAGACCAGGTGAAGTTTGAATTCAATCTAAGGGTCAAATTGAGGACCCTACAGCGACACATGTGGCCTCAAGGCCACAGGTTCTCCAGCCCTGATCTAATACCAAATACAATTTCCTTCTAAATCTTCTTCAGACTAAACATACTCAGTTACCTCAACTGGCTTCCATATATATGGCAGTTTCCAAACACTTTCCCACATTGGATTCTTCAACATACTATTCGTTACAACTCCCAAGTGACAAAAGTCACTGTGATGGGTTGATCATTTGATATGTTTAAGAAATAAACTATTTGGATTCTGTTTCCATGGTGAACTAAGCTGATATGTGCAATCTGGAAAAGTGATTAAGACCTAACCTCAAACAAATGACAAAAACTCTCTAAAATATGATTAACAGTTATCTGCAGAAACAGCTACTTGCCTACCTATGCAAATAAATACTTTATGCCAGACAACACATACAACTTGTTTCAATCATTTTACTGTCTGTGTATTTCAGGGACAAAGAACTGTAGGAATTTAGGGTGCTTTTTAAAATAAAAATTATATAAATATAAAGAAAGCCTTGTTTCTTGTTTAAATTCAATGCTGTTTCCCTGTTCTGTTCAGTCATGGCAAAAGATAAAGAGAACAGGTTTAAACTAGCATTAATTAAACTGCTGAAAAATAAAATGCCAGCACCGAGCCCTGAATGAATGAAGGGCACTGGAAGCCTGAGATTCAGCAGACAACCGCCCTGAGCCTCAATTCCTTAACTGTGAACATGAAGCCAATAACCTGAGATCTATGATTTACTTTTTAAAAAATATGATCTGAAACACTAACAATCATAAACATTTCAAAATGCAGACAGACAACAGAAAAAGAAGACTATATAAAACTCTGAACTACACACTGTGTAGTGGGTTTTAAACACATTAAACTTGACATGGCACTAGTATACTTCTTTTCAGAATTTCCTTCTGCTGTTTTTAAAAATGCATCACTGTCCCCCCTACATTATTAAACAACACCCCACCATTTCCCCCCAAACTGTCCCTCTCCCTCAACCCCAGCCCCAATAACAAGTATTGTCATGCAGAACAAATTCATACGTCGGCTTTGTTTGAAAACGTAAGACTCATTCTGTATCTCTAGTCCATCACCTTCTCTTATGAAGAAGTACAAAGCATGCCTCACCATGAAGTTTTCTGGAGACAAGACTGAATGAAGTCTGCCCGACTTATTTTCCTTCACATTACTGAAATCATTTTATAAACTGTTTTCCTGGTCTGTTCACTTCACTCTTTGTTATCAGCTCACACAAGCTCCCTGATGTCTCTGATATGTCTCGTCATTATTAACAGCACAAGTATATTCCATGACATTTACAGATCAAAACTGCCCAGCCATGGCCCAGGTGACGGATAGCCCTCTCCTGTGTCCAGCTACCCCATTAAGTGCATCAGTGCCCCTCTATCCCACAGCTCCCCCCACCCCCAACAAGTGTTATTTTCTTTTATCACCTTTGCCAATCTGACAGAGTAAGGAGGAACCTCAAATTTACAATTCACATTATTAATGATTTAGAGCCATTTTTTCACCTGGTTGTTAACAGTCTGCACTTTTTTCCTCTTTAAAACAGCCTGGATCCTCAACCTCAGGCTTTAGTCTTAGCAATAGTTAATTTCTGCCAATAGAGCAGAGGTGGGGATATGGGGAGTTAGGCCCAGGGCTGGCAGTCCCACTCTCAGTGTAGCCCTTGCAGAGCTAAACAGGAGCCTCCAATACTCTCTTCAAGGTGGTACCACCCTCAGGTATGACGTGATGAATACATTGGGGAGGAGTGAGATGTGAGATCACTGCAGCTCCACAAGCAGATGTGCGCTTTGGTGTCCCATCATGGAAAGGAAGAGGCACTAAAAAGGGCTTCTTGTTCTGGTATAAATTTATAAATACTCATTTCATGAATTCTTTCCTGCAAGGCCAGGGTCTTGCTTTCATTAAGTTAGTTGGAGAAATTTACAGCCCAGTACACCACAGATCAGAGAGCAAGCGAGACCACCAAGCTCCAGTATTCAACACTGGCACACTCCCAAAAGTTATCTTGGCAAATAATCACTAATGAGGATGTCCTAGATGCATGCTCTCTGCTAGAAGCGTTAAGGATATACAGATGTGAGATTTCTTCCTTCCAAGAAAGGAATATTCAATAAATTGTTCCACGTCATTCTCTAATCATTAGAAGATGAGACCGTCAAATCTGAGTCGTGCATTTGCTTGACATGCATGTTTGGAGCAAGTCAGAACTGATCCTCCACCAATTAAGTGACCGAACACCAGGCAGTCATTTTCCATTGATGTATACCCCATGAGATGTCTCCTTTCTAGCTATGTTCATCAGATTCTTGCTTGGTTCTTCCTGTGGCATGAAATATAACTGTGCTCCCCATCAAGAGAACCTTTTCTGTTGTCTACCACAGAATATATATTTAAATTTTATTCTCTATTTAGGACTTAAACATCAAAAGAGTATTTTCACATACATAGCAGAACACAAGGGATTATTTCATCTGGGTTTACTTTTTGGAGTTCTCTTAACCCATAATTAATTAGTACCTTATATTCATCCCAAATCTCTCCTCCTTCTCTCAGCCCAACTCCTAAAAAAGCCATTTACACCCTCTCTTCTTACTCTACAACTCCACTAGGGCCTTTCATGTTAGACAGACCTTTCATGTAATCATCTCTCCTAAAAATCTGCTTAATTTTTCTCTGCACTCTAATCAACCCTAAATTACTGAGATAGTTTGTTAAAATACCATAAAACTATGCAAGGATGATTTCTGAGAAGAGTATATAGCCAGAGTTCTTCATAGAATTTTAAGTGCAATATATAACCCCATAAGTAAGCTGAATGACTCTGCACAAGTTCAAATTTATTAGATGGGGATTACAGTCTCAACTTTTTTTTCAGGGTTATTATGAGACCCCACCAGAATGGGTATTTGTAAAGTATTCTTGGCACATAAAGAACTGTATAAATCATAGATTTCATTTAACCACCCCAGTACAAAGGTCCAAGAGTCCATTCAAACAAGTAAATATTGGTTTCTTACCAAGTCCGTATGTGTTTCGGCCTTCACTGTGGGCAGCACGGAGTTGAGCCACCAAATCTGCACTGTCATAACCAGCATTGTCAGCTATAATGGTTGGCAGCTATACAAAGAAATAAACAAGCAGTGAATACTTGCTTCACTTTAAGAAAGCCCATTTGTCTCAATGAATTAACATAGCTTTCTGTAACCAGTAAGTTAAGAGCTTAGAAACACAAAATCTCTTCTCTCTCTAAAGAGTAACAGGACAATCTTCCTTTTTAGTCATTACGTGTCTTGTATTATTGATGAAAACACTCTGACTACAATTTAATAAACAACGTGAAAACAATGCTACTCCCATAACATGACTTACCATTCTCAAAGCTTTAGCAAAAGATTCCATTGCAACAGCTTCTTTGCCTGGCGTTCTGATGGCAAGTTCTGTAACAGCATGGGCCATCAGCATCTCAGAACAACCTAAAAATTAGAGGAAAAAATACTTATTCTTTTCTTTAAACACAGGGCCAGTAGGTAATGCATTTATCAGATGAATCCATCCTATAAAATCGTGTTGAAAAAAAAATCAACAAGAAATAAAAGTCCCCCACAATATACTAAAAAAATGATATGCACGGATCTAATTATTATAATCCTGAAAAAACAATATAAAATACTTGGGAAACAATATATGCTACTCACCACCACCATAAACAGTTCTAGAATCTTTCACAGTCTGAGCAAGAACACAAAGAGCATCATGCAAGGATCTTTCTGCTTCATCTAAAATCTGCTGTGTGGCACCACGTAGTACAATAGTGCAAGCCTCACCTAAGCAGAAAAAACAAAAGAATCAAATACTCTTACTTCTTAAAAAATGACATCTAACATTCACATAGGACTTTTAAGGTTGGCAAGGTGTTTACAAATTTTACTAATTTATTTTCTGTACTGCCTAAAGAGATAAGGATATTTTAAATTCTGAATCATAAGTTTTAGATAAGAATGACAAAGGGAGTGAAAGAAGACTCTCACTTCCATAAAACAGAATAGAAAATAAGCGCCTTCTTGTTTGGGGAAGGGGTTTTTGCTTTCATGTGGGAATCGGGAAGAAGGAACCCAGGGCCTTTTTCAATCCTCATCTTTGGCAACTGCTGCCTCAAACTTAGCTATATGAGAGACCGAAAAACTTGTGTCTGGAAGAGTAGCTGTGAAGATGATACATGCTTTGGTACTGGGTTAGTATAAAATCTAGTGTGTCAAGGAATGGGACTTGTGATCCAAAATTATGTAGATATGAAAGGAAATAAAGGAAGAAAGATTTTAGAGGTGGTGATGCTTGAGATGATGAAGAAGGTTTCTTATAATTTAGAGTTAGGTTTGTTGTTAATGACTTTAAAAGTGTTCTCTGCATTTTATTAAGTTTAGCTATTTGTTAATTAGATGTAATTTTTGGTATAAATAATATGGGGAAATTCTTAATTATTTATTTGAATTCAGGCAGAGCCCAGTGATCTTGAATCTCAAAACCCCAGCAGATCTAAAGGAAGAATCAGAGGTGTCAAACACACGGCCTCCTGGTCACATTGCAGCCGGCCGCACTCCTGGAGTAGATTAGAGCCAATTTAACATGTAATTGTGAAATGTTTAACAAAATAAATAAAAATACTGTCCAGTGTAGGTAATGTTAATATGTGGTTTTCCAAGCCAAGTATGTGGCCCTCAGGGGTTAAGCGGCGCAATTTCTATTTGACTTTGGTACTGCTTATTCAGTGTCATACAAACTACCAAAAAAATTTTTATAGAGCTAGAAAAAAATAACAGCAAAATTCACCTAGAAGAACAAAAGGTTAAGAATAACAGGGGAATCAATGGAAAAAAAAGGGAAGGAAGGTGACCTAGTTGTACCAAATTTTTCAAACTGTATTATAATGGTGATTACTGCTATAATGATCAAAACAGTCTGATAACAGTTAAGAAAGAGTGGTGGGTGGATCAGTGCAATAGATTAGGTACACAATATATTGTAATAAATGACCATAGTATTTTAGTATTTGATAAACCCAAAGATCCAAAGTTTGGGGACAAAAAACCCACTATTTGACAAACACTGCTAGGAAAACTAGAAAACAGTACGGCAGAAACTAGGTACAGATCAATGTCTCACACCACATACCAAGATAATGTCAAAATGTCATTGACAAAAAGGATAATACCATAAGCAAACTAGGAGAGCATGGAATGTACCTGTCAGATCTATGGATAAGAGAAGAATTTAGGAACAAACGAGATAGAACATTACAAAATGTAAAGTGGATAATTTTGATTATATAAAATTTTAAAGTTTTTGCACAAACAGAACTGATGCAATCAGAATTAGAAGGAAATTAGAAAACTGGGGAGGGAAGGGAGTATTTATAGCAAGTATCTCTGACAGAGGCCTCACTTCTCAAATACAGAGAGAACTGAATCAAATTTATAAGAAGACAAGTCATTCCCTGGTTGGTTAAAGGTCAAACAATAAATAGGCAGTTTTCAGAAACCAAAGCTATCTATTGTCACATAAAAAAATGCTCTCAATCACTACTGATTAGAGACATGCAAATTAAACCATCTCTGAGGTAACACCTCACACATATCAGAGCGGCTAATATGACAGAAAAGGAAAATGACAAATCTGGGGGGGGGGGCATTAATACACTGTTGGTGGAGTTGTGAACTGATCTAACCATTCTGGAGAGCAATTTGCAACTATTATGCCCAAACTGCTATAAAGCTGTGCATTACTCCTACTAGGTCCGTAACCCAAAGAGATCATAAAAAAAGAAAGAGAAAAAGACCCACATATACAAAAATATTTTTGTGGTGGCAAAGAACTGGAAATTGAGAGGATGCCCATCAGGTGGGGAGTGGCTGAACAAGTTGTGGCATATGATTGTAACAGAATACTGTTGTGCTATAAGAATGATAAGTATGATGATCTCAGAAAAACACGGAAAGACTGACATGAATTAATGCAGGGTGGAGTGGGCAGAAGTAAGAGAACACTGAACACAGTAACAGCAATACTGTACCATGATGAACAACTGTGAATGACTTAGCTATTCCCAGCAATACAATGACCCAAGACAATTCCAAAGGACTCAATGAAAAATGTTATCTGTCTACAAAAGAAAGAACTGGTGGCATCTGAATACAGACTGAAACACAGTATTTTCCCCTTCCTTCCTCCTTTCCTTTCTTTCATTCCTTCCTTTTTCCCTTCCCCTTTCTTTCTCTCGTTTTGAGTTTTCTTCCACAAAAATAATTATATTTTGAAATATATTTCACAGAATTGCCCATGTATGATCTGTATTAGATTGCTTATTATCTCAGGGAGGGGTTAGGGAGAAGCATAAAGGGGTATAATTTGGAACTCAAAACTTAAAAAAAAAATTAAATGATCAAGAAAATATTTTCCACTATATTCTATACATAGGAAAGTGGTTTTTTTATGTTTTGAAACAGAGATTCTTAACCTAAGGTCTGTGAACTTGTTTTTATGTTCTGATAGCTTTAGCCCAACACAATTATTTAGTCCAACCACAATCTTCTGTAATCCTGTGTATTTTATACATTTAAAAACATGATGCTGAGGAGTCCACAGGTTTCACCACACTGCCAAAAGGGTACAGGACACAAAAAAGGTTAAAACTCTTGGTTATGAAAGATAATCAAAAAAGGTTAACCAACAAACCAATCTGCAGGCTTCAATAACTAATTTCAGCTGCCTGGAAAATTAAATCCCATGTAATCCTATACAACCACAGTGGGTTTTAAAACCGCCTCAACTCAAGGTTCTAAGACAGTGGTTCTCAACCTTCCTAATGCTGCGACCCTTTAACACAGTTCCTCATGTTGTGGTGACCCCCAACCATGAAATTATTTTCATTGCTACTTCATAACTGTAATTTTGCTACTGTTATGCATTGTAATGCAAGTATCAGATATGCAGGATATATTTAAATTGTTACAAATTGAACATAACCCACAGGTTGAGAACCGCTGTTCTAAGACAACTCCAAAAGATTCATGATGGATAATGCCATCCACATCCAGAGAAAGAATTACCAAGTCTGAATGCAAATTGAAGCATACTAATTTGCTCTCTCTCTTTTTTGTTTTGTTTCTTCTTTCTCATGGTTCATTCCATCAGTTATACTTCTCCTTTGCAACATGACTAATTTGAAAATATGTTTAATGTGAATGTATATGTACAGCCTGTATCAGACTGCATGCTATCTTGGGGAGGGAGAGAAAAACTGAAACTCAAAAGCTGTGGAACTGAATGTTGTAAACTAAAAATAAATCAATATTTTAAAAATGAAAAATTGCCTGACACTCTTAACACAAAGCATGTATAGCTGTAACACAATAATTTTTTATAAGACACTATAATTACACCCACAGAACATGTGTGTTTACCCAGTGCTACTCCAGAAAAATGGATGAGCTTGTCCTCTCCAATCATAACTTCTTCAATAAGTTTGCAACTTCCTAGCTTCACCAGTTCCGGGTGATCAAAAGTTGAGGCAATTTCACCACCTATACAAATAAATTTGCACTGATTAAATGCATGGCAGACCTAAAACTCCCATTTAATAATGGATGCCCAAACATGGACGAAAACTTCTAAGTGTGACTGATTATGATATGCGTATCACAACATGAAGTATCTGATAATTAATGTAACAAATTATCATTAGTACTAATTGTCAATGATTTCTTAAATGTCAAATCCAACAATTTCCTCAGTCCTCACTCTTTCTTGACCTTTGGGAAGTTTGTGACACTGTTCATTATCCTCTTTCTGGATACTCACTCTCTTGTCCAGGTTTTCCTGGCACTGCTCATATCTCCATTTAAAACGAAGCCCATTTAGCATATTTCCCTTTCCACTATGTACCTTAGAGGGTCTGTGCTGGGCCCTCCTCTCTTTTATCTCAATACCTTCTCTCTATGGTCTCATCAGTTCCCTTGGATTCAACTCTCATCTGAATGCAGGATTCCAAGGTCTATACATCCAGCCCTAGCCTCTCTCTCCTGAGCTCCATTTCCATATCACCAACTACCTACTGGACATTCCCAAATGGCTCTCCCAGAGGCATCTCAAGTTCAACACGTCCAAAACAGAACTATCTTTTCTGCCAAACCCACTCATCTTCCTTACATCCATATTTCTTCAAAAGCCAAACTACTATCCTCACTCCAAGTTTGTAACCTCAGTGTCACTCTCCATCTCTCAAATCTAATCAGTTGCCAGATCCTGTCCATTCCACCTCTACATGTCTCTCATCATCCCCTTCTCAATCCTCTTATGCTGAATAACCTCGGTCAGGCCTCTCACTAGCACGACTGTAGCAACTTCTTAACTGGCGTTCTTAAATTGGAGGCAGCTAGTAGGAAAGTGGATAGAAGTAACGAGCCTGGAATAGAAAGAAATGAGTAGAAATGAGTAGAAGTGGATAGAAAGTAACGGGCCTGGAATAGAAAGAAATGAGTAGAAATCCAACCACAGACACTTACTAGCTGGGTGACCCTGGGCAAGTCACTTAATCTGACTCAGTTTTTTCCCATCAGTAAAATGGGGATAATAATAGCACTAACCTCAGTGTTGCTTAGAGGACCAAATGAAATAATATTTGTAAAAACTTTTAGCACAGTTACCTAACACATAACAGGCGTGATATATATATGCTTCTTTTCTTTCACAACTAGTCTTTCTTTTTCCAATAAACTCTTCCCATATATCTTAAGTCAACCATTCTCAAAATGTAATTCACACCTCCCTGGGTGTTCCCAAGACCCTTTCAGGAGATCCAGGAAGTTAAAACTGTTTTCACAAAATACTAAGATGTTTCAATTTAATTTAATTAAATATCAATAGATATAATCCAACAAAGTTGGGGATCCTCAATAATAGTATAAAGGGGTCCTGCGACCAGAAAGTGTGAGAATCACTGGCCTAAGTAACATTTCTAAAAATACAGATCTAAGCATGTCATTTTCCTCATTCAAAAACCTCCATGGGTTCCCAATAGTGAGCCTAACTAGGGTTTTTATACAAGATCAATAAAACAAGCATGTGTTAATAAGCCCCTCCTAAGACACTGACAACCCTTCACAATCTGGCCCCAACCTAGTTTTTGATGGTTATTCCATATTACTCCCCTTTTCACATACTCTACGATGCAATCAAACTGCCTACT
Source organism: Pseudochirops cupreus (assembly GCA_028627135.1). Lineage (NCBI taxonomy): Eukaryota > Metazoa > Chordata > Mammalia > Diprotodontia > Pseudocheiridae > Pseudochirops > Pseudochirops cupreus. The sequence continues at coordinate 369,564,914 of CM053581.1, forward strand.
GGCTGTTCCTTGTACCCGACCTTCCATCTCTTCTTGGAACAAATCCCCTCCCTTCCCAAAATCTACCTTGTAAAATTTGCAGCCTCCTTCAAAATTCAGTTTAAGACAGCCTCTCACATTCGGCCTTTGCTTAACCCTAGTTACTACACAGCTCCAAAACAAAACAAATTTCCAATCTTTCTTTGTATTTTATGCTTCCTTACACACAGGTATCATCTCTTTTGACACAATATAAGCTCCTTAAAGCGAAGGACAATTTTATTTTTGTCTTTGTAAATTCAACATCTAGCATAGTGCCTGATATATACTATGGTTGTTACTAAATGCTTATTGACTGATTAATCATTTATTTCCCCTGAATCCAATCTTAATACTAGACTTTTTAGGACAAGTAAATTTAATGTATTTAGAATTTAATATAATCATATACCTGTACATTCTTTGTAAATCTACTTGCTTCCTTATAGTTCAACAAACATGAAATGCCTACTGTGGCCTGACTATGCCAAGGACTGAGGATAACAATGATCAAAAATAAAGTGCCTGTTCTCAAGGACTTCATGTTCTACTTGAATAATACAACACATATACATATAAGTAAATATTATATAATCTAAGGAGGGACAGTGTATTAAACGAGGCCTTCCCAAGAGGAGATCTGAGCTAAGTTTTCAAAGTTAAGCGTTCTAAAAGGTAAGAACTTAGGAAACAGGGTAGGGAAAGATGGGGAGATACATGCAGGTAGAATTTACTCAGAGAATTAAAAGTAAATTTTAATATTTGCATAAAAAACACAAAAGTGAAAAGTCCTTTAAAAGATTATAATATAGGCCACATATACATGCTCTTGTTTTCCGTACTATTACCTGTGCTACTGACTCTCTCACAAACAACTGAGAAGTGATATATTTAAATCTTAATCCACACCTCTACTTTCAGGAACTTTCTTTTCTTTTTTTTTGCTTTTTGGAAGGCAACTGGCGTTAAGTGACTTACCCAAAGTCACACGGCTATTAAGTGTGTTAAGTGTCTGAGGACAGATCTGAACTCAGGTCCTCCTGACTCCAGGGCCAGTGCTCTATTTACTGCGCCATCTCGCCACTCCATTTCAGGAACTTTCAAACAAGTATTCAGAAATAAATATCTGTTGAGTGACTAAAGCAAAAGATGAATAAAGTTCAATGTCTGTTCTTTACCTGTCACAAGGGCTAGACGTTCCACACCTGCAAAGTCTGCATGTTCGATTGCCATGACACCAGCAGCGCCAAATAACTGTTCAGGGTAATTATAAATCAGCTGCCTACAAACAAAAGAAAATTATGCTTTAAAAAAACCTCATATTTACACAAGCACTGAATCACAATGATGTAAAATGCATCCATACCAGAACCAAAACAAACTACGTTTGTAAGGACTATGTACTTTTCACAAGTCAGCAAACGTGCGGCCTACAATTAAATGTGAGGTTCTCAAAGACACTGAATGCCACTTTACTTTCCTCCTAAGGAAGACTGCTTAACAATATTGTTTGCTGAAAGACTTTACTTTTTATATTCTTACTCTACACATTCTCGTTTTCCCATATAATTTCAAGTATAAACTAACTAGAACAGTAATCACACTCAATTTAATTACCACCACTTTACACATTTAAAGCTTTCCTCCCAAGCCTTCAATTTCTGGAAATAATGAACCTTCAATACAGGCAATTACAGTAATACAACTGCAACATGAGGGCTATACTGTAATTTCCTGATTGCCTGACGTCAGTTAAGACTTAGTGTAGTTATCCATTCCATATCAGGACTTTCCCCATCGAGGTTTCTCTCTCTATACAATAACACATGAAGGCCAACAGACAATACAGAAAAAGTTTAGAAACTCAGAAATGCATAAAATGTATGTATAGTATTCTACAATATCAACATGTTTTATTTTTTGCTTTTTTCAGGGGGAACGGCAATTGGGGTTAAGCAACTTGCCCAAGGTGACATGGCTAGTTAAGTTTAAGTCATGTTTTATCTTTTAATAATATAAACACATCCAAATTTTACAATAAGGTACTGTCAATACCTCATAAAAGAAAAAAATCATACTTTTTCTCCGGTATGATGGGAGGGTCAAAATTTTTTTGCAGATTTGCAGATTTGCAGATTACAGGAGTGCTGTGCCCTTAATCCCCACAATGTGGAAGGGATATAACTGTAGAGATTATGAAGTTAGGGAAATAATTACTGGTAATTCAACCAAATACAAACCTGTTGATAAAGCAATTTATTCCATGCTTCAAGATGCGGTCAACTTTCTCCTTCATTTTTTCTTTTTCAGCTTGTTCTATTTCTGCAACCTTTGCTGTAGAGTCAACTCTTACTCGGGAACCAAATATCTAAGTAAAAAGGAAGCATAAAGTTACTCAGGTTATAAATTTCAAAGTATTATAAACGACAACTTTTATAAACGTAAACCACATACTTTTATTTTGTCTGTGTCCATCCCAGTATTTGCAATAAGAATTTTTGCATTTTCAATTCGCTTTGGTTGGTTCACTCCAATTTTCTTATCCAACAAAAAACCTAAATTGAAAAAAACAAAAGGTAGTTGGTCTACCTTCATGATGACTCTTGGGATTCCACAGCTCCGATAACCTGTTCTCTTAGGTAAATGACAGTCCCACTATTTCAGACATCTGTCTGAGAATATATGCCCTCCAAGTGTATGCCAAGCTAATACTGAATGGAAGCAGTACCAGCTGAACCAGGTATAAATGACTGGCTTAGAGCTTCATTAAGTGTCATAATATCACTTTAAACAGGATTCTTTACCCAACCTGAAGGTATTAAATGAGTACCACAGGTTTTACAGAGAAATAGGTCTCAACTCAGAAAAAAAAGCTACTATATTCTTAACCTGACAAACTGCTAGGCAAATAACAATTGTTTGCAATGGCTTTTTCTTCTTTAAGATATACAAATCTGTCTGGTTAAAGAGAATAACCAAATATTGTATCAAGAGAAACCACCAAATATTAAGTGATTAGAATCTAAGACTTTCTTTATAATACTGCAAACAAAGCATACCTTCATCTAAATAGGAATCTGCCAGACTTCCTCCCAGTTTCTTGATGATGTGTATAGCTTCAAGATTGCCAGATCCTTTCAGTCTAAGAACAGCTTCTACAGCTAACTTAGTAAAGTGGTCTTTGTGATGAGTTAGGAGCTTTGAAGACAATGTGGTTCCAGCAATATTTATTAAATCTTCACGGAATGCAGCTTCATCATAACTAAATAAAAAAAGCAGAAATAAAAATGACCTGTCATTTTCCAAGGAATATTTTTCAAAATTAATCTTACTTTTCAAATAGTACATATTCCCCCACTTAATTACCGAAAGGTTTATACTCTAGATTATTAAATGTTGATTTAAAAAAAAACTTGAAAGTACAAACCCATGATCAACTGTAGATAACAACAAAGCTTCTCTTGCTGCCTTTGTAGCTTCTCTCCAACCAGCAATGATGGTTTGAGGATGAATTTTTTTTGCAACCAAAGTCTCTGCTTCCTGAATAAATAAATTGTAAAACAATACAGTTTAAAAACACATCAATCACTCTGAAAAAATTTTTTTTTCTTTTTCCTTTGGGGGAAGGTACATTCAATTTTGGCTAACTTCTCATATTAAAATAACACAGCAGCCAAAATGTTAAATTTAAAACTCTTATTTATATTTTCCTCCTTGGATCTGTGACTTCATTGGTCTAAGGGAGGTTCCAAAGAGTAAACTTTCTTGTCAAAGCAGATCCTGCAACTTAAGTCTTATAGGCTCTTTAGATCAGACTAGGTAATTTTTCCATGGAGCCATAATGTTTCATAGGCAGAACCTGAATCCAAGCAGGTCATCTCGGTGGGCTCTCTAAGTAATACATTAAGCTACAATCATATATCCACTTATATTATAACAGAAATGATTAAGACTGGACTTTCTCACCCTTAACAACTCGGCGGCTAACACAGTTACAGAGGTAGTACCATCACCAACTTCATCATCTTGAACCCTTGACATATCTGAAAAAAAAATCAACTTATTTATATAACTTCAAAATTCTTAATTTATCTACATAATCTTTTAAAGAAAACAACACATGAATATTTTAGATGTGCCTCCTAAATCTGACCCACTGCCTAAGTCACATCTTGCAACTGACCCTGCCTCATATCACTAAAATGTAATAAACAATTTTTACCATCAACAACTATAAACTATCCCTAAGATGTAGAGAACTGTGCACAAAATAACTCACATTTTCCACCCCTGAGAAGCTTAAATTCTAGAATTTGTCTTAAAGATGTAAATTAAATCCAGCAAACACTTATTAAATGTTATGTCTCCATGGAACTAGTTACTAGATACTAGAAAAACAAACAAAAAAGCCTGAGTCCCTACGTCTACTGGAAAAGTACATACATATAAAAGCCAGTACGACTTTGCTACAAAGTTTGAAAATACTATGAATGACAACAGGTAAGATTAAGAAATGTTTCAAATAGGAAATAGCACTGGCACCATGCTTTAAAGGAAATTTCAGAGATTACAGAAAGTAAAGATCTGCATCCTCGGCTCTGAAGAGAGGCAGGTGATGAAATGTGAGGTATACCTGCCCACAGATCAACCTGACTTACAATGTAGGCTATATGAAGAAGAGTAATATAAAACAAAGATGAAGAGGCTGTTGCAAATCAGATTGTAATAGAGCTTTAAATGTCAGGCTGAGATTTTTTTACATTTTATCCTACAAGCAGGATAATGGGTAACAGAAAAGTCTCCATACGAGCTGAGTTATTCATTAGTATTAAACTGTGTTATACTGACTGATACTGCCATCTCTCTCAAAATACCTCATATTTAACTTTTTTGTATTTATTTGCTATATACTTATTATGTACTTGTATCCTGTTAGAACGTAAATTATCTGAGAAAGGATCATTTTCGTTATTTTGTTTGTACCCCCAGCATACTGCAGATTATAGGTGCTAAATAAAATCTTGTTGATAAATGCTTTAAAAAAAAAAGATTTCAAAGCAGTCATAGTCAAATTATAAATAAATTGTCAAAAGTTCTCTCCAGACTCACCAACTAAAACTTTGGCTGCTGGGTTGTCAACACCAATAGATTTTAAAATGGTTGCACCATCATTGGTTACCATAAGAGAAGCATCTCTTCCACTGCTTAGAAGAATTTTGTCCTGGAGGGAACACATTTAATTTATAGTTTACCCAAACAAACAAAAACCATGTCTTCTACTTTCAAACAGTAAGGCAAAAATAATTTTTAGAAAGATTATTTTTAATAGTACATAATTTTTTATAAACACAATCTTGAAGCTACTAAATTTAAACTATTGTATATCATTCTGAAAATCTGTTAATGTTTCTATTTTTCTTACCATGCCCTTAGGTCCTAAAGTGCTCTTTACTAAGTCTCCAATGGCGATGGCACCAATAAAAGAAGACTAAAGTTTAAAAAAAAACAAAGAGAAACCAGAAATTACTAGGAATAATCAAAGTGATAATTCAGAAAAGAAAATTATAGCAGTAGGAAAGCAGAGACTTACCAAACGGGCTGTTTCAGCCCTTTCTTCATCAGCACCAGCCTTGAAGATGTTAACAGGTGCTAGTGAAAGGGATGCCTAAAAACAAAACCCAGCACCAAGCATGGTGAAATTTTATGGATACACATGCAGAAATGTAAAATGCAAATTATAAAGAAGTAAAAATATAATATATATCTATATTATATATAATGAAGATATAATATATATCTATAC
>CM053581.1:369577509-369615517 GCA_028627135.1 Pseudochirops cupreus
CAAAATTGAGTATAGTGTTCCAGGGAAAAATACGGTCATTCAGTGAGGTGGAGGACTTTCAAAAATTCCTGCTGAAAAAACCAGAACTGAAAAGAAAGTTTGACACTCCAACACAAGAAGCATGAGAAGATAAACACGGAAAAGAAATCATAAGATAAAATGAACTTCTGCCAACAAAAAAAAAAAAGCAACAACTTGGTTAAAAAGAAAAGAGAAGCTGAATAATAGTCCTAAGGGTTATAAAGGAAAATTTGGCAATTTAGTCAATAATCTACTGGGAAGTGCTAAAAACATTTATGCTATTTCTGTTGATCACAAGGCCTTTAATAACCATTTTCATAATCAATCAAATATATAAAAGAGACCCAAGTATAGCTAGAACACTACAGTATTTGAAATCTACACAGAAAATTATTCTCTATTTAAAACACACCATCAATAACATGTCAAGAACAACTGATAAAAAATGCAACATTCTTCAGGAAGACAGTTTAAACCCATTATCATCTATCCAAGACAGAAGTATAGCATTCAAATTTAAAATGGTTGAAACAAAACATCCCACTGGTCAATAGATATATATGCATAACATACATCTACAGGGTTCCATAAAAAAAAAAAAACAACACATTAAACAGCTTCAACTTGTGCAATCTTTCTTCAATGTGATCAAAATGTCATTTGAACAACGTAAAATTCTTAAGTTTAAGATTCTTTATGCACATCCAAGAAAGACAGACACTGAAAGCTTCAAGATTGAAGAGAAGACACACTGAAGTAGTAGATGAAAGTGATATCCACAAATAAATTGTTTTCTTCCAACATATATTAAGCCTAAGAATATCAAGAAGCTATGCTAATTATGTTAAGAGACTTACTGGTTTCTTGAAATCAAAACTTGAAATGTGGAAAAAATATTTTAAAATAACCAACACTTTTACAATAGTAACTAATCTAAACATGTAAAGTTATAAAATGGATCAGATTTGGAAGGTATTCTAACAAAAAACCACATATTAACAAAACACAGGGTCGCCATCCTAAAAACAAAACAATAATATTCTTACCAAAAGGACAAGCAATATTAGACAAGATAATCATTAGAGAATATTTAAAACAGGTAAAAAAAAAAGCAGAGAAATATTTCTGAATCGAGAAGATATCACTCCTCTGAATAATACTCACAGTGGCCACAGGTAGATGCCACCAGTACATACAGACTATAATCAACAATTGTTTACCTCCTCACAGAGTTCATGAAAACAGACGAAATTCAAAAACAGAATAAAAAAGTAACACCTATATTAATTCAGTCATAATTATTATGTAATATTAGATAATATATAACACATAATCATTAATACATGTTCACAAAAAAGCATAAAAAGAACATAACTAAGTCATAATGATTTGTTTATGAAAATGGAAGGGCTCATGCTGGTAATTCAAAACCACCAAGTCACTGCTACTAGAAATTACAGAAAGATTGTCATCAGGAAACTGAGACTCAATGAGTATTGTATGCCATAAAAGGAAATTGGAAAAACTATAAAACAACACTGTTGCAAATTGTAAACATTTAGACATGCCCTGGTGAACTAGAATTATAGCTCAGAAGCTTACTATATTTTATGGACTGAGATATAACAAATCCCCATACTATAAATAAAGAACTCAAAATATCCTAGAGATTTCTAACAATAAACTGTCTTGGAGCTGGACCATTATCACAAACTGAACTAATGTTCCAATCATTCAGATATAAGAATGATCCATAAAATTACAAGAAAAAAGTTCTTGATATTGTCAAGCCAAATACTAAGAATGCCATACAAATACAGAGAAGGAAGGCTACATGGAACATATACATTCCTATCTAGGCTCATTCAGGAATCACTGTTACATCAAACTTTTTAAAAGTCCCATTCAGAGTCCTACGGTAAATTCAGTGGGTTCCCTAAATTTTAGAATATTAAATTAGTGGATAGCTTACATTTAAGGTAAATATAAACAAAAAAAAAAGACATGAACAGAACTTTAGAAAAATTAGATAGAGAAGTAGAAGCGTATAAAAGAGAAGAGTCGATCTTGAAGCTAGAAAGATGCAAGTTCCCATTCTCCCTTATAAGTCAAATAACCTTTCATTTTCTGAGCAGCTCTCTAAGAAGCAGTTAGGTAGCAGAATGGGTGAAATGCTGGTGCTAGAGTCAAGGAGGTCTGAATTCAAATCTTGTCTCTGAATTTACTGGCTGTTTAATCCTGGGCAAGTCACTACCTCACAAGGTTGTTATAAGGATTAAGTGAGATAACATGTAAAGGGCTTTGCAAAAACCTTAACATCCTATATAAATGCTAGTTAATGTTACTGTTAAGACTATATGTTACAAAGAAGATGCCAACCTGCACTGGTAAAGGGAAGTTCCTCACCTGGAAGATTTCTATACCACTGAAATTAGGTCCAGTCCCTACCCTAACTAGATTTATCTGAGACTAAAAGGGATACATTGAGATCCTGAGATGCAGTTTTAGTCTTTTTTTTCTCCTTTGTCACAAACTAATTTTTCCCTTAAGACATGCTGTGCTATACTGTGCATGTGTAGTGAGTACTGATACTATTTTATTACCCCTGTATTTAAGTTTAATATAGGTTTTCTCTTTCTATATCTTTTTAACCATTTCTATTTTTACTATTGCCTTGTCTGAATTCATGATTACCACATCTGCTTTTCTGAGTGCCTTTGACATGTAACAAATTCTACTCCAGTCCCTCATCTTAACTTTATGTGAATCTTTGTGATTCAATTGTTTCTCATAAAACAACACATTGTAAGACTATGAATTCTAACTCATTAGGATGTTCTTTTCCACTTTTTGCATGAGCACATCCTATTCATATTCATGATTATGACAGTTATGTACTTCCCTCTCTAACAGCCATATAGATTTTCTTCTCTTTGCCCCCAACCTGGCTCTTCAAATAGGAAGAATGTAAGAAAATTTGAAGGAATGGGATCAACACTAGTCATCTATAACTGAAATGATCTGCTCCCTGCTGACCACACCTCCTCTTTCTTTTGTCCAGACTCTCAGTACCACCTTTACAATTCACCCACACTCACATACAAAGGGAAAGGTTTTTCTGCTTGTAACTATTCCCTACCTTTTCTTTCTTTTCCATCTCAAACTTCCCTCTTATCCTATCCCAATTTGTTCCTGTTGAGTTCAATATATTACACCAACAAAGAGAGAGAGAGAGAGAGAGAGAGAGAGAGAGAGAGAGAGAGAGAGAGAGAGAGAGTGTGTGTGTGTGTGTGTGTGTGTGTAACACTTCTAAATGTGATTTATCTGCCTTCACACAGTCCAGATAGGAGAGATATCTGTTCTCCCCATCTCTTCTCCTCCATGCTTGTGTATTCTTCTTCTGGACACCTCAATTATGAGATATAGTAAGCTTGAATCCTTTCTTTCTAACTTCTTTCCTCATACATTCCCTTTCCCCCTCTTTTTCTTTCTGTGTTTAAGACTATAAACTTGAGAGAAAACAATTCCCTTAACTTGTTTATCTTAATTAACTCCCTCTGTGACCCTTAAGGAAAGATATTAGAACTTCAAAAGTTTATCGTCTCTTCTCTCTATATAGAATATAAGCATTTCATCATTAGTTAGACCCCTAAAATTGTTGAAATTTATTTCCATTTCAAGGTTCCTCTTCACTACTGTGCTTGCACTTCAAAGCTTCTACTCAGCTCTGGTGTTTTCATCAGGAATACTTTAAAGTTCTTTGTTAGATTAAAAGTGTATTTATTTTCCTACAAGGTTATACAGAGACTTGCAGGGTAATTTATTTTTGGCTGTAAGCCAATTCTCTTTTAGACAATTGCTGCCAAGTCTTAGGCTGTGGTTCCTTAGAGCTTGAATTCTTTCTTTCTGGCTTCTCACATTTTTTTTTTAAATCTTAAATCTATGGAAGCTGTAGGTTTTGGTTATAACATTCCTGGGACTGTTCATTTTGGGATTTCTTTAGGAGGTTAACTGGTACACTCTATTTTCAATTTGTCCAGAGGTACTAGTGTTCAAATTTGGCCTCAGACACTGGGCAAATCACTTAATTGGTTTGCCTTAGTTTCCTTATTTGTAAAATAGAGAGAACAATGATACCACCCATCCAGGGTTGTTGTGAGGATCAATGAGACAGTAACTGTAAAACACTTAATACAGTGCCTGTCACATAGTAAGCACCATGCAAATATTAATTATTATTGTTCTAGCAAATCTGAACAATTTTCATTTATGATTTCTTGAAACTGTCTGACGATGACAATTTTGTGGGGGGGGGGGGGAGGGGCCAGGGGAATAGAGGGTCAGGATTCTTCAGGGACTCTCATAATTCTTAAATTATGTCTCTCTGACTTCTTTTCTGGATCAACTGTTAACAGAAATATATCTAACATTTTCTATTTTCTCAATTTTTAAAATTTTGTTGTAATATTTCTTTTTGTCTCTCAGAATTATTAAAAGTTCTCATAATTCCATTTATTTTTCATACATTTAACAATTTGGTTAAGCATTTCCACCTATTCTAAGCTATTTATTTTCTGACAACTTTTAAAAATTGAAGCTCTTATCTCATTTAAATTGTTTTTTTACTTGTTCTTATCCTTCCACTCTGACCTCATTCCTTTTCCCCAAACCAAATGAGAACACAAGAAAAATATAGAAACATGAAGGGTCAATTAAAGCAAATGTTCACATTGGCCACATCAAGAATAAATGTGTTTCATTCTACACTCTTAGTGCATCATCTTCCTATCAGGAAGGGGGAAGTTGTTTTATTACAGATCCTCTGGAATCATGTCTTATCATTATCCTGATAAGAATTCAGCAAAGAGTATTCTGTTACATTTATATGCCATAACTTGTTCAACCATTCCACAATTTGTGAGCAGTCCTTCAGATTTCCATTCTTTTCTACCTCAAAAAGAACTATAAATATTTTTGTATATCCTTAATTAGCTTTGTTTAGAATTAATCCCTCCCTTAATCTACTTGCCCTCTAATTCCACCCACCCCACCCCCACTCTCCCTTTTCCCTATTTCCCCATGGAATGAGACGCATTTCTGTACCCAAAACTGTGTTGTGTATTCTTTCTTATTTTGACAAGTTCAAATTAGTTAGGTTAAGTGTCACCTGCCCCAGCCCACCCCCATTCCCTCCCCCTTGTTGTACAGACTGTTCATATTCATATGAGATATTTCCCCCATTCTTCCTCTCCCTTCCCACCTCTACCAAAGTATTCTTCTTCCCTCCCTTCCCTTTCCATTCTTCTAAGACCATCAAAACATAACAGAATCATTCCCACATCTTCCGTCAAATTAAACTCTGTGACCACTGATGATAATGAGAATTCTTCCAGGCTACAAGTGTCTTCTTCACAGAAGAATGTAAACAGTTTAACCTTGATTATTAGGCCCTTATGATTTCATGCTCATATTTACCTTTTTATGCTTCTCTTGACTCCTATGTTTGTAAGCCAAATTTTCTACTCAGTTCTGGTCTTCTTATCAGGAATGTTTGAAGTCCTCTATTTCATTAAAGACCCTCCCCTCTGTATTTATACTCAGTTTTGCTGGGTGAGTTATTCTTGGCTGTCTAGAATATTATATTCCAAGTTCTCCACTCCTTCGTAATGATGGCTGCTAAATTACATGTGGCTCCTTATTACCTGTATTCTTTCTGACAGCTTGCAGTATTTTTCCTTTGGCTTGGAAGCTGGGATTTTAGGTACTCTGTTCCTGAGAATCTTCATTTTGGGTTTTCTTTCAGAAAGTAACTTGTAGGTTTTATTTTCACTTTGCTCTCTGATTCTAAGAGACATGGACAGTTTTCTTTTAAGACTTCTTGAAATTGGACGTCTAGATGTTTTGGTCATGGTATTCTGATAATCCAATAATTCTTCATTTTTTTTCTCTTTGATCTGCTTCCCAGGTCAGTTGTTTTTGCTATGAGATACCTCACATTTTCTTTTATAATTTCAGTGTTTTGACTATTTTAATATTTCTTGCTGTTTCACAGAGTCAATGGCATCTATTTGATCTATCTTCATTTTGAGAGTGTTTTATTACTTGGGAAAGTTTTTGTACCTCTTGTGCCAAGCTGTTAATTTCCTTTCTAATTCATTCTTTCATAGCAATCATTTCTTTTCTAATATTTTCTTCAAGCATTCTCACTTAATTTATAAAAACAGTTTTCACTCTTTTTTAATCGTTTCACTCATCTTTTCCAGGAATTCTAGATGGATTTTTGCCAAGCTGTGACCCAGAACTGGGTAGTGGACAACAAAGCTGCCAATTTACATCTGCCCACCTTGAAGTGCCCCGGTAGGAGTCTAAAGCTTCATCTTGGAATACTTCTGGCCCAATCCCATCCCTAGCCTCCACAGAAAGTTTTATCTGTCTCAATATGCTAAGCTGCACTGGATAAATGATTCACTGTGACTTTTTCTGGATTTTCCTACCAGGTCTTATCTAATTTATTTTCCAGATCTGCTTGAAGAGTTATGTGGAAGGAAGCTTGCCCCACTGCTTCCTATTACTCCTCCATCTTGGGTCTTCATGGCCTCTTATCTCTTTTTTAATCTCCTGCTTCACTTTTTTTCAGTAACTTTGCTAGGGCTAACGGTCAAACATTCCCCTCTTTGAAATTTCCACCACAGTTTCTGTTTGAGGAAAATCTTAGCATTCTCTCCAAATAGTCACTCTCCTCTATCCTACAGACCCAATTAGTCACCAAATCCTGCTGATTCTACTTCTACAACATCTGACCACTTCTCTCTACTATATTATCACCCTAGTCATGTCCTTATCACCTTTTACCTAGACAATTACAAGGCCCTCTTAATTGCTCTCCCTGTGTCAAGTCTCTCACCATAGCAGCCCAACCTACACACTGCTGCTAACGTGGTAATTCCTTAAGGACAGAGATGACCATGTCAGTAGCATACTCAATAAAGACTCATGGGTCCCTTTCGCCTCTAGGATCAAATATAAACTCCTCTGTTTAGCTGCTAAAGCCCTTGTTAACTAGGCCCTAATATATCTTTCTAGCTTCACTATACAAGAAACTCGTAACTGTAATTCAACTAAAATGACCTCCCCTGTATTCCTCACACACATTTTGTTATCCCCCAGCGCTGGGCCAAGAATGCCTCCCTCCTCACTCTGCTCTCCCAGACTTCTCTCTCTTCCTTCAAGCTGCAGCTCAAACACCATCTTCTAAATAAAACTTGTCCTTCCCAAACTGCCCTGAATATTTATTTGTACTTATTCTCTTTATATTTGTGTGCTTGCATTCACTCTCTCTCATGTTTCATACACATACACACATATATGCACGCACACACACAACGTTATTGCTTCCCTATGTTTTCCCCCATATACACATATATTTCATAAATGTACTGGTTATTTTAAATTACAATTTAAATTTCTTGCAAGTAGAGATTGTTTCATTTTTTAAAATATTTCTAGCATCCAGTACAATGCCTGGAAAACAGCAGGCACTTAATAAATGTCTGAGGTCATTCTAGCTTTTAAATCATTAATGGAATATATGTTATTAAGCTACACTTCTCTGTACCCTTAAACACCATCATCTCAGCCAACTGTGCTAAGTGGTGATTTGTTTTTTAAATATAGATGTCATATCCTACCACATGTGTGTGTCCTATACGTGTCTACTCTTCTCACTGATGGTGGGTGTTTTTGTAGGAGAGGATGTCCCAATTTCATATGGGTAAATATTCTAGTGCTACTTTTCTAATTATGCTATTTCACTAAATGACTTTGCTTTGAATTTAAAAAAAAAGGATACGTGGTTCTCTTTGTAGGACAACATCTTTAAGATAAATAATCATTACCAATGAATTCTAAAAATGAGATCCAAAAAGGTTTCTTTCCTGACTTAGCAAAAATTTTAAGGTGGTAATTTATTTGTAACAACTGTCCTTTGTCTTTCCTTTCCTTTCACAGCCTTAGTCCACCACACATACACACACACACACACACACACACACACACACACACACACACACACACACACACTCTCTCTCTCTCTCTCTCTCTCTCTCTCTCTCTCTCTCTCTCACTCTCTTTCTCTCTCTCTCTTCCCTTGCTTTTGCTTCCTTATCTCCCATTCACCTCTCAAACCCTGAAAACTACTCTTCTCTAAGGTTAACAAATTATCTATTTATTGCTAAAAATCCAAGGGCCTTTACTCAAGCCTCAACCTTCTTTACTTCTCTGTAAAATGTAACAATTCTGACTACTCTCTACTTTTTAAAACTGTTTTCTCCCTGGTTTTTCAGGACATTGCTCTGCCAGGCTTCTTTTTCTCCCTGTAAAACCAATCCATCACCTTTTTGACTTTCCAGACTTTAGCTCTCTCCTGGGCACCAATGTTGCATTTACACCCACCTAATGGACATCTTCACATGACATCGCAAATCTGACATGTCCCTAAAACTCTTAACCTCCCCACTCTCACCACAACTACCCTAGCCCTCATTATCTCTTACCTAGCTTCTTGCAACAGGCTCCTAACAGGACTCCCTTCGTTTCATCTCCCCCCGTCTGGTCTGACCATGTCACTTCCATATTTAAGAAGCTTTGGTAGTTTCCCGTTGCCTTTACGATAAAATAAAAAAACTGCCGCTGTTTGGCATTTAAGGCTCCAAATAATCTGGCTCTAGTCAATCTTTTCAGGCTGATTATACTTTGCTCTCCTCATATATTCCACACACCACCCAAACCGGCCTGCGTGCCACTCCCTGTATGTGACTTTCTTGCTCCCATCTCCCTGCATCAGAACGAGTCCCCCATGCATAGCATGCTCCCCCTCCTCACTCCTGGGAACCCCTAAGCTCTCCTCCAAGACTCAGCCCAAGTGCCTTCTATGTGAAGAGGCCGTTTCTCATGTCCCCCCGTTTTTAGCTGCTTCTTCCCCCAACATATAGACACATACTTCACCATCAAATCGCTTTATATAAATCCCATATTTGCTTATTTGTGGACATGTTAAACATTCATCTCACAGAACAGAAACTCCTTGGGGGCCAGGACTGCCTGATCTTCGTATTTGCACTGGCATCTGTCAGTACCGTGCCTGACACAGAACAGACACTTAATAACCACGTGCTGACTGATTTAATAAAAATCAAAAAGGGATTCTGGATGCTAATAAAAAGTGAGAAAAGACAAGCTGAAATTTAAATGATCAATTAAATGCATTCAAATATGTTTTCTTTTATCTGCTATAAAATGTGTTCCTATGATGAACGTGGAAATATGTTTCATATGATCATACATGTATAGCCTACATCAGATTTCATGCCACCTTGGGGAAGGGAGTGTTGAGGGGGGGAGGGAAATTTAGAACTCAAAATCTCATAAAAGCAGATGCTGAAAACTAAAAATAAATAAATAAATTTTTAAAAAGAAAATAGAATGTGTTCCTTACCTGGCAAACTTCTCTTTTGAAAAAATCAGATGCGGTTTCCTTCCTAGAAAATATTGGGTAGAAAAGTTGAATACATTAGTTTCTAAGGAGAAAATCTTTTGACTATACTAAACCCCTTTTTAACCCCTTTTTTTAACCCCTTATTAGACTCCATCTTTTTTTCTATAAGCTGCAAAAAAATATCCATTATTGAAGTTTTAATAATATAAATTTATTTTATCCACTAATTGCTAATTAACTGCTGTCATTTTACAACATTCAGACATCTGTGTGCCATCAAGTAAATCCTATCACCTCATCAATAAAACAATGTGATCTATCTATAAGGTCTCTTCTAGCTCTAAAGCTATGTTCCCATGAATTATCTATTTATAGCTGACACTTAAACACTGCTTAAATAGGAAATAATAAATAAATAGGGAAAGTCTATAAGGTAGACTTTAATAAACAGTATTACATAATCACTGGCTTTTACTTGACATGGAATTTGCTATTTTCCAGGTCACTTCTGATTGCAAGAAAAACCTCAAAAATAAATACAGATTCTAAAGCAAGTATTAGTATTACAAAATACACTCTATAGGAAGCATACTCTATATAAGCTTGGGAAGGAGCCAAATCAAGTATCATAATGCAAAGTGAGTTGCTTTAAAAATATTTGATACATTTTTATTTATAATTAGACCTCTTTACTCCCAATACGAATGAACAGGATCTGACCATACTTACTAATATGACTGAAAAGCCACAGCTGCATTTTACTTCATCACAAATTAACAGTTTCATCTCTTTTGCATCTGGTTCCCCTCTTTCTTGTTATCATTCCTGAAATACAGGTGCCAATATGAACAATGTTACCCCTGAAACTGTTTGGTAAAAAGGATAATAATCACTGGGCCTTCATTAATCGCAATACTCACAGAACTTTAAAAGCAACTTAAGCATTACTAAAATTTCCCTTGGTCACCTTTAAAAATAAAAACATCATACAAGAATTATAAACTCACCGGTGAAAAAAATCATAGGTGGGGATCGCATTTGTCATGTTCATATGCCTAGTATGAGATGCAACAAACTCTCAAGTCTTCAGTGTGTCTACCCACTGACTGATGATGTCACTTAAAGACCTTCAGCCATTAAACTGACAGTCAACTCAATCACTGTCTATGGATAAAAACTGTGGGTTTTAAATGGTAAACCTTTAATACTAGATTTGTTTACTCCTAACTTTTTATTTTGCTACCTAAGATACGGCATTTCAGAATAACCTTCTTTTTACTGTGGATTTACATATACTATGGTCAAACTAACAGATTTCAATTTGTCCAACTATAACATAATTAGAAAGGTAAATATACTATAAAAATATACATATAATTGCACACATGAGACACTTTACAATGATACTTTTTCCCCTCCTCTAGTTAAATAGAGGGACTAAAATTTCACTCTTTGAGGGCAAGGGCTGCTTTATTTATCTATGAATCCCAAATAAAACCTAAAGCGGTGTCTTAGTACTTAAAAGAATCATCAGATATCACAGATAAAAGTGCTGGGATTTGAGTTAGAAATCAATCAACTAGAATTTGTCAAGCATCTAGCATGTGTCAACCAACAGCAAAAAAGAAAAAAATCTACCCTTTAGGAATTTATGCTCTATTGGGGACAACAAGCACATAATTAAGTCTATGTAATATATTCTAGGGGTGGAGTAAGGTGATAGTTGCTGTGGGAATCAAAAGAGGCTTCATGTAGAAGGTGTTGCATGAGCACAGTTTTAAAAGAAAGGATTCAAAGAGAGAGAAAGAGAGAGAGAGAGAAAGAGAAAGAGAGAGAGAGAGAGAGAGAGAGAGAGAGTGTGTGTGTGTGTGTGTGTGAAAATGTACCCCCGCACAGCTGCTGCAAAAGCCCTGAGTCCGGAGACAGGATCGTCCTTCCTGAAAGACTAAGAAACTTATTCTGGATAGAACAGAGAATATGAGAGGCACAATGATGCATAATTAAGATTGGAAAGGTCATTTAGAATTGGGAAGGGCTTTAAAAAACTAAAGAAAAGACCTTATATAACAGGCAATCATTGGAGTTCATTGAGTAAAATATGGACTTGCTAGAACTGAATTTTAGGAAAATAACTTAGGAATCCAGTGAAAGTCAGTTCAAAGTCAGGCCTTCCACTTATTAGCCAGGAGAACCAGGGCAAAAAACTTATCCTCTGTGAGACTTGGGCAACTCTTATCTCCAATTTATTAAATTCTAAGCAAGTTAGCATTTGCAGTTGTAAGAGGAATTCCCATATTTCGAGTTCACTCCACTAAGATGAGAAGACTGAACAGTAATAATAATAACTGACATTTATCCTGGACTTTAGAAAGTATGCTATATAAATATATTCTTTCACATCAATTCTTTGACTAGATAAAAATAAATATTTGTTGAATTTTAAATGAAACAGGCAGGAGGGGAACTGAATCTGTTATCTCATGAGGACCCTTAAAAATTAAGTATAAGTAATATAATAATTTATAAGTAACAACTAATAGACCAG
This sequence comes from Pseudochirops cupreus, assembly GCA_028627135.1. Classification (NCBI taxonomy): domain Eukaryota; kingdom Metazoa; phylum Chordata; class Mammalia; order Diprotodontia; family Pseudocheiridae; genus Pseudochirops; species Pseudochirops cupreus. The sequence goes on from CM053581.1 coordinate 369,589,569, forward strand.
ATTAATTAGCAACCCTTTAGCAGTCGTTATGAATTACATGCTTATTTTTGGTAAATAAACAAAACACAAAAGAAACCTAATGATGTCACTACCTTTCCCCAGGCATCCTCAGACACCCCAGTCAGCCAATAAACCTTTATTAAACACTTAAGGTGATACAAAGAAAGTGCCCTCAAGGAGCTCACAATCCAATGGAGGAGACGACATGCAAACAAATATATACCAACTTAAGCTAGACACAACACAAATAGGAAATAATTAACAGAGAAAAGATGCTAGAATTAAGAGGTGTTGGTTAAGACTTCCTGTAGAAGACGAGATTTTAGCTAGAACTCAAAGGAAGCCAGAGACGAAGAGGGAGAGCAATCCAGGCATGGAAGGCAGCCAAAGAAAATGCCCATAGCTGAGAGATGAGATGTCTTATTTGAGGAACAATCAAAGAGGTCATTGTCACTGGAATGAAGAGTTCGGAGCAAATAGCAAGGTGTAGGAAAACTGGAAAGGTAGGAGGGACCTAGGTAAAGAATCTGAATGCCAAACAGAAGATTCTGTATTTGAACCTGGAGGGGATAGGGAGTTATTGGAGTTTGGGGTCTGCGGGGTGGTGAACATGATCTGCTTTATGCTTTTGAAATGCTTAAGGAAACTACTGTCTGAGTAATGGATGGACTGAAGTGGGGAGAGACTTGAGGCAGGCAGCCCCACCACAGGCTTTTGCAAACAGTCTAGGAGAGAGGTAATATGGATCTGCTCGAGAGTAGGGGAAGTAGCAGGCAGGAGAAGGTGGGAATATTGGACAGATATTGCAAAGGTGAAACTGACAGCCCTTTGCAACAGTCTGGATGTGGGTAGAGAGTGTGAGAGATAATGAGAAGCTAAAGAATTCCTAGGTTGCTGAGTCTAAGGGAATAAATTTTATTATCTCCTCTATATGACTGGGTTTTTTTCTTCTACTACTTCCATATTTTACTCTACATCAGTAGTATCCCCATTTATCAGCATATAATAAAATCAAACATTTAAAGAGATCAATGGGTCATGTGATCAGCTAGATGGTATTCTAGAACTCTAGAAATTCCCCCAAAATTAGAATAATGCAAAAGAGGTGAAGTAATTGCAGCAATCACTGAAGAGCAAGGCAGTAAAATAACTAAAAAGGTATAGCTTAGAATAGGCTAATCCTTGAGGTGCTCACTCAGCAATCCTCTCCTATAGCCTCATGATCTAGCAGGGTGGCAAAACCTGACCCACAGGCTTGCACTCTAGCATCCACTCAGCAATTTCCTTGTTGCTTCGGCTGCTGCCAGTTCATCCTGTCAGGACTCTCATTCCACCACTCTGTCGCAAGAAGCAGCAGATCTCAACCCAGCCTAACCCCATGTAGACCCCAGGAGGCATAGGAAACATCAAGTATTCTCTGCCTGGGATGGAGGAAACAGGGGCAGGTTGCCATGGTAGTGAATGCTATACCAGAAATTAAAGAGAAAGAAATAACATGTAGTTGGGATAAAGTCTATCCTCCTAGAAGTCACAATAGGCAGTCACTGGAAGTCAGAATCTGGAAAATTCCTGAAAAGTGAATTTCCCAAGAGATGATTATGAGGCAGTTTTGAGACCTATCCTTCTAGGGATCTCTCATCAAGGGAGGACTCAATGAGTAGGCCATAGGATAATATAAGTGAACAAGACTGAAAACAACACACATATAGTAAGTGTCTAATTTGTGCCAGGTGCTGTGCTTAAACACTCGAGACACAAAAAGGGCAATCTTAAAGATAAAATGTATAGAAATAATCTAAGAATCATAGGTCTTCCAGAAAAAACACAATGAAATTTTAAAAATTCATTCCATTCTTCAGGAAACAAAGCAAGAAAATTCCCCTAGAAGTAGGAGAAACAGGGGAAAATACAGACTGAGAATGCATAGGAAGTGGACACAGACAAACCTCAAGTTTAATTTATCAAAAAATGTAGCAGAAAAACTTCCGCCCTCTAACCTCAAACAATGTCTGGCAGATAAGAGAAATTTCTTCACCTATCTTAAATAATTAGTCCCAATTACTCAAAACCACTGTTTATGTACATAAAATCAAAGAATGTTTTGGAATGGGTATGCCAAAAAACAAGGATTTGTTTGCAGCTCAAAAGTTCCATAATATTTATTCAACAAAACTGGAACTAATCAAGCAATGAAAAAAGATGGACATTTCACTAAATGAAGACATTTGAACCTTCTTTTCCCCCAAAAGAATCCAAAGTTAGGCAAGTAAGTGAAAATATATCAAATAAAAGAAACATGAGAAAACTAAATGAGTAACAGCAAGAAAAGACTATGCAGTGAAATCAATGCTTTCATTGTCTATAGCTAGTCAAGGCAATTTTTAAAAACACTCATTATCTCATTGGCCCTCAATCAAAGAGAAAATTATCTATGAGCAAAAGAATCTAAAAGGCAAAGGAGCTAAGGGAGTTTTTAAAAAGTCAGGAGAAGGGACAGAAGAAGAAATAAATGAATATTTCTTGGACTAAAACTCACATTCCCTCATAAGTGAGTCAATATTTTGGGGGGTGTTGGGTGTGGGAAAGTAGAGAGGCAAAATACTCCATCAGAGAAAAGAGAGGAGGAATAGGGCAGTTGGAGAGATAAGAAACACACTGTACCTGGAATAGGCTCAAAAGGAGATATGGGACTAGAGCTTTTTTCGGTATCTCGCCCTGTAACTGCAGACTTTGGGAGAACAGCACAAAGAACAAGGGACCAGAAGTCAGTTTCCACTGACGTAGAAGAAATTCTCTGAAAGCACTGAGACATACTTCATATATGAGGATGTATGTGTGAGAGGACAGGGTGTTTAGGACTGGACAATTCAGGAGAAAGCAATCTTTGTTGTGACAGCTTCTTAGCCCCAAGCAAGAAGGTTCTGGGCTAATGTGGGCAAACAAGAGGATATAAGGAAGATGTGAGTAAGGGGTTAGGAAGCACAATGTATGTACCGACCTTAGAATGAGCAGGTGGAAAATGAAAAGGTAAGGAATAGAAATAGGACCTTTGCCAAAAACAAAAGGGAACACTGAAAGGCAATCTGGTAAAAAAAAAAAAATATATATATATATATATGGATAGAGAGATAAACTTGGAAGTCAAAAAGACCCAGATTCAAACTTTGCCTCTATTATTTACTGTGCAACCCTGGACAAGTCACAAACTTTTTTATATATCAAATTACAAATAGGATTCAATCTGTATATATGCTTGTGATTTGCATTAAAAGAAGCATAGTTTCTAGGAATAAGGAGATGAAAGGCCATTTGTACTCTGGCATGGTAAGGACACAGGTCCAGCAGTTTAGGAAGGTCATCAATAAGCTGGACAAGGTGCAGAGAAGGAGAAATCAGCATGATGACGGACCTTGAGTCCATGACATATGAGAACTGGGTAAAGGAAAAGTAGAGCTTTAGCTAGGAAAACATAGATTCAGACACGGCCAGAGCCAGTCAAGCCACACCATGCCATGCCAACTAGCACTTATGAAGCACTTAGAGCAGTGGTTCTCAACCTTCCTAATGCAGAGACCCTTTAATACTTGTATGTGGGCGTATCTGCATGTGCGCAGACCCGTCTAGAGAGGATAGAGGAGCGGTGTCTCCATTCCTAAGACCATCAGAAATATGTGTTTTCTGATGGTCTTAGATGACCCCTGTGACACCTGTGAAAGGGTCGTTCGATCTCCAAAGGGGTTGCGACCCAGAGGTTGAGAACCACTGACTCAGAGTGTGGCATCCACTTTGCTAAGCACTGGGAATTTATAAATACAAGCAGAAAGACAGTCCCTGACCTCATGGAGCTTATATTATTTTTCTGGATCTCTAAAATAGGGGTTCTGAAAACTTTTTTGGGTCATGGACCCCTTTGGGCATCAAGGACATCATTTTTGATATAATCAAACAAACTCAAGGAAATCCTGACTCCTTACTCTAGCTAACTCCACAACCTGAGATTGCCTATGGGCCTCTTCTCAAAATAATGATGATGACAACAACAACTGGCATTTAGGTAGCACCACTGTGCTAAGGGCTTCACAAACATCATCTGAATAATAACAGCGTATACCCAATTACACAGAAATAGTTATCCAAAAAGCAGTTAAGATTTCTTCTTCCACAGGTTTCGAATCAACTTTTCTACTTGGCTTCTGGCCATCTTTTTGTGCAGATCTGGACTAGGTAATTTCTGTCCCTCATATTTTTTAGCACTGGTCTTTCTGGGGCCCCTCCACAGATTTGCTGGGGTTTATGTGGAAGACTGAGATTGACAGATTTTCACATTGCCATCTTTCCCTAACTCCAAGCATTAAACATTTTAAAAAAATAAAATTTGTAGGTGAGCAAGTGAAAAAATAAGTTATATTTTATTTTGGTAAGTAAAAGATATGCATTTACTTAAAGATTTTCTCCCAGTCTTGAAATGAGGCCCTAAATTCCGTAACATACAGCTTTTAAAATTGAAAATATCTCAGAATATTTTATATATACAAACTTCAGATAGCCATCTTAAAGTGGAATTTGAAAATGAGAGATTATCATAGTTCTTCTTTCATTCTTTCAAATCATTATATGATTATCATCTATGTGCCCAACTCTACACTGAGGTGAGCCTCTAGTAACATGAAAGAGCAGGTTCTAATCATTGTACTACTCCAAAGCCTTCAATGGTTCCCCAATGTTTAGCAAATAAAGTCAAACTTCATTAGGTTATTATTCCTCCTTAAGTGGATCCTTTTTGGATTCATACTACATCCATTCATAGACACTGAATTCCAACAAAAACAAAGCACTAAGACCTACTTGCATGTGACTGACCTTGGCCAAGTCACTTACATTTTTTTCATCTATAAAATAAGATGGACCTAGATGCCACCTGATGTTGTTTTTACGTATACATCTGGTAACCTAGGATGAAATATTGCTCAATACTTACCCACTGAAATATTACTTCTATAGCAATAGCAATCTTCATGGCTGAGTCTTGAAATGCCATATCCTTAATGATGTTTCAGCCCTTATCCCTTTAAAACAGTGGTTCTCAACCTGTGGGTTATGTTCAGTTTGTAACAATGAAAATACATCCTGCATATCAGATATTTACATTACAATTCATAACAGTAGCAAAATTACAGTTATGAAGTAGCAACGAAAATAATTTTATGGTTGGGTGTCACCACAACATGAGGAACTATATTAAAGGGTCATGGCATTAGGAAGGTTGAGAACCACTGCTTTAAAACAAAAGTGCTCTTTTCCCTCCTCTAAATTTTCAAAGCATTTATTTGATACTTGTGCACGTATCACTCTGCTCTTTATTATAAGTATTTGTATACATGTCTTCCTATTTCATTATAGGCTCCTCAAAGCCAGGGGCAATTTCCCCTTGTCCGTCTTCGTCTAATTCCCCTTGTGCATATATTGTACGTGGTATGTGTTCAATAAATGTCTACTGAATGAGTGGAAGTTGTGGCATGTGGATAGATAAATTTCATGTTATTAATAGAAAGCAACACTGAGGAATTTCAAACTTACAAATTGGTAACAAAATCTTCAAATAATGTTGAAATTAGAAAATTTTTAATCAAGAGAGTCTATTCCCTGATATCTTTTACAATGGAAGGCTTGGCTCCTTACTGTGCTAATGCCACTGTGATCCCCGGAGTAAATAGCAGTTTGCCTTGTTAGGGTTCCTCATTCCTTGGACACAGAGACCAGGCCTTGATCATCTTTGTATTCTACTCCCCATCTAGCACAATGTCTTGCGCATAACGTAGTAAATGTTTGCTGAATGGCCTTGATAAATATAACAGACCTGTAGGACACGGCATGGCAACAAATGAAGGGTTAAAAGGGAAAAGAGTCACTGATGCATCTGGATAAGCAATGGTACTGGATGCAAAGGGCCCCTAGTTTTCAAAGAATGCAGTTATTAAAACAAGAACCAACTGAAAAACAGAGCTGTATAGAATTTCATTTTCTAGTCAAGGGCTGTAATGCTCCCCTTATATTAAAGGAAGAATACCTTCAGCAAATAATCCACTGAAATATTCCAAATGCCTAAAACATGACCAGTCTGAGACAAGAAACATAGAAGTATTCCAATATTTTGCCAATGAGTTAAAAGAATGAACACTTTCTAAGCTGGGTTTGGCTTTACCAACTCTCTCAAAATATTCTACTGATTTATGTTTACTCCTAGAACTTTCAGCAAAAAGGTCAGTACTACCAACTGCTTCTTGCTGCTCCAATTCATTAACTGTTATAGGATGGAACACACTTGAGAAATACTTTGGGCACATAGGACCTCTAAAGCCTAACTGTTTTAAGCTACCCCCATAAATATAGTATTTTACTTAACCCTCTCCCTAAGAGAGCTTAGTATCTTTCAATATATAAAAGCTTACATTCTTTACAACTCCTGGGTTAAGTCCAAATTTTGACATTTTTGAATGACTAGTATTTGTACAAACTAGTGATGGAAGAGTTGAGCTATACTTAAGCCTGAATGTGCCAAAATGATACAAATGAACAAACTGTAAACCTACTTCATGGAAAAATATACAAAAGTACTGAATAAACAAAAGAAAATAGAAAATCTTATCGGCATGAACTGTAGCAACTTTTAAAAAGCCAAAACCCTGTGGTACAAATCCACAATCTAATTAATAACCCTACAAAACATACAAAACTAAGATAAAGCATTCCTGCATAAAAAAAGAAGTTGACTTGCTAACAAATGCTTCAAATCATGGGGCAAAAATTTAGCCATCTATGTGAGAATATGTTGGACTAATGAAAAAAATAAATTTGATAAGCTAGCTTTTTAAATATGAAGATGCTACGGACCAACCCATGTGCTCTGGACTGGTTTTCTTCTAGTGTCAACAGGTTTTTGCTAATTCATCAAATCACATTTCCCAATGACTCTTTTTGATCACATCACTTATTCATAAGTCAGTCAACAAGAACTTATCAAGTGCATATGAGCCAGGAATTGGGATCCCTGGGGATACAAAGAAAGGGTAAAATAATCCCCTGCCTTCAAGGAGCTGACATTCTGAGGGAGTTGACAAAATGCAAATAACTAGGTATACATCTGACATGCAGACAGCTATTTTAAGGGGCTCAAGTACGGCCTACATGTTACTTTGTTCTCATTAAATATGTATCTATGTTGGTCAGCAACAAGTATTTATTAGATTCCTCCTAAGCCTGGTGTCGTGGGGAGCAGAAAAGAAGACATGGTCTCTACTCCATTAAGGGGCTTAAAATCTAAATTGGGGAACAAGTAACAACTATAAAGAAAAACATTTCTCTATTTTGACAAAAGCCCCAATGTGGTATCTTATGATGGTATGCAGGGGACCTTGATTTCTCAAAGCTTATTTCAAAAGAGTACAAAAACCTTTTATATCCTACCAAGCTGGAAAAGTTTCATGTAAGGACAGGCAATTAACCGTATAACCAGCATCCAAAAACAAGCCTACTTAAGTTTTGAGAAGCTCATCAAAAGAAGGTTGGCCACAAAGCAATGAATTTTTCTGCCACGGTGATTCATAAATACCACCTATGAAGCTGTAATGGAGTTATGATATGCAAAAGTGTGGTGCAAGACATATACACTCTGACAGGTCCATGTTTCTCTGAATACTAGTGTTTTATGGTTTGCAAAGGATTTTCTATAAATTATCTCATTTGATCCTAACAATTCTAAAGGGTAGAGAGAGAAGGCATTACATTCATTTTTAAAGTGCCCAGAGACACAACTTTGCCCAAGTTCATAAAACAGGTGAGTCACAGAATGAGTCAAGAGCAACAGAGCTGCAAGGGATCTAAAAACATCATTATACCCAACCAATTCCCCTCATCTCACAAATGAGGAAAAAAGATGGACCCTAAGACTCACCTAAGGCCACAGAGTAACTAATGGCTGGCTGAGCAAAGACTCAAACTGAAATATTGTGATTTCAACTCCTATACTTTTCCCACTATTCCACATCTGACTCTAATATATGAAGTAATAGTGAATAATAAAAGACAGAATAAAAGTACTTAAGAGGGAACTAAGAAAAGAAGAAAATCAAAGAGGCCTAGAGGAGTTGAAAAATGTTTCACATAGGAGGCTGACCTTCAGCTGTCCCCTCAAGGATGGGAAGATTTGACTTAGATAAGTAGAAGGAAAAGGGTAAGTACAACATATTCTCATGCCTTCTTTTTGTTAATTATTTTCCATTTATCCGGTAAATAGCTTGTTTTATATATTTCTGCATGCTGTCTCCCTCATTAGACTATAAATTCCTTGAGGGCAAGGACCATCTTCTGACTTCTTGTATTCCTCAGGGCTGATACAGTGCCAACATAGGGGGGTGTTTAATAAATGCTTACTGATATTGATGTACTACAGATGTGAAGAATAATATTAGCAAATATATAGTCAAAACGGGCTAAATATGAGATTTTTGGTCTCCCTTTTTAAGAATGGGACAGGAAAACACTCACTGGAACCTAGCTATATCTTGAGAAACATCACAAAGAAATGATGATTCCAGTTCTAGAAAGCTTGTGCCAAAGATCAAATGAATGTTGTCCTCATTTCACAAGATCTTAAGTGCCATGTTTAAAATATTTTTTAAAAATCATGTGTCAAACACCAATACCACAATCAACTCAAAATAGTTATGTAACCTGAATAGTAAAAGTCTTACCATAAAGCAGTTTTTAGAAAAGAACCACATCAGATACTTTCCATAACATTGTCTAGAAAGTGAATTCTTAACCCTGTGAGGTTTTAGAAGTGAAAAAAAAGAGAATTTTCGTTATATGAAATGAAAAGGCTTGCATGAACAATATTTACAAAGGCTAAAAAGGAAATGTTTGATCTGAAAAAAAGATTATAGGAATAATTTTTACACAGATCTGATATGTAAGATATATAAATAACTAAGAGAACTATTTAAAACCAAAAGCCATTCCAATAGATAAACGTTCAAAGGATATGAACAAATAGCTCTCAAAAGAAGAATTGCAAACTATAAGCAACAATGTGAAAGAATACTCTAAATCAGGAATAATAAAAGAAATGCAAATCAAAAGACCACCAACAAACTGGCAAAGATGACAAAATTCACTTACAATAAATGGCAAAGACGATCAAAAAATGGTAGTATACTAGAGGGGTTCTCAGATATTTTCCATTATTCTGGAATCTCTCCCTCCTAGGAGAGGGGATCTTGAAAAGTATTTCCCAAGTATCTTTAAATTTTCACTCTGAATTTCAGATTTTTTTCCTATAATAAGTCAAAAACAGTAAGTCAAATTAGATCTTCTTTGATCTTAATGGCTACCAGCATCCTCCCAAGTCACCCAGGCTTGCAACTTACGCATCATCTTGGACTCCTCACTCTCTCACCGCCCCCAGACCCAATCAGCTGTCATGTCCTGTCATTTCTATCTTTGTAATATCTCTTCTCTCCTCTGAAACTCACCTTTGCAAATTCAGATCTTTTATCATCATACGCCAGGACTATCCCAATAGCTTCAAGGAGCTATCTATCTCCTTACCTCAAATCTCTCCCCTCTCCAATCCATCCTCTGCTCGACTGTCAGACCAAACTTTCTAAAGCTCATCTGACCATACCACAACCCTCTCCTACTTTGCAATAAACTCCAATGGCTCCCTTTGTCCTTCGGGATTAAATATAAAATTTGTTTGGCATTTAAACCCCTTTATAACCTGGTCCCTTCCAACATTTCCGGTCTCACACTTTGAGTCCAGGACACCGGTCTCCTTGCTGTTCCTCCCAAGCAACACTCTCCCAGTTCTGAGCATTTTCCCTGGCTCTCCCCCATGCCTGAAACTGTCCCTCTGCTCATCTTCCCTGACTTCCTTGAAGTCTCTCCTTCTCATCCTTAGTGCCTTCCCTCTGAGGAGAGACTCCCCCCCTCACCTTTATCTCGCATGCATCTTGTTTGTACACAGTTGTTTACATGTTGTTTTCCCTCATTAGACTGTGGGGTCCTTGGGTGCAAGAACAGTTTCCCCTTCTCTGCATCTCTCTGATTTTGCAGTGACTACAAACGGTAGGTGCTCAACAAATGTGAACTGACTGACCAACCAGCACCATTCCCTGACATAGATACTGAGGTGGAAAAGTCCTAATGTGGTTAAATATAAAATATAACATTTAACCTGTAATTTTCAAAGACGTCCTGCTCACCTTTGATTCCTTCTAGCCCTCTTTCTCACTCAAAAACATCTCGAATGAGCCTCTTTTCTTTTCCCTTCTTTTTTGGGGGGCAACCTTATCCCTCACCCTAACCCCCAAACCTCGCACCCAACACACTTCTGTGCCTTCGCCCTGGATGACCCCCATGTCTAACAAACTCTCCCTGGGAATACAGAGATGAAAAACAGCAATCTGTCACCTCAAGTTGCTTAAAATTGAGAAGGCAGAATAAAATGTACACAGGCAAAATGGGAGAAGTACAAACGAAATACAAAAATGTGTGGAGAGAGGGAAAGCAGTATTACAAAAGACAAGGTGGGCCCCAAATTTAACACAAGGAGATCCACCCGAAGAACATTTAGGAAACCAGACACTTTATTGACCTCAAGCTACCACAAAGTCCAGCTTTTCACACCAATGTTCACTCAGATCATGTAAAACCAGAATCTCAAGGGAAAAAAGCAGGTGAAGCCTTAAGAGCAACACAAAGTTACATAGCACTTATATCCAGGTCAACACCCCGGCACTGGCCTTGCTCCCCACCCCTTGCTATCGCAGCTCCCCTTGATGTGTCAATGGAAGTTTCTTGAGGGCAGAATTTATTTTGCTTAGTGTTCCCTGAATTTAGCACTGTACCAGTAACATGGTCAATGCTTTTAGAAAATCCTTTTTCACTCGTTCTTGACTTCCCTTCAAGCCCCAGCCTCCTTTATGTGGTCTTCCCTGATTTCTTTACCCAATCCAGCTGAGAACAAGGATTACTTCAGCTTTTCAATTTTTCTAATACCTTGTCTAGTTACTTCATTTTCATTTCCTACTTTTTATCATGCTTATTTGTAAGCCTTACACCTTCCTACGATATGTAGTAAACTGCTTTAGGCAATAAACTTCCATTTTTCATCTCTGTACAACAACGCTTTAAGTACCGTCTTAACGAGATACTTATAAAATGTCTACTAAAACGAAATCAACATGGTAGGCATAGATAAGGTTACACTTAGCAAATTACCAAAGACAGCTCGTGAAAAATGACAGAAAAGGAACGTCTACTGTTTAAAAAGGAAATGTGCTGGTAATGGATTCAAATTAAAAGTCAACAGAAGGGCAATCCCAGTGCTAAAATGAATATCCTTGGGGATATTCAAAGAACCAAAGGAAGGTTTCTAGGGGGGAAATGGATAGAGCTATAGATCTGGGCAGTACCACAGGATCTAGAACTGAAAAGTACCTCGTAGATCATCTAGTCTAAGGGTGGGGAATCTGCAGCCTTGAGGCCACATGTGGCCCTCAAGGTCCTCAAGTGTGGCCCTTAATAAAAGCATTTGTTCTGTGAAGTCTGGATTCAGTCAAAGGGTCACATTTGAGGGCCTAGAGGGCCACATGCGGCCTTCAGGCCGCAGGTTCCCCACTCCTGATGCCAGTCACACTCCCTCATTCCTCATTCATAGAAGAAAATAAAGTACAGCAGTGAAATTAGATGCCAAGTTTTTTATTTTCCAACCAGTGTCCCTCCCAGGAAACCATACAGCTCTTCTGATCTTTGAAACACTACTGAGGCAGGTATCCCTTTTTACAAGGTTGCTAATAGTTGCACAACTGGCAAAGGCTTGAACCTAGGTCTAACATCCCTTCTATTCTCCCATACCACCTCTGTAAGAGCAAAAAAAGACCAGAGAGGTAAAGGAACTTATTTGCCCCCAGCACAAGTCCTCTGACTCTCAATGCACTTCTCATTCCATTCTGTCAGAGATATCTCAGCCTAAATTCTGCTAGAGGAAAAGTGTTTAACCTAATCTGTATCACAGACCCTTTGACAATAGGATGAATGTTACAGACTCCTCTGAAAAAAATGTTTAAATGCATGAAAGTCATAGGATTACAGAGGAAATCAAATGTATCAAAATTCAGTCATCAAAATATTTTTTAAAAATATAAGTTTGCACTATGCCCAAAGGGCTACAAAAACGTGCAAACCCTCTGAGGCAGCAATACCACTTCTAGGGCTGTATCCCAAAGAGATCATAAAAATGGGAAGAGGACCCACATGTACAAAAACATATATATAGCAGCTCTCTTTGTGGTGGCCAAGAACTGGAAATCGAGGGGATGCCCATCAATTCAGGAATGGCTAAATAAGTTGTGGTATATGAATGTAATGGAATACTACTATGCTATAAGAAATGATGAACAGGTGGACTTCAGAGAAACCTGGAAAGACTTGTATGAACTGATGATGAGTGAGGAAAGCAGAACCAGGAAAACATTGTACACAGTAACAGCCACAAGTGTTCGCAGACTGATTTTGACAGACAGCCTTTCTCAGCAATGCAAGGACCTAAAACAATTACAAAGAACACATGATGGAAAATGCCAGTCACATCCAAAGAAAGAACTATGGAGTCATAATGCAAAATGAAGCAGACTATTTCCTTTTTTGTTTTATTTTTTTTTCTTTTCCATGTTTTTTCCCATTTGTTATAATTCTTCTATGCAACATGACTAAAGTGAATATGTATTTAAAAGGTATGTATTTGTGGAACCCGTATCAGATTGCAAACTGTCTTGAGGAGGGAGGGGGAGAAAATTTAAAACTTATGGAAGCGATTGCTGAAAACTAAAAATAATTAAATAAATAAAGGAAAAACAAAAGTTCTGAAACAAAAAAAAGTTCACAGACCCCAGGTTAAGAAGTCCTGCTCCAAAGATCAAACCTACCTTCCTTCCTTTCTGAGCCTGGATCTCTCAATCCCACTCAGTTTAGAAGTATAGAAGTATAGTAATTACGCGAATTGCCTGGAAGGAAAGCTCTGACCAGCTCATTTCTAATCTCGGGTCTGTCCTCCCCTCCTTAGACAGGCTGGCGGTCTTCCACTCCTGAGGGGTCACAATACTGGTGCCGGACTTAGTTCAAAGCACTGATCAGCTTAGAAAACTGAAGTTCATCATTCTCAAACTCAAGCAATCCACCGGCTTCAGCCTCCATAGTAGAAGGAATCAGAAGTATATACCACCATGCACAGCTCTCTGCTGTTTCTTCATCTGTAAAACAAGGAGTTTGGACTAGATAGCTTTGAAGGTGCCTTCCATATCTAGATCTGGTTCAGTTAACATTAAAATGAATTCTTATTACTTAAAAACACACCAACCTAGAACAAAGGGGGAGATCTAAATTTGTTGTGTTTTCCATAGGAAAGCTGGACTAGTCACGGGAAAAAAAAGAGTTGATTAAATAGAATATTTTTTATATAAATTTTTATAAATATAAATTTATAAAATATTTTATATAAATAAAAAAATAAAATTTAATGAAGTTCTTTCAAGCAATTCATTAGTCATTCCAGCAATTGGAAGAAGCTATATAATGATGCAGTGCTGATATTCTAAGGGAAAAGAAACAAGTGTCTCTTCTGAACTTTAATGTCTTCAAAGGGCATTGAGGGGTTAAATGAGAAAAACAGATGACCTGGGGATGAAATGGTTTTGTTCTGAGGGTCTGAAGAAAGGGAAAATGGAGAATAAAAAGAAGACACTAATGAAGAAAAGAGGAAGAAGGGGGAGAGGAGAAGTTGTTTTTCTCATAATTAGGTTGTAAGAAGAATATATAACTGGAAAGTGATATGAGGCAGCAGGCATCAACTGAACTTCATTCTTATCTGAAATGGACAAAGCAGAGTTGAACATATACAGAGCCACACAGACAATTTGGTATAGAAATAAAGAGAACTCAACAAACAAGCAGAGGTAGGGAAGTAAGGGTACAAAGGGAAGATCACAATAAGGAGGGTACAGCTACAAGCAAAGCACATCTCCTGATCCCTAAGGGGGAGGAGGGGGAGCAACCACAAAGATCTAAGAAGGGGACATCAATCAGAGAACAGCTAAGAAAGTCATGGCGTATGGATGTAATGGAAAATTATTTCACTAAAAAATGATAAAATAGATCCTTTCAGAGAATACTAGGGAGTACAAATAGATGAGGAGTGAAGTGAGCCGAGTGAAGAGAATAATTTATATAAAGACAACAACCCTGTAAAGAAAAACAACTTTAAAAGACTTAAGAACTTTGATCGACAGTGTCTCCTGAGGCCCATGACAGAGTTACCTACCTCCCTGACAGACAGGTGATGGACACGAGGTACATCTCCAGACATGGTCAGCAAGGACACCTCACCTCCCTTCCAGCCCTGTGCCATGCCAGAGCCCATCTGTACAGCCAGGTTATCAGAAAGAGCAATGCCATTAGGGCCCATTCCTACCTTGCCTTTCCCTTTTGCCCAGGCTGCTTGACTACTGACAATCATTCTGATGAGAGAGAAGGCTACCAACGTTGACCGTCTGCCCTGGCTTTATTCCCCACGGAGCCCGGCACTGTCATCTTAACTACCCATGAAACCTGACATCCGCTGCACCTCCACCCTGCTGCAACCACGTGGAAGGGTTCCCATGTGGCCGGCAGCTGCACTTTCTGTCAGATGATGTCTTCCTCAACTAGAATCCTCAAGAGCAGGGATGTAAGGCTTTCTATTTGTATCTCCAGGGCAAGCAAAGCACCCGACTACAGAAAGCACTAACAAAAGCCCTAGTTCACTAGTTTGTTTAGCTTGACTATGTTTATTCATTGCAAGCGTTTTTTAACTGGGGAAGAGGTGAAAGAGGGAGGCGGATGGAGAGGAGATGCCAGGAGAGGGGAAAAGAGAAGGGTATCAGCAATAATGATGCCCCAAAAAGAGGGCCATTAAAACACTTTAAAAATACACAGAAAAGAACAGAAGGAAGTTTATAAAGAAAGCACGGAGAAGGAAGAAATTTCTAAAAGTAATGTGTGGAATTATAAATGGAGTTCACAGATTAATATACAATTCTTTTTATTTTCTGTGTATATGGAAATGTTTTTTACTGTTTAAATTCAGGATAAAATATAATTTTACAATGTACTACATAAGTTAGAAAACTAAAGAGCTGATTATAATTTTATGAAGGAATTTGGTAGTAAATCAATTCAAACTTTATAAGAACTAATCAAAGCAAGAAAATGAAATACACTCTTCTAAGGGATAACAAACAAAAACATATAACAAACTTTGGGTGATCTGATTAAAATTAAGACAGTAAACTAAAACCTAAAATAATCCCCAGTAGAGTGTTAATGTAGTAGAGTTACAAATAAAAACAAAAGAAACAGACAAGGTAAAAACTGGGGGTATCTGAATCTTATCTAAAATTTGAGACTTTCATTCCATAATTTAACTCAAAACTTTACATTTTTAGTTGTTTTTAATACAAACAGTAAAGTCTTCGTTAAAGAAATTATGATAAAAGGAAAATTAATGGACTTTAATCCCAAAATATTTAATCTTAATAGGGAAAAAAGTAATGCAAAACTGAGTAAAAGACAAGGAAAAATGCATCAAAGTACGACATTTAAGACCAGCAATGTCTTGTAATATTCAACTGAAATTCATCATTGTAGTCTTTTGTTTTAAAATGTGAGGTTTCTACTAATTTAGTCAAAATACTAAGGAATTATATCAAAACATTTCCTGCATTCAAATCAAATTACTTTTTCTGCCATCATAAATACACAAAGCCCTTTTGACGGAGCAATTTTCTATGCTTATTACCAGTCCTAGGGTATTTCTGTATGCAATCTCCATTTGGAAATTGGATAATATCGGTCCTCAAAATGACAAGCTATTGGTAGAAGCTCCATATTGAACAGAACTTCCACGCTCCACTATATCTTTTAAGTTGTGCTCATTTCAACAATATAACTTAAGACCACCTGTATGCTTTAAAATATAAAAGTGTATGCTATATTATTCAGTGATTTATTTAATCTAATTTTTACCCAGCCTAAGAGTTAAAGGCTAGTGCAGGAAAAAACCACTTTTTTCTGAATGCAGTTACTAAATCGATTTGAATTACCAGTACCTTTAATTTTAAGAGACTGCTATGATTCAAAATTTCTTGTAAAAAAGGAATTCTATTTTACCCCCCCCCAACTTCCACTGTTAAGATCAGAGATGTCTTCTAAGAAACACCTCAAATGATAAAGTTTAAAATTTCTAACAAAGAAGGATTTAACCCCTCTGACTTCTGATTCCTCACAGATAAAATTAAATACTATTATGACATCTGAAATGATATAAGAATGAAACAGGGGAGTCTTGGACCAAGAGGAAAGAAATTTGAGTTCTGGTACTGGCTTAGCAATTAACAGGTCATACAACCTTGGGGAAGTCATTTTCTCTCTGGGTTCTCAGTTTCATCAAATGAAATAGATGGACTAGCAGAGGGCAGGTTTCAGGGCAAAGATAATGAGTTCTGTTTTGGACTTACAGAGTTGAAGAAGTGTACTGGACATTCAGTTCGAAGTGTTCAAGAGGCAACTGGTGATGCAAGACTGGAGATCAGAGTTGGGATTTAAACTTAGGTACTCTGCTGACAGAGGTAGTCCTCTTTCCACCGTACTGTGACTCATAAAAATTATTTATTTAAAGTTTATTGGTGTGTTTTACATTGCGAGGGTCTACTGTAATAAAGTAAAACAGTTTAGTAAAAATAATAATATGATAACTTTATCTGAAATCATGCATGCAGCATTTCAAATCTGTAGCATCTCCCTACCCATATTTTTTTATTAACAGAAATCTATTTTCTCTCACTCCTACTTCTAACCACATTAGAAGAAAAAAGAAATTTTTTGTAAGAAATATTCAGTCAAGCAAAACAAAGTCTCTTAATGGTTGTATACAAAAATGTAAGTCATTTCTGCACCTCCAATCACCTCTCTAATTTGTTAATGATGTGACTTTTTATATCTAGGTCAGGTACCCATTTGGAAGCTATAAGGTTCTGTTCTAAACCTAATTTCTTCCATACTGTTGTAAAATGTTCATAGAAATCCTTAGAATGACTCCATTATTTACAGAACCAGGGACATTTAACCAAAAAAAAGACTGTATTTATACAGAGCCCTCTTTGAATAAAAAGCAGACAAAAAAAGTCAGTGGTTTCTTACTGTGAAATAATTCACGACTCTATTACTGTTATCCATTTGTACATGTGTTATAGGGTACTAAGAATACCAGGAAGAACATAAATATCTCTAATAAAGAATGTGATAATGAATTCAGTATTCATGATCTCACAACCTACAAAGATTTGTAAGATGGCATTTTTTTTTCCACTGAAGAAGTGGATTCATCAATTTAACTATTCCCTACTTCTACATACATATATAGTTCAGAAATTCTATCTTTCTTGAATAAAATTAGAAACCAGTAAAACATAGACTACTAAAAAAAATACATTTTCTACAGTGCAAATTCTATTCAAATTAAGTTCACAGAATTCTTGGGAATCAGAAAGGAAACATAACTGAAACAACCACTTCAAAAATTATGGGAAGACGGCAAGTGTTGGAATCTAGAGGAGCCTAGATCCTCCCACAATGCCCCACTAAAGTTCCAAAAATGAACCAGAAGGAACAATAATAAAGAAAACCAAAGAGAAATAGCTATCAACTCCTCTATCTAGTTTAGGAATGCATAAAATGGTGGCCAGAATACTGTAGAACATGTGAGCAGACCCAAGTCCAGGCAGGTGGCAGGCAAATCGAGGAACCAGAGCCAGTGCACAGGATGCTCAGGACCCAGGAGGACCCTCTGGAGGCACAGTAGGATATAAGATTCTACCAAGCAGCCCTCAAACAGCTCACTTCACAGAAACTTTTCAGAAGGGACAGCAAAGACAAGGCCACCCAGCATCCAGACACTACAGCAGTCAACAGGGATGGAACAATGCCCAGGCAGCTCAGCAATAATCAGGTCTATGTAGTTCAGCAACCAGGTAACCCAGAAGCCAGTCAACCCATGGACAAACCACAGCAAGAAAAAGAGCCATGGCAGCCCTTGGGAAACAAAGCACGTGGGACTTCACTGGAGGCCTGCTGAATAGTGCCATCAACAAGATCTGAGAGGAGCTTATCAAGCTCACAAAAAGGGATGGGGACACCTTAGCATTCAGAACAAGAATGAAAAAGAAAAAGAGTAAAGGCCTAAACTGATCCACCACAAGACTGAAACCAAAACCCAAAAATTCCTTCACAAGGTGAGGGACTAGTTTTAGCCACTAAATAAATCTCCAAAATTGGGTAAGAAAAGGTAAAAGAGAAGAATTATATTATAAAAATGGGACCTGAAAGGAAGAAGTACTACAGAGGAAAAAGGTGGGGGTGGAGGGCTGGTAACGTGGGAACCTTACTCTCATCTGGGTTGAAGAGGAAACGTGCACATGTGGAAGAATGTAGAAGTCTTCTGAACATGTAGAGAAGTGAGAAAAATGGGGGACATGGTGGGAGAGGGACTTTTGGAGGTGTGTGTGGATTGGGATTTGGGAGGGCAGGGGAAGGGGATGGGAAAACTCCTGGAGGGAGGGTGAGGTGGAAGGGTTGAGGGAGAAGATAAGTTAACAGGGATAGAGTAAAATGAGAGGCTAAGAAAAAAATACTGAGTAAAAATGAGATGGAGGGAAATTCACAAATAGTAATTATAACTTTGAATGTGAATGGGACGTTTACAGCAGCTTTCTTTGCAGTGGCAAAGAGTTGGAAATTGCAGGGATCCCTATCGACTAAGGAATGGCTGAACAAGTTGTGATGGAATACTAATGTGCTGTAAGAAACAAGGAGCTCAATGATCTCAGAAAGTGTGGAAGGACGTCTACAAAATGATGAAGAGCAAGGTTAAGAGAACCAAGAGAACCCTGTATTTAGGAACTGCAATATTATTTCAAAAATAACTTTGAGCAATTAAATCATTCTATTAAAAACACACAAGTTAGAAATAAAGGACATGTGAAAAAGATATTATCTACTTCCAGATAAAGAACTGATAAACAGAAGTATTATGGAATTAATTTTACATACATATATATGTACAAGTGCACACACACGCACACGCACACACACACACACACACTTTTTTGTGCCTAATGGTAGCCATCCCTAGGATAGGATGTGGGAGGCAAAAAAAGGGGGAAAAAAAAGAAACTGACATGATAACTTTGTTGTATATTTGGAGGGAATAGTAATTTACACATGGTAGATTTGCAGTTTCACACGCAATCATCTTCTTTATTTTACTGTGTTATAGAAGTGCTTGTTTTGTTCCCTGAATTGAAAATAAATGTGTTATTAAAAAAAAAAGAAAACATTAGCTGCTGAATGTTGGAGAACAGATATGAGAGTGTGATTATCTCTCCAACACTTCAAATCAGCACCACAAAACTAGAAGAATCAAATAACACTTCATCCTCAGAATCTACACCTACGTGATGTCTATTTCCCATGCCTCAGATATTGTTCCTTAAAAACCTTCATCTTTTATCATCTCCCACCACCCCATTTCCTCCAGGAACAAATATAAAATGCTCTGCTTGACATTCAAAGCCCTTCATAACCTAGCTTCCTCCTATTTCACAATCCTTTTACACCTTACTCCCAGCTGTATACTCTTCAATCCAGTGACATTGGCCTTCTGGCGGGCTCACGAACAATACAATCTATTTCTTGGCTCCAAACACTCTCTGGCTCTCCTCCAACCATGGAATGCTCTCCCTCCTCCATTCCCAACTACTCATCTCACAGGCTTAAGTCTCAATTAAAACCCTACCTTCTATAGGAAGCCTGCTCCACCCCCTCAATTACAATGCTTTCCCTCTGTTAATTATTTCCTATTTATCCTGGATATAACTTGCTTAATCTATATTTTTTGCATGTTTTCTCCCCCATTAGATAATAAGCTCCTTAAGGGAGCTTAAGGGATTGTCTTCTGCCTTTTTGTATCCCCAGAACTCAGTACAGTGCAAGGCACACAGGAGGCACTTAATAAATATTTAATGACTAATTGGTTGACTTAGCTTACATTCTACCTTCAGCTAATCACCCACCTATGAGTATATTCTCCTCTAAAGTTACTATGGATCTTTTCCAATACCTATTATCTATGTGTATAATCTTTCTTCCATTTCATTCCTTGAGGGCAGAGTATTTAATTTTTGTTTTTGTGTCACCGGGAACTAGCATGGGGCCTAGAATAGAGTCAGCCTGTAATCAATGCATGTTGATGGGCTGATCTTGAATCCCTGTCCAAACTCACTACAAGTATTCTATAACTTACACACAGGTTGGATTTCCAAAGTCTGTTTGTAGACCAATGGCCTTTTAATGGAAACATTGCTATAAATGATCACTGTTTTATGGTACAATTCTAAAAGTACTCGGGCAGACAAAATGAATTCTTGTTTATATTATCATTTCAGTGGGAAAAAGCATTCTTGATTTCAAACACCCTTGAAAAATAAAGCATTAGGGTCAGTGCCATAGACAAGTCACCTCATCTCTCTGGGACTTAGTTTCACCATCTATGAGACAAGGAGGAATGAATAAGACTTTCTCTAAGATCCTTTCCAGTTCTAAGATATTCCAAATATGAGAAGCCACACCCACACACCAGAAGAGCTAGCATTCAGGAGAACTGCGCTGGAGAGGATAGAAGGCTGGAGTGCCTGGGCTATCCCAGACAACTCAGGACTGGCAGGAGAGTTCCACCAATAAAGGCACTGGGGTGGAGGGCTGGGGGGGCGGGGTGGGGAGGGGCAGTATATGACAGTGAAAAGAATACTGGTGGCCTGGATTCAAACCCTGCCTCTACCCAGGAGACTTCAGGCAGGTCACTGACCCTCTCTCAGCCTCAGCTGCCTCATCTGCAAAATCAGAAGGTTGGACCAGATTGTCTCCAAGATCCCTTCTTACTCAAGATCTAAGTTCCCACGAGGAAAACAGTAAACACAGATAAATTAGCTTCTAACAACTGACTTAACTAAGGCTACTACAATGAAATCCTGTGACCTTAAAGATCATGTGGGTGGTGCTGTACTGATACTATTTTTAAAATACTGATTAAAACTGAATGCTGCAAAAGTATAATGACCAAGCTTAGAACCAAAGAAGAGATATGAAGAGGTATCTTCCTCCCCCTCCGCCCTCCACCCCCATTTCTCGGCAGAGCCTTTTTTAATACGTTGGTTATTTCTGCTAAACTTTTGTTCCCTCTTTTTCATTCTTTGTTATAAAGGAATGCTATCTGGGAAAATGCAGAAGAGGGAGACATCAGAATAATATATGGAATATTTTTAAAAGCTGCACTAAAATTTTACTTTTTAAAAAAGAAAGTCAGTGGTGGGTATATTTATTTTGATACATCTATAATTAAAACAGCATCCACGAATGCTAAGGAAACTGTAGATAAGGCAACCCCAGTAAATGCAAGTCAATGAAAGGTATATTTTTTAGTAAATACTCAGAGTAAATGTAACTGACATCCTCCAAATGTAATGTATTATTATTATTACACTAAGAGAACCAAGCATCAAAGTGACAAGTGCTATTATTTGTCATTTTTGCAATACACAGTTAAATGACATAATGATAGATGCTGGTAGCATAACAGCTTCAGAAGTCACATAAAGCAATTTGAAAGAACGATTTAGATTTTAATGTGAACTTGTCAAATTCCTGGCATCTATAATCCATCTGAATTACCTTAAATAAATCACAGGAAGAAAAAGCCCAAAACCATTGGTGTCCAATAGATTCAATACTAAAAAGACTGAACTTCTACAAACTGAAGTGTTAGAATCAACTTTTAAAATAATTATTACATTTGTGCATTTTTAAACATAACTATTTTAGAAAAACAGAATTTTTTACCTGAAACTTATATAAATATGAGACACTATCTTTGCAAATGTCAGCAGTGTTCTCAGGTCCCTTTCTAAAGTAGTAGTCTCTCTATGTTTGCTTGGTATCTTAATTTGCCTTTGGTTTCAAAAGTAAGCTTGCCAACACTATTCCTCTCAAAACCTCAAAAATTCCATTACTAGTTTTAAACGAAATTAAAGGAAAATAGAAGCATTCAACCCATGGCAAAAGTATGTACAAAGTGTTTGCTGATGCTCATAAATAGACTGAGAAATTTAGACATGTCTGAAAGACAACTGCTGTACAGTCGACTCTGTTTTGCTCCGCTATGCAGTGAAATAGAAAAAGAATTACTGCTGCCAATTCAAGTAAGTGCAACATCAGATAAATTTAAACTGAAACGGAGTATTTTTGGAAAACAAAAGTTTTACATACACACATATACACATATAAATGAATTTTTCATTTCAAGGGAGACTAACAAGAGTACTCATCTTCATAAACTAAAAGTCCACATGGGATCAAGATGTTAGTGTCCCCTAAATAAGGTCATTCTCTAAATTTCTCAAAAATGATAAGGAAGAAAAAGAATGAGGATGAGAGAGAAAGGGTGGAGGGAAAAAGGTCGGTCAGTGAGTTATGAAACCCCCCCCTCCCCAGGAAATGGCCCTCCCCCACCCAGGCTGATCAGCACCGGCCTCCTCAGCAGGTCTGCAGTAATGAAGCTCATTCAAACTCCACGTCCGCCATTGAGTAGGACTGAGCACATCATTTAACCTCCCTGCACCTCCATTCCTAGTCTATAAAAGCAGGGAGGTCAGATCAGATCATCTCTTGTCCCTTCCAGCTCTGAATTATGGAAGCCCTCTTATCAAGAGGCTGTCTGACAAGTCCCACCCACAATTCCCCAGCCCCTGCCTCCCACGGTTACCAGTAGGCACTTATTTAAACTGTTGGATTATCACACTCCACACACCCCCTCTCCCCTGACTACTGAACCTCATTCCTCAGGGCCTGTGGGCAGACCCTTGGCTACTTACCCTCTCCAATGCTATCTGTAACTTGTCCTCCAATTCTCATAAGGCCTAAAGGCCCCGTACCATCTGGAACCCTCATCCCTACTATTAACATCAACAAGACAGGAAGCTCTCGTCCGTACTGTTGTTGGCTACCCCAGACAAAGTTCTTATCTCAGGCCAAGGCAGCCACCGGCAATAGCCTTGGCCTGCCTGGCAGGTCATAAATATAGAAACAAGGACAACTTGAGTTACAAATATCCTGTCCCATGCACAAATTAGAAAGTATTCTTATTGGACCCATGAATTTCAATTCTGATTTCATAAATAGGATCATTGCAACTAATAACCTAATTCTAATCCACCTTCCAAGGCAGCAATGGAATAAAAAGGCGTTCCTTATATCCTAATTTGGAGCTCTTAATGAATTTTCCCATAAAAACAGTATTAGAAATTATTATAAGATTCTATAGGACTACTGTATGCTATGTTATATACCTAAGATTTCATTAATGTGTTTATTCCCTTGCCAGAAGATCACAAACCCTCTATAACTTAGAATATGATGTTTGAGAGCTGTTGTGGCCAAAATAGCCATCATCCTGAAGTCAATATGGTGATGAGCCTCTCCCAAATTGGTTAGACTGGTCCACAGACTATAAACGTCCTGGACTAGAACTCAAAGCTTTCCCAGAAAACCAAAACCTTGGTTTGCTAAAGTGAGGGCTCTGCAGGCACAGCCTTCAAGAAACCAGAGTCAAACCCACACATATCATGTATGATGAGACATTACAGCAGGATTTTAGTCTCGCATACAAGGGGTTAAATAGAGTTCTGAGAAACTAGCCTAAGAGCTTGACCACTGTCTAAGTCAACGAAACAATAATTTTGGACTTCTAATACGGAAAGCACTATGCTAAGCTCAGGGCTACCAAAGAGAAAAGTAGCCCTCCCCCGACCCCTTCAAGAAGTTCATGTGGGGAATATGACACAAACGGGATATAAGAGAGTAAGCAAGAGAGAAAGGGCCCATGGTCCTTAGGGTACAAGAATGAAGTGGATGCTAATACCTCTTCTTTATACTCATTTCCACTGACAAGAATCAGATCAGTTTTTCTTGTAGAACCATTTGACAGGAACAAGGACTCTGCTGTCAAGAGCTTTCTTTTCTGGATCTTCAAGTCACTGTGGCTGCAGCCTCTACGGGAGCAGGTCCAGTCTGCAGAGGTCGCTTGCATGACTGTCATGACTGCTGAGGATTCTGGGCTAGAAACACTGCTCTTCCCAAGGCTCTGGGGTTCAGAGCCCTGAGGCATCCCCATCAGGGACTGAGGGATAATAGTGATCAGAGTGGTAGTGCTCTAACTTGCCAAGCACTTGGTGCTTCTGGTTCTCCCTCAATGTGCCCTGCTGCTTCAACCCGACTGGGTTACTTGTTTATAATATTATTTTCAACAGAAAGACATATGCAGAGTTTTAAATGATCATTTTACTAAAGAAAGTCGGGATAACCTATATATCACAAAACTGACAACTGTAAAAAATGTATCATTTTTCTTTACTGGAAATCATGCAGTTAAACATCAATTGTACATTCAACATAAATTAAAAGTGCTTAAGACAACATAATTCATATTGAGAAAACAGGCAATAATCTATAGCTATTTGCAACCAACGTACAAGTAGTCAAGCTATTTGCAAAAAATGCAAAACCAAAATTCTACCTATATATAGAAAATTAGTATAGTCAATACAGAAAAATAAATTGTGTTAAAGGAAGGGAATAAGCATTTCTTAAGTGTCTACTCTATGTCAGGGACTGTGCTAAGCACTTTAACACTACTATTTTAAACAATCCTCACAACAACCCCAGGGAGGTAAGTATTATTGTCCCCATTTTACAGCTGAGCAAACTAATCCAAGGTCACATAGCTAGTAAGTGTCTGAGACTGGAATTGAAGTCAAGTCTTCCTGGAGCCAGATCCTGTACTCTGTGGACTTGTACCACCTAGCATCCCAGATAAAATGCATAATATCCATTCTCTCATATTCATTCAACAAACATCCAGGCGGAGCCAAGACGGCAGCACAGAAGCAACAACATTCCACAGCTCCCACATAGCCACCTCAAATACCCATAAAAAATGACTCTAAACAAATTTTAGGTTGCAAAACTCACAAAAATACAGAAAAACACATCTCCCACTGAAGGCAGCTCGGCAGGAAGGGCTCATCGCAGTACGCTGGTAGCTGAAACCAGTGCGGCTTGGCCCCCGGGGTAGCCAGGACGAGCCACAGCGGATCAGCAGCAGCTGTGGCAGTTTCCAGAACTATCAAGCCATAACAAACAAGGACAAAGTGAAAGGTCAATCTGGGGGAGAAAAGCTGTCTGCCAAACTGCCTCCAGGGCAAAGAAGCAGCAGAAGCAGCTGCCCTGCAGCCTCCACGTGGCTGCTTCAGACCTCCCAGCCTGCAGACCACAAGGGGGCCAAGTGATCGTTCAGAGCTAAGTGCTCTTGCATTGAGCAGCCTGGATCCTGATCATGGTCTTGGGTAGTGGTCCTGGGGTGCGTTTTCAGTGAGCCAAAGCTGGTGCAGGCTACAGCGGCCTCCTAATAGCTCTGGCAGCTGCAAAAATCCGAGCGATTAGGGACAGAGCTTTCTCCTCTGGAAGCAGAGTTGCACAGAGCTAAAAAGTCAAGTAACTGACTGGCAACAACATGAGCAGGCAAAGGAAGCAAAGTAAGAACAGCAACCGAACTTTAGATTCCTTCTTTGGGAACAGGAGAAAGACAACACAGTCAGAACTCCCACACCAAAAGCTTCCAAGAAACATGAAGACTTCCTACAAGCCATAGAAAAGCTTAAAAAAGATTTTGAAAACCAAAGAAGAGAAGT
>CM053581.1:369616017-369656514 GCA_028627135.1 Pseudochirops cupreus
GGAGGGACATATAATCAGTCTCTCACAATATACCCACTGTGGAGAGGTTCTGCGTAATTACACATGTACAGCCTGTGTTGAATTGCTTGTCTTTCCAGTGGGGGTGGGTGACAAGGGAGGAAGGGAAAGAATCTAGAATTTAAAGTTCTATAATCAAATGCTTAAAATATGTATGTATGTATGTATGTATGTATGTATGTATGTATGTATCTATCTATCTATCTATCTATATATATATATATATATATATATACATTTTAAATTATTATTAACTATATCCAATAGGGAATTAAGATATACAGGCATTGTGGTAGGGAGATCCACCCTGCCCTACCGGAAAGTCAGAGGGGCGACGGGGAGGACATAGGAGACAGCAGACTGGGGGAGGGGTTATACAGTGGGATGGCTGTTTTGAGGTGTTGGGTAGTAGAAAGACGGGGAGAAAATTTGTAACTCAAAATCTTGTGTAAATGAATGACGTAAACAAGAAAAAAAATTAATTTATTTATTTTTAAAATTTTACCCAAAAAAAAAAACCCATTAAGCACCAACCAGGTAAGGAAGTTTTTTACCACCCATTCACAACAGCAACAACAAAGAGTGTCCCACCTATAAGTTAAGATCATACAAGGTCACCTGATAGGCACAACTACACAGACAGCTTTATTTAATTACCCTTTGATTATCAATATCAAGCAAGGCCTAAAACAGCAAGATAAACTGCTCACCAAAGGTCATTTGCCATAGTCATGGAGAATGTCCCATACAAAGTTCAAATGTAAAAGATTCCCTAAGGATAACAAGGTTCTCCAAATTCTCTTGGTTTGCATATGGGATTATTTTGATAACATTAATTCTCAGAATATTATAGAGCTTCCTAATTAGATCTAGGATCATTGAAAAGGAATCAGTCTAATAATCAACGGAGGAAAAACTAAAGCATGCCTACTGTCCAGGCTATGGTATGCAACTGAAGGAATAGCATATGGTTAGTCTGGCAATACATATTAGAGAATGTTAGAGTTGTTGGAAGGGCCCTCAATAGCCACTCATTCAAACCCTAGCTGCAAAGAATCTCCATTACAATTATTCAACTAGACCATCTAGCCTCTGTTTGAAGACTGCAAGAAGCTGGAACCCACCACTTTCCACTTCTGCATAACTTTCTCCTGTTGGCTTCTAGTTCTACCCACTAGAGCAGAAGTTCCTACCTCAGGTCAATGAAATATATATAAATACAGATATAGATATAGATAGAAAAATACATTTCAATATGACTGGTTTCCTCTGCAATTCTACATGTCTTATTTTAAGCATTAAGTACATCTTTCTAAGAAGGGGGTCCATAGGCTTCACAATGCTAAAGGAGCCCATGACACAAAAATGGTTAAGAATTTTGGGTCTGGAGCCAAAGACAAAGAGTCTAATCCCTCCTTCCACAGGATATCCCCTCAAATACTGAAGAATGCTATCATGTCCCCAGTGAATCTTCTTTTCTCCAAGCTAAAACATCCTCAGTTCCTTTCAAATTATCTCCTATGACATGGTCCTTCAGCATCTTTCTTGGAGGGACACTACAACTGGACCCTGAACTAGATTCAGAAATGAAATCACTAGAAGGGGAAAAGCAAGCTGGATTTTGAGAGATTTTGTCTAAGCTGCTCCCTGATACAAAACAAAAACAAAAAAAACCTCTCTCTTTAATTATCAATATTTTTCCAGCATTATTGAAAGGCTGTGAATCATGGAATGTCAAACTCTCCAAAGGATTAAAACTGAAGAGGTAACCCAAAGAACAATGATGGGCATTAATAGACTTGTACACAAAAAGTTGCATAAAAGAGACCATTCAGGAAATATATGATCAGAAAGGGAAGTGAGATGGTTATAGAGCAAGAGACTGGATAGTCAAGAGTTAGCTGTACTTGTACCATAGAACTTTGGGCATGTTGATAATTTCATTTATAGAGAATTCATAAGAAGATAAAGACAAGAGCATAGCTGAGAAGGCATTGACGTTGCCACTTATACCTCTGTAACTACTGACACTGAGATCACTAATCAATTGAAGTATTAAAGAAATACACAGAACACTAATGTTAGGCTGGTAGATATAAAAGTTAAAGATAAAAAAAGACTTTTTTTTCAAGTCCCCTGACTCCACAGAGTCTACTAGGGGTAATAACACATAACAATAACACGTAATACATTAATACATTATAGAGATACAAACTGAGTGCTGTGCAGGATGGAGGGGGGGCAACTTATTACTACACTGTGGATATACAGCCAGGATAGGGGTGGGGTGCAGGGTGGAATGGGAACTGACAATCAGGACAGGCCTCATGAAAGAAGAGACATTATACCTGGACTTTTAAGGAGGGATAGGAATTTAATGGCTAAAGAGGGATAAGGATTCTAGGCATAAAGATTAACAATGACAAAGGAGCAGAAGAATACAGAGTATATTAAACAGAAAGAGAGTAGGCCTGTATGGCCAGAATACAGCTTATGTGGAAGCAATAGGAGATGACTCTGAAAAAGTAGGATGCCACAAAGCCTGTGGAATTAAACTATTTGGTGGGCAATAGAGAGCTTCTAAAAAACTGTAAGCAGAAGGGTGATATGACCAAATCTATGAATGATGAAAATTATTTTGGCAGCTGTAAGAAGGACTAACGGGAGAAGAAGTAAAATAACTATTAGAAGGTCTGGGTAGTATATGGCAGGTATCGTTTCAGACTTCATTTGATATTGATAATCAGCGCAGCAGCAAAGAAAAGTTACCTATGTTTTCCTCAGTTATTTTCTATCACTTCACAATTACCTCACTTAAAATGCTCTTAAGTTCTTAGGGATAGTTCTCACATACACAGTCAATGCACAATTATGATAAACTCAGTTTTGACCTCAGAATCCCTTTTTATTTTGTGCTGTTTTAGATGAACCATAAGTGACAAGACCAAACGGGGAATGTTCATATAAGAGAACTGCTATACAAATATCATGCAATTCGAAAGTCAATGAACACGGTAATCATAAACTTATTTGTCTAGTGTCTCTCCTTTTAAGGAATATTACGATTGCATCTCCTTTCCCTTTACTTTTGTAATAATCTCAGTTAGTATTTCACACTTTAAGAGTTGCAAAGCACTTTACACACATTATTTCTTTTAGTCCTCACCTCAACCCCGTGTCCTAGGAGCTAAGATTACCCTCATTTGCAGATGAGGAAATTCAGGCCTGAAGAGTTTAAGCAACATGCCCAGAGATGCAAAGCTAGTGAGTGTCAGAGGGCAGACTTGAGTGTGTCTTTATGACTGATGTCCTTTCTCCCGGACACACTGCACAGTAAAGCCATTTCCAGTTCTTTCTCTTTTCTTCCTAACTTCTCTACCCTGCTAAGGGCACAGACTAACCTGGGAGTCACCTGGCTTCTCATTCTCCACTCTTCTCTCTCTGGTCAATTCTATTTCCATAACACAGCTCCCACCAGCCCCTCTACTCACAGAGTAAACAACTCAGTTCAGGCCCCCAGCACCCCTCACCCAGGCTATCCTACCACCTCAGCATCATTTTAATTTGCTTCCCTGCCCCCAGACTCTTGCTTTTCTAGTTCATCTTCTATAAACAGATATTCCTAAAGCAACAGCTCTGACCAGGTCACTGCCCAGCTTCTAAAATAAAAAACAAATAGCTCTGATTCGTTCTTAAAGGCCCTGACATTTTGTCCAAGGACTACCTTTCCAGATTTATTGGATGTTACTGTCTTTATGGTCAAACTGGCCTATTCATTTACCTTCATGACATTACACATTCCATCTCACAATGCTCGTGAATGAAATGAATTCCCTCCTCACCACCACTTTACAAACTCCCTATTCCTATGCAAAGTTCAGCTCTGTTGCCCTCTATTACAGGAAGCCTATCCTGATCTTCTCTTTCCTGCCCCCAGTCCCAATACTTATTAGTCGCCTCCCCCTAGAAATTACCTATATTTTATATTTAATTTTATACATGCATGTTATTTCCTTACAATAGAACATAAGGTCCTTGAGGACAGGGATCATTTATTTTTGTCCTTGAATGCCCAGATATAGTGTGCTGGTCACAAGTTGTTATTCCACCTCTCCCTCTGCCTTGCAACCTCAAACCTTATTCTTCACCCTCACAGTGATGACAGCCCCCTAACCCCCTCAGTTCTCTGCCAGGCTATCTCTCTTTCGATGGCTATGTTCTCTTCCCTTCCTCATCTTGACTCCTTAGTGAACTAGTTCGATTCCACACAATCCTCTTTTCTTAAATCCTTTGGCTCCTTATCTTATGTCAATCTTGCCCTGCCCAGCCTCGGCTACCAACTGCTGGCATTGCTCCTAACCTGTTGTCAAGTAAGCCAGAGAAAAATAATAAAACCTTGTTGAGTAGGCTCATGTAACAGTAATCTAAACTGGGTCCTCACTGCAGCAAGGAAATCTTTTTATAGCTAGCTCCCAATATCCCACTCTCCACAGGAGGTTTTTCCAAACCTTTTCATTCCTTCTCAAACCTCCTATGGCCCCTCCCCTTTCTCCACCCTGTCAGCTGAGAACTTTGCCTCACAGATTACTGAAGGAACTGAGGCCACTTGCCTACAGCTTCCTCTTCTGCCCTCATCTAACATCATTCAAATGCCTTCTACTACTACTTCCCTTTCATTCATTTCTTCTCCTTCCCAAAGCAAAGCCCTACCTACACAAATGATTCCACTCCATCCTGTCTTCTCCAGCAGACTGCCTAGTCCTCTATCAACCACACTCTCTTACATATCTTCAATCTCCCCTTGTCCAATGGCTGCTTCCCTACTGCCCATAATCATGCCCATGTGTTCCTAGCCTCAAAAAAACCCTCTTATCTATCCACCCCTCTCTAGTTATTGTCACATCTTTCCTCCCTTGGAGGAGGCTGTCTACAATATGTGCCTCTACTTCCTTTCCTCTCACTCTCTTCTCAATAATCTTTAGTCTAGCTTCTTAACTTGCAACTGCAAGGGTGCTCTCCAAAGTTACTAGCAGTCTCTTGATTTCCAAACTAATGGCCTTATCTCAGTCTTCCTGATTCTCCTCCCTATCTGACCAATTCTTCTCGTTCTCCTTTGGTGAATCTTCATACACTGGGTGTCCCACAGGGCTCTTACCAGGGTCCCATTCTCTTTGTCCTCTATAAACCAGCCATCATGAAGTGAATTACTATCTCCATACTGATGATTTTCACATTTATCTGTCCAGCCTTTGCTAAACTCTAATCTCACATCTCTACCTCCTTACAGGTCATCTTGAACTGGATGGGCCAAAGAAATCTTAAACTCAATATGTCCAAAATGGAACTCATTATTTTTCCTCCTCCTACCTTCTCTATTACTGTCAAATGTACCACCACTCTCCCAGTCACCTAGACTTACAACCTAGGTGTGTCATTCTCAACTCATCAGTCTCTCTCATGCCGCTCCCATATCTAATCCCATATCTATTGTTTTTACCTTTGTAGCAACTCAATCTATCCTCAGTTGTGTGGGCCCACGTAACAGTGATCTAAACTGGGCCCTCACTGTAGCAAGGTAATCTTTTTATAGCACTCGCTATCCCACTCTCCACAGCAGGTTTTCCAAACCTTTTCATTCCTTCTCAAACTTCCCATGGCTCCCCTCTCCCCATCCTCTCAGCAGAGAACCTTGCCTCATGGATTACTGAAGGAAGTGAGCTCATTTGTCTAGAGCTACCACCACCCTGGTGTGGGCCATCATGATATCTGTGTACAAGTCTCTTCCCACTCCAGCCCATCCTCCATTCTGCATCAAAACGATCTTCCTAAAAAGGGGATCGGACCACTTCACCATCCCATTCAATAAATTGCAATGACTCTCTATCACCTCCAGGATCAAAAATAAAATCCTCTGATGTTCAAAGGCCTTAATAACTTGTCCACCCACCTTTCTAGTTTTTTATACTTTTCAGTCCCACCCCCTAGATGGGCTTGCAATCTGGTGACACACACTGGCCTTCTAGCTGTTCCTCACACAAGACATTCTCTCTACCTTGGATGCTTTCTCTAGCAGTCTCCCAAGCCTCCAATTCTCTCCCTCATTTCCACTTCATGTCTTACTTGGTTTCCTTCAAGTTATGGCTAAAATCCCACCTCCTACAGAAAGTCTTCCCAAATTTCCCAATCCCCCTTAATTCTAGCACCATTCCTCCCTGTTAATTATCACCAATTTATCCTGTACATACTTCTATGAGTGCTGTCCCCCACATTAAACCATGAGCTCCTTGAGGGTAGGCAGCACAGCACCTTGCATATAGTGGGCACTTAATAAATGTTTAATGACTGACAGGAACACTGAACTGGTTACCAAGAGATGGCAGCAGCTCTTTAAACAAGGAACAGTCAAGAAAGAACAATCCAGGAGTCTATGTAAATAACAGTGGCACAAGTAGCAACATAGGAATTGTTGGCCACTTTGTGGGTAGACAAAGTAAAAGAATCCAATGTTCAATTTCTCGCTAAGATTTTAGAAGTTAATGAACCCTGATTGAAATAACTGTTTCCCAGGCAATTTAATATCAAATTACATTATATACACAATTCAAAGTCAGACCATTATGACCAATTTTATTCTGCTCATAGAACAACAACAAAAAGTTACACAAGAATCATGCAGAAGTGTTTTTGTTTTGTTTTGGATTTTTTTTTTTTGGTGGCAGGAAGGTTGGGACGGTAGATGATGAGCTGATCCATGCAATCTATAATTCCCACAGCAACAAAGATCACTCCCAGAAAAAACCTCCAAGGAGGTAAATGGCAGGCTTTGTCTTTTAGACTAGATTTAAGTAAATATGTTTTCAATTTTAAGTGAGGTCAATTTTCAGGACAATTTTATCTTAACAGGTTTGATTCCACATTGAACATCCAAGCCATCACTCACACAATCAATAGGCCTCCCAAATTCTTTATCTAAATATTTTTCACAATCAGTATTAGGCATTTTCTGTTCAGTTATTGCATTAATTCTAACACTCAAATGTCTCAAGTTTCAAAGACAGTCTTCCTGCAAAAAGGGGAAGAGGGGAATAAAAACTGGCTCTTCAAACTTCACAATTCACTAAATCATCAAGCATATTTTAGTAACTAGATAAACACTAAACTGGGTGGCTTGAGCAAGACAAATTTATGCAGGCTTCAGTTTCTTATCAGTGAGATGAAGGGGCTGAATTACATGACACTGTTATTTCCACATCTAAATACCATGACCCCATAAACTGGCATCACTGGTCCCTAAAACTAACAAGCTAACTGATTCTAGGTAGCCAAAACCTCTTGGGTGTGTCAAGTATTTCAACTTTAACATCTTAAGATGAAAATTTCACTGTTTTACATCTACCACAAAGTTATGTAAGGTGTTAATAAAATATCACCACACCAGTGTGGAGCCCTTTGGAAAAGGAACATTACATAAATGCAAAGTAAAATTATACCAGTAATATCTTATAAGTTAATGACAGTGTTCTTCATTATAAAGCAACATAAGCTATTCTGTCTCAAGGTTTTTCTGATAGTATCAGATAAAGTTTAAAGGAACTTTTCTTAAAAGTCTTGAAGGACAAAATTGCTAAGGCCAAAGCATCTTAGAGTATCTATCACTCTCTCATGTATGGATCTACATAAACTTTGCTCATTAAAATTCAAAAACAGCTCACATGCACATAACCTTTCCTCTCTTCTTCCCATCCTTCCTTACTACAATTTCAACTAGTATGCTGAACATATTCATAATATCAAGCAGTTTTCAATCTAAAATTAAGATTTTAAAAATTAAAGAAAAACAAATTATTTGTTATATGGGATGGCTCTAGGGGAGGGGCAATAAAGTTATTAACTGTAACTACTCTTTTTCAGACATTGATTTCTCCACACTTGAGAGGGTTCTGGCATTCTTTCCACTTCTGTTACCTCGGTCAGTCAATCAACAAGTATTTGTAAAGCCTTGTGTTAAGGATACAAAGAAAAACAAAAACAAGGTGCATGTCTTCAAGGAGATCACAAGCCAATGGGGGAAACAACATCTAAATATCAAAGTATATGCTAAAGACACAGAGTATATAAAAGCAACTGAGTGGAGAAGGCGTTAGCAGCTGAAGGGAACTAGAAGGGCTCTTGAAGAAGGTGGGCTCTGAGCCAAGTTGTGCAGGAGATTGAGGAAACCTATGTATTAGTAGGGGAGGGAACAGAGTATTGCAGACACAGAGGATAGCTAGTGAAAAGGCACAGCAGTTACCCACAACTAAACACAGCAGGACGACACATTTTTGGATGTGGCCCATGCGAAAACCTGTTTTGTTTGAATATACATATTTATTCCAAGATTTTTTTTCCTCAATGGCGGCAGTTGAGAAGTAAAGGAAATAGATATGTGCTAATTGGAAAAAAAAAGAAAAAGAAAAATTGTTAAATTTTTAAAAAGAAAAAAGAACACAGGGTCAGGAGATAAAGTATCATATTGCAGAAATTGCAAGTAGGCCAATATAGTGATACAGTCAAGTTCATAGAGAAGAATAAGGGGTAAGAAAGCCAGAAAGGCAAGAAAAAAGCATTTCTTTATTAAACGCTTACTATGTGACAAGCATTAAGGATACCAAGAAAAGCAAAAAGAGATTCTGCCCTCAAGGTGCTCACATCCTAACGTAAACAGGTACATAAAAGATTTATAGATGTATGTGCGTGCATACATACATATGTAATATATGCATATTTTATATATATGTTTTATACACACACACACACACACACACACACACACACATATATATATAAAACATATGGTAAACTGGAGACAAACACTAAAGGGAAGGTAGTAGGACTCACGAGAACTGGGAAAAGACACCTTACATAAGACAAGATAGTAGTTGAGGCTAAGGAAACCAGGGGATGGTAAACTGGAGACAAACACTAAAGGGAAAGTACTAGGATTCACGAGAACTGGGAAAAGACTCCTTACAGAAGGCAAGATAGTAGTTGAGGCTAAGGAAACCAGGGGCACCCAGAGGGAGAGACAAGGAACACACTCTCAGGTTCTTTGACGAACAATGAGGAGGTCAGTGTCACTACACTGCAGAGTATGGAAAGGAAAGGGATGTCTAAGAATTGAAAAATAGGAAGGAACTAGTTTTAAAGGATTTTAAGAACCAAGTGGGGGGTTTTACATTGGATCCTAGAGGTGACTGGGAGCCACTGCCCTTTAAAGAACTGGAGCTATACTTTAGGAAGACCACTTTAGCAGCTGAGCAAAGGATAGATAGAAAAGAGAAAGACTCTAGGTAAGGAGAGCCCCCCCAGCAGGTTAGTGCAATATTCCAAGTATGAGGTGATTGACTGACTGAGGTAACAGAAGTTGCATATTCAGTATCAGAGGAGAGAAGGGAGCATATGTGAGAGACAGTGCAAAAGTACAACTGACAAGATCTGGAATATATTGGATGGAGATGGATAGGAGTTAAGTGGTAAGAGTAAAGGAGTCATCTAATTTGTAAGTCTGAGTAACTGGGAGGAAGGTAGTGCCGTTGATAGCAAGGAAGTTAGGAAAAGAGGAGGATTTGGGAGAAAAGATCAGGAGGGGAAACACTGATTTCTTGGCAGCTGGTCTCAATTATTTTAGTAAACACCCCCTCAAGTGTTCAAGTGAGAAAGGGGTACTGAGGGAAGGGGGTGGGGAGCCTAAGAGAGACAAAAATGTTTGGAAGAGCCCTCTTGGTGAGATAGTAAATCAATTAGGGAGGGTAAAAATGTTTGCCTTGCTGCAATGAGGGTCCACTGAAATTATGTATCGTAAATTTATCTTGGACCCTGTCAGCAAGATTTCCTGATTTCCCTCAGCTCTGTTCAGCAGCATGTGAATATGAGCAAAGGTGGTGGATGGTAGAAGTTCATTTACCAAAGGGTAGAAATAGGTAAGGAAAAAGAGTGTGGCCAGTGCAGGGATGATCTTTTGGGAAAGAACTGAGAGATGGAGAGAATAAAGGTCAAAGTAAGAACAAAGAACTGAGTTAGGAGTCACTAGGTACTGGGAAAGATGGAATGAGAAAAGATTATACTTAGATAAAGCAATTTCAGTGTTCACAGACATGGAAGTGGATGACAGCAAAGTAAGTCAAGGGCATAACAACCTAAGCAATCTTCCTAACACTACTATGATTCTGTCCCTGTACCACTCACAAAACTTCCAGTGGCTTTCTATCCCTGAACAAATCAACTATACACTCTTAACTCTGGTATTCAAGGCCTTACATAATACAACTCCAATTTAAATGTCCAACTATTTATATCATTCTACTCCTCCCTTCACATATTCTACATTCCAGCCAAACTGAACTACTCCACATCCCCATACTCATCTGGCCTTCTCAAGTTCATGCCATCCTCATAACTGGAATGTATTTGCCCTTCCCCATCCAATCTATGAAATCACACACACACACACAGACACACACACACACACACACACCCTTCTCCCACCCCCATCACTATGAACTTTGAGTAAAATGATTTCTCCCTCCTCAAACTGTTCATTGCATTTTGCCTGGATTACTCCCCTGTACTTCTCTCCTTTATATCAACGTTATTTTTTATACCAGTCATTCTCCCCATTAGATTTTAAGCTCCTGAAAATCAGGTCTTGTGTGGTCTCAGTGATCTATATGTCTGGAGCCCTTAGAACTTGTACACTGTAAGTACTTAATTAAAATTTAGTGAAACTTGACCCTGAAGAAAAGACAAAAAAAAAATACATCTTAGGGAGTCTGCCGAATGTCAACACAAAATGTGGTACGTACTATCAGACTACTGCTAATGTCGGTTAGTTTTGCTAAACTGGGTTTTTCTCCCCCTCTTTTGTATTCTTTGATGCAAAGGATGGTTCTCAGGGTAGGGAAAGAGGAGTGCTATATTGGAAATGAAAACAAAAGACATCAATAAAAAGTTTTAAAAGTCAATTAATTGAATCTGCAAACAATCAGCAACACTTCTAGTTTTCTTTAAAACAAGGCCAGCACTACTTCACACTACTCTAGGCCAGTGGTTCTTAATATTTATATATATATATATATATATATATACACACAGAGAGAGGGGGAGGGAGGAGGAGGGAGAGAAGGAGGGAGAGAGAGAGAGAGAGACTTTCCATAATGTTACAACTAAAAATCTATCAAACCTAAAACTCTGAAAAGAAATAAACAGGAGACCTCTGCCTCATTAGCACCATGATCTAAACAACTGAATTAACCAACCCAAGTCTATACTAATTCCCTTTTCTCAATAAAAAGGGAACTCTCAGACTGTTCACAAGTATATAAAGTATATTTCTTTAAGCAGAGAAAACTAAATTAAGTGCATAAATTTTGATGAGAAAAATTTTTTTAAGATTTTCCAGAAATTGATTCTACGATACAGACATCAGGAGGGAAAAACAAAAATTACTATGACAG
Organism: Pseudochirops cupreus; assembly: GCA_028627135.1. Classification (NCBI taxonomy): domain Eukaryota; kingdom Metazoa; phylum Chordata; class Mammalia; order Diprotodontia; family Pseudocheiridae; genus Pseudochirops; species Pseudochirops cupreus. The sequence continues at coordinate 369,627,528 of CM053581.1, forward strand.
TCCACATTCAGCAACAATCTCTTATAAATTATATATTTACATATTAACACGAAGGCATCCTCCTACTCAAACATCTACACAAAGCCCCAGATGAAGACATATTTTTAAAAAACTGGATCTAATTACATACATGCCATCAGATACTAGTAGATGACCTATCCCATGCCTCTCTGAAAAAAATGAACATCCATGCATTTTATGGATCTCTAATTCCTAGCTCTCTACACCCAACCAAGTTCTATAAGAAATAAATGTTTTGGGCTGGCTAGATGGCACAGTGAATAGAGCGTTGGCCCTGGAATCAGGAGGACCTGAGTTCAAATTCAGCCTCAGATACTTAACATTTACTAGCCCTGTGACCTTGAGCAAGTCACTTAGCCCCAACTGCCCTGTCTTCCTCCTCCAAAAAGAAAAAAAGAAAAAAAAAGGAAATGTTTTCTAACAAAAATGGAAGGAAAAAGGTTGGGAAAAAAAACCCTAGTTTTCCTCTAAAGAAAGTAATTTTCAAGAAAGACAATATGAATAGCCAGTGACAAAGTATTAAAAGCCACAAAATAATTTCTAAATATATGGTGATCCTGTAAGTTGAAACAAACAAACGATCATACAAAGTAAAAAGAAGTACTATGAGATTTCCTTTCATACTATCTACATATTTTCCACCAAACAACTCCTAGGCCATCTTAGGTTCTGAAAGACTACACCAGGGAAGCATAAGCTTCCACATTTCCTCCACCAAGCTGGAAAGGTTTCAAGTAGATAGGCCTAGCCAGCAGTTAACTGTCAATAGATGATGAACCTGGGTAAGTTCAAAGAGGCTCATTACCATAAGGTTGGCAATTAGGTGAATTGTTTCGGATAGGGTTTGGAGAAGTCACAAAGCATGTAAACTTTTAAAAATATTCTAATGTATTTACATATCAGTTTTCACCAAAAATAGTAAAAGTGATCTGAGTTCCTTATTCATATATCCATTTTCAATACTTATAGCATCTCTGACAAAGATGACTCTGAAACATTCATATATATCCCAAATGGGCAAACATTCTAAAGTATTCTGACACTAGAAAAAAAATATTTCAAGATTGATTATTCAATAGATATCTTTCTACTCCATATGAAGATGTCAGAGAGAATGTGCTCTAGACTACCAAATTCTCCAGTCACCCAATACATAATTTGTTTATAGACCGCCTAACATCTAAATTGTTGCAACTCACTGAAGTGTCTTCTTCTATTTTGAAGGCTATATGTTCCCTCAGAGACACCATCTACTTCCATTTGCTCCAACTATAACCTCTATATACATGGCCTGCAAATGGATCTTTCTTTTTAAATGTTTTATTTTCTTCTCCCTTTTTTGTGTCACTATCACTTCCTAGTAACTCCCTCCACCTCCAAAGAACCCACTCTTGTAATAATTATGTACAATAAAGCAAAAACAAATCAACATAAAAGCCATGTCTTAAACCAATCTGTACTCTGCACCTCTAGTCTACCACACCATTCTCCCCAGTAGGAGCTACCCTTCGCTCTACTCTCCATTCCTGACTGACCGCAAGCTCTTACTCCTCCTCCCCTCAACCATAACTACCCCCCCTCCACTAAATGTTCTACCCCCCTCCTTCCACTGTGTTTTCTATAATTAACAAATTTACTTTTATCTTAAGCCTTTTTCTTTCTCACTCCTTCCATCTTCTGACTCCCTCCTGACTTTCTGTTCCTCCTTAATTTTCATGCCTTCCCTCTGAGATTGCCCCCAATTTATCCTGTATATATCTTGTTTATACATAGTGTTTTCTGCAAGTTGTCTCCCTCACGATAAGCTCCATTGAAAGAAAGGTCTGTTTTTTGCCTTTCTTTGTGGCCCCAGGGCTCAACACAGTGCTTGCACTTTGTAGACACTTAATAAATTCTAGCTGACTGACTGAATGATTTACAAAACTTCATCCTTGACCATCCTTTCTAGAACTGAATGACCTTTTAGTCACAACTATGGTCCTTACCTGAATCTCACTGGTGTTGGTGTAAGAGATAAAACATTTCCATACTTTGCACTCTGCCACTTCCAGACTATCATTCTATGAAACATCTTCTCCTCTGAGGTTCATACTATACAAATTTATCACCCAAATTAGATCCTAGTGGTTTTTATCTATCAAGCCCCAAGACATTCTCCTGCTTTCCTCAATGAGTTCAATGTCTGTCTCTCAATCTCAGTCTCAGTCTCTCTCTCTCTCTCCTACATCTCCTTCCTTCACGTTACGGACACACCAATCCCTCTAAACCTCAGTTCTTTTGGGGGGGGGGGGGCAGGCAAGGCAATTGGGGTTTAGTGACTTGCCCAAAGTCACACAGCTAGTAAGTCTGTCAAGTGTCTGAGACCAAATTTGAACTCAGATCCTCCTGACTCCGGAGTCAGTGCTTTCTATTCACTGCACCACCTAGCTGCCCCCTCAGTTCTTTCCCAAGTCATGAGGGCTTCATTGCATATACTTTCCCTCCCTTCCCTAACTCCACCCCTTGGTAAATGAACTCAACTCTGAGATCTGTATTTGAATACTTTGGCCCCCCCATCCAGATCACACCTAGTTAAAACTCAATCCCGGATTACTCCCAGCACCTGCCTCCCATCATACCTATTCATATGCTACTAAACAGCACTGGATGAAATTGTGAAACTCTGCAGACTGTGCCCACTACAAATTTATGTAACATAATCTCAAATGGACATTCATTGTAGCAAATCAATCCCTTTACACCTCTCTACCTAACTGACTAACCCTCTCACCTACCACAGAAGTTGTTAGTCTCTCCTCAAGCCCCTCACAGCACCACTCCCCTATGCTTTCAGCTGAAGAGTAGTACTTCAAAGAAAAGACTGAGGCCATTAGCCAAGGGCACCCCTCTTATCTCCTCTACCTCACATCACTCAGACATCTTTCTCCACTATCTCCTCCTTCATTCCAGTTTCACATAGAAAAGTGTCCCTTCTCCTTGCCAAGACAAACCCCTCTATATGCATCTTTGCTCCCACCCCCTTAGCACTATCATCCCTACTCTCTCCTTAATCTTCAATCTCTTCCTTCCATGTGGCCTTCAACCCAATGTCTCCTCCATCCTTAAAAAATACTCACTTGATTCACAGCCACTGTCTTCAATGTCTTCTTCCCTTTGAGGCTAGCCTCCCTATATTTGATGCCTCCACTTCTCTCCCCCTCTTCTAAACCCTCCACAATGCAGCTTCTAACCTCCTCATTCAATTGGAACTACCCTCTTCAAATGACCTCTCAATTACTAAATCTAGCAACCTTTTCTCAATGTTCATCCTTGTTGATGTATCTGCAGCCTCTTGACATAGATCACCACCCTCTCCTGCTGGCTCCTCTTTTGTCTAAAAGGTTTCTGGACATCGCCCTCTCCGTTTTCCTCCTACCTACAATGGCTCCTTCTCCTTGCTGGATCTTCCTGGAGGCATACTGACAAGTCATGAGTTATTTCTCCCCCCTTCCCCTGCAATGAAGCTAGGTCTTGGACCCTCTTTTCCCACTATACTATCTTGCTTGGTGATTTCATCAGCTTTAATGTGTTATTATCTCTATGCAAATGATTCCCATATCTATATATCAAGCCCTAGTCTCTCTGCTGAGCTACAGTCTTGAATCTCCAACTGCCTCTTGGACATCCCACAGGCATCTCCAACTCAACATGTCCAGAAGAGAACTCTTTGTCTTCTCTCACCCCACTCCCACTCCCACCCTCTTCTAAACCTACCTTTCACTTCAAAGGGCAAACCATCCTCCCAGTTGTCCATGCCCAAAATTTGTTCTCTAAGTCCTCACTCTCATCCTAAGTACTCAAACCACTGCCAAATCTTGCCCTTTTCTGTCACAATAACTCCCCTACAAGTTCCTTTTCCTCCACTCATACAGCCACAATCCTAGTTCAGGTCTTCATCACCTTCTCACCTCTGCACTACAACGGCCTGCTGGTTGGTCTCCTTTACCTCAAGTCTGTCCATATTCCAAGCTATTCTCTATGCAGAGAGCAAAGTTATTTTCCTAAAGTAGAGATGTGACCCTGTCACCCTCTGTCCCAATTCAATGAAGTCCAATGGTTCCCTATTACCTCCAGGATCAAATATAAAATGCTGTTTGGCTTTTAAAACCCTTCACAACCTGCCCCCTTCCTACCTTTCCATTTTTCTTACATTCTCCTCCCCTTCAAGTACTATAAGATCCAGTGATAATGGCCTACTTATTATTTCTTGAATATGATACTCTGTCTCTGGACTCTGTCCTATCCTTTATGCCTGAAATGCTGTCCTTTGTCACCTCCACCTCCCGGCTTCCCTACACTCCTTCAAGGCTCAGCTCAAATTCTACCTTCTGTAAAAGGTCTTTCCTTGTCTCTCCTCACTGGCACCCTGTGACAGCTTTGCCTGATACTGACGGCACATCTACACTGTGAGTGTACACCCTGTGTGTATGCAGTTGTTTGCATACTGTCTTCCTCATTAGGATGTGAGCTGCTAGAGGGTATGGACTGTGTCTCGGCCTTTATTTATATACCCTCTGCTTATCACAGTGCCTCATGTATAGTTAGTTCTTAATAAATGCTTACTGCCTGAATTACTGGCATATGGTCATTGCACTGATCAGAGTTCTGAAGACTTTTAATGTTGTTTGTCTTTTACGTTACTGTGGTCATTGAATAAATTTTCTCCTGGTTCTGCTCACTTTACTCTGCATCAAAAACATACAATCATTCCCAAGTTTCTAAGAATTTTTTCCATTTGTCATTTCTTATCACACAATAACAGTATGACATTCACAGACCAAAATTTATTCAGCCACTCTCCAATCAATGGATAATCACTTGCCCTCCAGTTCATTACTATTACACAAAGTTTTCCTATAAATATTTTTGTACACATGGGAACCTTCCCTCTATTTTTGGCCTCCTTAGGGTATATGTTTAGTGACAGTATCATTGGTCAAAGAGTGACTTTTTTGGTATGATTAAAAATTATTTTCCAAAATGACTGAACCAATTCACAGTACCACAAACAGTGCATTAATGTGCCTGTCTACCTACAGCTTCTTCCACAACTAGTATTTTTATCTTTTGTCATATCTGCCAATGTGATGGATGAGATGTTACACCTCAAGAGCTGTTTAATTTCCATGTCCTCTACTGGTAATGGTATGGAGCATTCTTCAATAAAATGCTGTTGATAACTTTCATTTCCTCTTCGGAAAACTACTTGTTCGTGTTTTTTGATCATGTTCATAAAATAGCTAAGACCTCTTTCCTAAGCTCCAAAATGTCTCCAACTGCCTGATGGGCACTCACATCTTCATGTCCTGACAACACTATAAACTTAGAATGTTTAAAACTGAACTCAGGAAAAACAAAACTGAACTCAGCATTTTCCCTCTCAAACCAATTCTGACTTATGATTTGTTTCATGGAATCATAGATTTAGAGAGCTAGAAGGGCCCTATATAGGTCAACCAGTACAACTCATTATTCTAGAGATCAAACATTGAACAAGCTAATTTTATGAAGCATGCTCAGTGTGTCAAGCACTCTGCTAAGTACTCAGCAAGCAAAACCAAAAAAGAATTAGCTGCTGCCCTCAAAGAGCTTGACACAAAGCAGATACAAGGTAACCTTGGATGGGAAGAAACTAGCATGGGGGTTGAGGGTGCAGGAACCAGGAAAGGCCACCTGAGAAGAAAGTTTAAGTGACTAGTAGGGTCCCAAAATCTGTAGCTTGGGAGCTGGGATTCCGTTAACAATACCTGCACATTCTCAGTACCCAGGCATAGTTTTAGGTGTAATCTTGGACACCTCCAAATCCTTCAAACTGTACATCCAGCACCTTGCACAATTCCTACTTCATAGCAGGCAACCAAGTGTTTCTTAAAGTGAATCAGTCCACAAGTGTTGAGTCTTTCTTCATCATATCCCTAGCATCAGGGCAGACTTCCTTCTCATTTCATCTCATCTAAAAAACACTTAGGTTCCCCTGCTCTAAATCATCCTGCACAACATTACCAGAATAGTATTCCTGAAGCACAAAATCACAGAATTGAAATTTTAGAATTGAGTAAGACCCCAGTAGACATATAGTCCAAACCATAACCAAAAGGAATCCCCACTAACATGCCCAACTGGTCATCATCCAGTCTCCACTTTCAATTGCCAGAAAATTTTTCCTGACCTCAAGTCTGAATTTTCCTCCCTCCGTTTTCACCACGGCTGCACTCAGGGACCAAGTCAAACAATTCTCATCTCTCCTTCACGTGACAATCTCCCTTTCAAACACCTGAATACAGCAAGTCTTATTCCCTACCTCTTGGCCCACGTTCCCAATCTTCTCCTGTCCAAGCTAAACAGCTCCAATTCAGTCTTTGTGTAAGATGGACTCAAGGCTTGGTTATCCTTCTCTTGACTCTCTGTAGGTTATCAATGTCTTTCTTAAACTGTGGCATTCAAGACTGAACACAATACTGCAAATGTGGTCTAACCAGAACAGAGGGACTGTAAGCTCCTTTTTTTTTCTTCTGGACATTTTGTCTCTCTTAATGGAGCCCAAAATCCTATTAGTTTTTTTTTGGCTGCTACATCAAGCTGCTAACTCATATTGAGCTTGTACTCCACTAACGCCCTAGATCTTTTTTAGATATACTACCTTCTCTTTTGTTTGCACTTGTGAAACTGACTTTCTGAAACTAAGTATAAGACTATGTTTATTCCCAATGAACTTCATTGTAACAGATTCAGTCTAATACCTTAGTCCTAGGATTTTTTTACTTTGGGACCCAAGCTCTACAGATAGATTTCAGGGTGTATGTGGTTATGGATGGGGAAGAAATTATAAATTTATTTTAAAAAACTTCTATCTGAAATTTAATGTTTTCTTCAATTATGATTTCTTTTAATTATTCTGAAAAAGGATCCAAACAATTCGGTTGACTGCTCAAGTGGGTCAATAGCACAAAAAAGTCAAGAAATCCTGCTCTAGCTTCCTAATATCTATTTAGATCCTGTCTTCTAACACACTGTTAGCTATTCATTCCACCTTTCAGTAATCAGTAAATTAGATAAACATGACGTCTTTGCTTTTATCCCAGTAATGGTTAAAAATGTTAAACAACAGAGTGCCAAGCATTTTTTCCTGTTCAAAAATCTTTAATGCCTCTCACAGCCTAACCAACACAAGCCCAAATTTCTGACTTTCAAGGCCTTCTAAACCAACCATCTCAGTCTTTTGTGAAAAGAATGTGATAAAGTAGAATGCTAGACAAAGTCAGAAGACCTGGACTGGAATCTTGCCTTAGACACTACCTGTGAGACCATGGCTAAGTCACATCTTTGCAACACTTAGGTTTCCTCATCTGTAAAACAGGAATAATATAATACCTCACAGGGATGTTGGAAGGAAAGTGCTTTGCAAACTCTAAAGCAACTGTATAAATTAGCTCCTTTTACATAATAATAGTAATAACAGCAAAAATTTCTACTACTTCCAAAAACGAATTCTGTATTTTGAAGAACTTCAATGATCTGCTGTTCCCATTTGCTTGTGCTATTCCCTCTTTCTATAATGATCTTTCACCAACTGTTATTATTTGTCAAACCTTTCACAGCCTTTAAACCAATTTGCATGTCTCTATGAAGCCTTCCACCTTTCCACCTTAGGTGGAAATCACAGATTAGAACCAAAAGAGGACTCTTGGATTGAATTATTTACTTCTCCCTTCATTTTACAAAGAAAACAAGGACCAGAAAAGTAAGTCAGTCTAAAGGGGCACCTGATCAATTAGCAGAAATGGGTCTTGAATTTTATAAGGTTTTTCTGATACCAAGTCCACTGTATCATATTGATTCCCCTTCTCTTCTGTACTCCCATAGTATTTAAGTCTGCACCATTCCTAAGAAAAATCACATAGTCTATTAACTTCATCCAACTGGAACTTGAAATACACAGGTACTGTGGTTGGGAGATCCATCCTGTCCTACCGAAAAGTCAGAGGAGTGAGGGGGGAAGACATAGGAGAGAATAGACTGGGGGAGGGGGGATACACTGGGATGGCTGTTTTGGGGCGGTGGGTAGGGGAAAGATGGGGAGAAAATATGTAACTCAAAATCCTGTGGAAATGAATGATGCAAACTAAAATAAAATTAAAAAACAAAAAAAAAAAAAAGAAAAATCACATAGTCATACAGAACATATATTTGTCTTATCTCCTTTACTGGATGGTAAGCCCCTGTCTCATCTACAACTATGTGGTCCACCGTACTCTCTGCTCAATAAATATTTAATGAAAAAGAATGACAGCTGCCTACAATGTTAAATCAGAGTTGGACAACATTTTTAAACATATTCCAAATCACACATTACTTACTTGACTTCCTCTATCCTTTCTTCTTCTACAACACTCCCCGGGATATCCCTTTGAAAACAAGTTAGCAACCATATGTTGATTACTATATCCAAATCTAACTTCACCTATAACCACATTCCTACCCTCTTTCTTCAGGTTTCACCAAAAAAAAAAACTCCTTACAACTTATGTTCCTTCCACTGACAACAGTAATCTGTCCCAGGCTCATAACATAGAAATAAATTTAGTCTCTTTTTACATTTCATAAACAAGAACTCAATGCTGTTGTGACTTCTATCTTTTTCTATAACTCATGATTTTTTAAAACTTTTCTTCCATTAACTCAACCAGGCTTTGCATTTTCCCCATCTGTAACACTATATACACGTTTATTGCAAATGGTTGTTTTTTTTAAAATGTCATCTGTCTTTAAGCTGTTGACTTTTCACAGTATTCTTTGAAATATGTTCAAATTAGTGGAAAAATAGACAATAATGTATTTGCTAAGTTTTAAAGATTAAATACAAACACGATATTTAAGATTTACAGTACTATATGATCTCCAAGGCACTGAAAACCACAGTCCCTTGCTTCCAAAATGAAAAAAAAAATCAATACAAAGTTTACTTGCTCTCCAAAATTACACCAAAAGCAGTTTTCACCTGTAATCCGTATGTAAGAGAAGTTTCTATTAATTGTACTTATATAAAGTTTCAAAAGCAGAGCAACACCACAAAATGAAGTTTACCAAGAAAAATATTACCACTGCTACTCAATTTGTGTAACCACTACTTTGCAGACCTCATAACAGTCTTATGAAAAGTCACACAAATCCATACATGACAGACCCATATAGAAAGAATACAAAGACAATAGAGAACATGTAACTTATAAGTTCTCTGTGATGTTAAGCTAAGTTTCAATAAATGTATTAACCACATATTAAGCTCAATACTTTTTTGTTTTAGTTTTGCACCTAAGATTTTTCTTAATGTTTCATTATGTTTTTAAACATTACTTTCACTTTTCAGTAATATCTCAACCCATGTGCCCCCTCCCTTCCCACTTTAAGCAAAGTAATACGATTAAGTAAAACACATCAATATACTGACAAAAATCTGACAATGTACTTAGACCTCAATCCAAAACTATAGCCCTCCACATAGGAGGGAGGAATGTTTTTACATTGATCACTGTTCTGCTGATCACTGAGTATTCTGGGCAACTACAGGAATTCAAGGATTAGAGGAGAAACTCGGCAAGAAAGTATAGGCGCTTATCTAAACTACTCATTTTCTCAAGAAAAAGAAATTTGATTTTTAAGTTTAGTGAGTAAAGATCCTGTAAGGAGCTGTTTCCATTTAACCTAACCTGAACCAAACCCCGAAAATAGTGCAGGACGGCTGGAAGCGCAAGATCCCCTTGAACGCTTTAGCGTGGTCCTGACCTCAAACTCCAAAACTTCTTGATTTGCAAAAGTTTCCTGGTCTAAAAGATGGGGGATCAGGGAAACGTCCACCTTCCATTCGGGGGCTAAGAATGGGAAGAGACTGAGCAAGGCCGGGGTTAGGGAGGAGAGTAATCAAGGAGGGGGGAAGCCCCCGGTGCAGGAGGGAAGCACAGACCAAAGTCAAGGGGGGATGGGTCTGCTTGCACCCCGAGATCCCCTCGACTCTAGCCTGCTTGTATCTTGTTTGTACATAGTTGTTTGCAGGTTGTCTGCCCAAATTAGACTGGGAGATCCCCGGGGGCGGGGCCTGTTTTTTGCCTTTCTTTGTATCCTCAAAGTTTAACACCGTCCCCGGCGGGCAACCGACATTTATTAAGCGCCAACCATGTACCAGGCGCTGGTCTAAGGGCTAAAGACAAAACGAATAGGTAAAAAACAAAGCCTAGTCGCTGCTCTGAATAACTGCCGATGTGCTCGGAGGAGCGGGGCTTGGAAGCCAAACACCCCAAGACCCGCAGCCCGGGACACCCCCTTCCAGCCCAGGCGCCCCGCCCCCCGGCCGCAGGTCGGAGCCCCGCGGGCGGCGACCTGTGTGCCCCGAGCTCTCCCTCGGGATGCAGCCTGGGGGGACCCCGAGACAGGACCGCCGCCGCCGGGGAGCGGGGGGGGGGCAGGGCCCCTGCACCCCCAACCGGGGCACGGCGTCCCTTTCCCCCCCGCCCTCCTGCCCTGGCCCCGCCACTCACGTTGCTCCATGAGCGCCGGGGCAGCGGGGCGCGGCTCAGGGGGCGCCGAGCCCTCGGGCCCCTTTCCGGGCTGGAGGAGGCGGCTGTACCCCCCGCGATGGAGCCGCGGCGGCGGCAGCGGCGTTGGCGGCGGCGGCGGCAGCTACCAGGCCTCACTCTGGCCCAAAGCTCAGCTGAAGTGCTTCCGGTTGAGGGGGTGGGGAGTAGGGAAGGAGTCCGGCACCGGAACTTCTTGGTGATTGGTGGGCGGGGCCTCGGGGAAGGGGCGGGGCATCTGCTCCTGACGTCAGAGGCAAGCCCGCCTGGGCTGGAGCGGCCTGTTGGGCGTCTGTCGGGATTCCTCTCCTGCAGCCCCGGCCCCGGGGAGGGCGTGCTGGGTGTGTCCCGGCTTCCCTGCGGCCTGGCCTTCGGGGCTCCTGTGCCCGCGGGAACCTGCCTGCTCCCTGGGGCCGCGAGCCTTGCAGGGAGATCAAATAGTCCAGGGGTCCTTGACCCGGAGACTTGGACTTTATAAAAAATATGTGATATAATTTAATAATGCCCCCAAATTAAGTTACATTAATTATCCGCATTAATTTGTATTGACAGCTGTTAGTGATTTACATTAAGTCATCGATTTTAGCTTATGAAATCAACTTATTACGTTGATATTGACATTTTTCAGATGAACAATTATTGATATTAATTTACATGAGTGGCCGTTAGTTATGACCTATTATTTACATTGATCTATATTAATAACTATTAATGCTGATTTGTGTATTAATTTACACCAGTGGTCATTCGTAGTAATTTATATCAACAATCATTTACATTGATTTCTATTAATAATCAATAGTGATTTCTATAATTAATCATCAATGTGTATTGGTCATTATTGATATTAGCAAATATATCGATTTGCATGGACGGTCGTTAATGTTAATTTCTACAAACACTTAGTAATATATGGACGCTAATGAGCAATTATGTCAAGATACATTGATGGTCATTGTTAAATAATTTGTATTATCAATTGCTTATATTGATTTAGATTATTCAGTAATGTTGATTGAGATAATCATTTTAAATATTAGTTTATATCAATCATTAATGTTAGCAATCTTTGATGTTAATTTACATGGGTAGTCATTAATAGTCATTTATATTTATAATTATTAATATTGATTATTGATTTATGTAATAGATTAATATTAATTTATGTGAATTATTAACATTAGCATTAATTTGCATTGGTAGTCATTAATATTAATTTACATGAACAATTACTAACATTAATATAGATTGATAAGTATTTGCTTTTATTTTATTGTTTAATATCATTTGGTTTATTCTGTGATCCTATTTTTTTAATAGCTTTAAAAATATTCAGAGAAGGGGACCAAAGATTTCACCAGACTGCAGAAGGGATCCCTGACACATAAAAGGGTTAAGAATCCCTCATCTAGTCCAACCCTTTCACTTTACAAATGAGAATACTGAGGCTCAGAGAAGTCAAGAAACTTTACCAAGGCTACACAGAAAACTTGAATTTTGAACTCAGGTCCTCCTGACTCCAGGGCCTGTGCTCTATTCACTGCCCCACCTAGCTGCCCCCTGTATATTTTTTACAAGGGCTTTGTTTTCCTGTTTGGGGGTGAAGGGGAAAGGAGAGAAGGGATTGAGCTAATGTAGCCAAAAAATTAAAAGGGGACAAAAAAAGAAAAAAAGAAGGCCATTGAAGCATCTTTTTTTAATGCACGGAAAGAAAATCCAAATCACAAATAGAACATCTTTGAAAGTTCCATATTGATTTTTATTATGTTTATGTTTTCTATATAATATGCATATAGATTTAAAAGAAAAGTAAATTGTACTTAACAGATCTAGTTTCATGTACAGTCCTCTTCTATATATTCATCTATACACACACATATATGTATATATACATGCATATACACAGATGCCCATTTTACTTGGTGTTTAAATTCAGAATAAATAAATTGAATCAGTGACCAAGTACTGTTAAGTCACACCTAAACTGTTGCAAGTTTAGAATCAGAAGGGACTTTAGAAATCATTTAATTCAACCCCCATGCTACATGTAATCATATGGAAACACATGATCTCTGTCTGTCTCTCTCCCTTCCTCTCTGTCTCTCCCTCCTTTCCTCTCTCTCCTTCTCCTCCCTTCCCTCCTTCCCATCCTCTCTCTCCTCTTCCCTCTCCCTCCCTTCCTCTCTCTGTTTCTCCCTCCTTTTCTCCCTCTCCCTCTCCCCTCCACCCCTCATTTGTAGTATGAAAAGAAGGGTCTTGGTCCTGGAACATATTATAGGTGGGTGTGGTGGCCAGGGAACCAGGTGTTGCTGCCAGCCCTAAATCCCATGATCCTCTAGGGAATATAACATAGATAAGAATTACACAGATTTGAGAAGATGTGAAAAGGGGGTCCTTCTCATGGGAACCATGAAAACTCCCCAAGCTTAAAGTATACTCATGGCTAAGCAATCCTACTGATGTGTATCTTCAAAGCAAAAGACAACTCAGTAGCATAGCAAGGTAAGTGACAAGAAAAAATCTTTCCTACCATAGATATGCAGACATACTCTCCCACAAATTTTCGCACCAATAGTAGGAAAGAAGAACATTCATTGTTTAAAAAAAACTTTTTATATGTAATTGGGGGAAAATAAAATACTCAATAAATAATTTTTTAAATACTAAATAAATTTTTTTAAAAAGACCCCCCCCAAAAAAGAATATTCATATCTGGGGAACATGTATGACAGCACATGTATGGAGCCTCCTCTGCCATCCATGGGGAGTCATGTGGCTAGGAAGCATTATAGTGAGAGATATTCATGCTGTTTAGGCAGAGACCCTATGAAGATCATTCTCTGCCTCCAGTGTTGCTTCTTGTTTCCTCAGGTCATGTCACACTGTGAACAAGCACTGTCTCTATTGAGCTAGGGTCCACTGTAACTTCTATTCTGTTGCTATCTCTCCTGATGCTATTGGACTCTGCTATTACTTACTGGGCTTCAGCTGTAAAGCCTCCTCCCCAGTAGGGAGGTCTTAGGGAGGGGGGGATATTATCTATCAGTTCTTAGGGTTCAGAACCTCAGGGGATTCCTTGGTGATTTTAGTCCCCACCCAGCTAAACAGAGAAGTTCTCAGGAATTTGAGTCTGTCCTTTGAATTGAATTCCTCTGCTGCTACTGGGATTTATGATTATAACCCACAAAAAAAGGAATCCCTTTCTACAACATATGTCTGTCAACTGGTCTGTCTTCCAGCTTTTGCTAGAAGACCTCCAATGACGGGGAATCCACTACCTCCCCAAGGCAAACTGTTCCCCTTTAGGATAGCTGGAATTATTGGCAAGTTTTTTCTTATATCCAGTCTAAATTGGTTGCTTTGCCTCTGTGACACACTGCTCTCAATTTGGCCCCTTGAGTGAAACAGAACAAGTCTCTTCTTCTCTTTCACATCAACTCTTAAATATTTGAAAACAGCTGCTGTACTAGGTGTGTAACTCTGGATAAGTCACTTAACCCTATTTGCCTCAGTTTCCTCATCTGTAAAATGAGCTGGAGAAGGAAATGGCAAATCACTCCAGTATCTTTGTCAAGAAAACCCCATATGGGGTCATGAAGAGTCAGACATGGCTGAAATGACTGAATTTCCCCAGGCTCTTCTACAGGCTAAACTTACAGATTCCTTCACCCAGTCCTTATTTAACATGGTTTTGAGGCCATCCAGTTTGCCCTCATCTGAATGTCCTACAGCTTATCAATGTCCTTCGTAAAGGTGGTACCCAAAACTGATCCCAGTACTGCAGATATCGTCTGACCAGGGCAGAGTAGTGTGACTTGCTACTTTAATTCTGGAAGTTAAGCCTCCCTTGATGTGTTGTTTCTTCAGACATTTCAGTCACATCTGATTCTCCATGACCCCATTTGGGGTTTTCTGGGCAAAGATACTGGAGTGGTTTGCTATTTCCTTCTCCAGCTCATTTTACAGATGAGGAAACTGAGGCAAACAGGGTGAAGTGACTTGCCCAAGATCACACACCTAGTAGGTTTCTAAGTCCCTTTCTGAACTCAGGTCTTCCTGATGTCAGGCTTAACAGTCTAGCCAGTGTACCACCTAATTGCCCCAAGTCTCTCTTAATGGAAGCCACCAAAAACACCAGTTCTTTTCAGACAAACTCCTTCCTAACCATTCCTCCCCCATGTAGTACTTAGAATATCACCTTGGGAGCAAGACCAGAAGGGGTTAGATGGAACTGGTAATTATTGCTCTATTTCCCCTCTCTGTGGCTTTCCCTGGTGACTTTTGTCCTATTCTTCCTTACCACTCACCCCCACCCCTAGCAACCAAACCATTATTCTCTCTTCTGTTGCAATCTATACCAGGGCTCACAGTTCCCATACCAATTGGTTTTCTGGAAAGATCACAAGATTTAGAGGTAAAAGACACTGTGTGAATACTGACTTTGCTACTTGCTGATTTTGCACAAATCATAAGACCTAGAGTTGGAAGAGACCCCAAACATCATCTACTTCAGACACCCCACACCCCACACCCCGCCCCTTAATTTTACAGATAAGGAAAATCAGACCTAAATGAGGTTAGGTGACCTGCCTGGGGTCATACAGATCATTAATAGCAAAGACAGGATATGAACACAGATCCTCTGATTCAAGAGCCAGTTTTCTTCCTTCAATCAGTTGCCCCTTCCCAACATCTCTTGCATCCATTTCCTTATCTCTATCCATAGGGCCACCACTTAAATTCAGGCCCTCCTTGCCTCTCACCCAGGCTGTGGCAAGAGACTCCTTCTTCATTTACCTCTTTTCCAATCCTTCCTCCATATAACTACCAAAATAATCTTTTCTAAGGACTGACTATCACTTTCCTGCTCAAAAGTCTTCAGTTACTCTCTGTTGCTTGTAGAATAAAATTTAACTCTTTAGCCTGACATTCAAATCCCTCCATAATCTGGTTTCACCCTACATTACCAGACATTTCACAAGTGTTCTTACTTTGTTGTTGTTCAGTCATTTCGGTTGTGTCCGATTCTCTGTGACCCTATTTGGGGCTTTCCTGGTCCTTTGCCAGCTCATTTTACAGATGAGGAAACTGAGGCAAACAGGGTTAAGTGACTTGCCCCTCTAGTAAGTTTTATTACTAGCTGTTCACCTAAGTAGACTGTCCATCTCTCACTTTCATACCTTTGTATTTCCATACCTGGAATGCACTTCTTCCTCATTACTTTATTTTAGAATCCTTAGCTTACCTTGAAACTCAGTTCAGTTAGTTCCTACAAGAAGACTTTTCCCCAAAAACCCAGGGGAAAAAATCCTTGCAGCAAGTTTCTCTGATAAGGATCTTTTTCCCAAGGTATGTAAGAACTGATTCAAATTTATAATAGTAAGATTCATTCCCCAACTGCTTTGAACAGATAGTTCTCAAGGGAAGAATCTAAAACAGGGGTGGAGAATTCAAACTTCACAGAACAAATTCTTAAAAAAAGGATTTGTTCTATAAAACTTCGACTTGGTCAAATGGTTACACTTTGAGGGCTTAGAAGGTCACATGTGGCCTCAAGGCCTCAGGTTCCCTATCCTTGATCTAAACTATAGCCACATGGGGGAAAAAAAGTGCCAAAACACTTGTAATTAGAGAAAAGCAAATTAAAACAGCTCTGAGGTTCCACACCCATCAGATTGTCAGGCAAATGTTGGAGGGTTTCTGGGGAAAAAATAGGCCAGACTGACCAACTGTTGGTGGAGCTGTGGTTTGCTACAGCCATTCTGGGAAGCAATTAGGAACCATGCCCCAAATGTTAATAAACTGCACATACCTTTTGACCCAGAGCTACCTCTACTAGTCTGTACCCCTAAAGAGATCAAAGAAAGAGGAAAAGGACTGATATGTACAAAGCCACAGCAACATTTTTTTTTGTTGTGGCAAAACACTGGAATCTGATGAGGTACCAGCAACTGAAAGATGGCTGAGCAAATTAGGGAATATGAATGTAATGCAGTTCTATTGTGCTATAAGAAATTATTAAAGAGACAATTTCAGGAAAACCTGGCAAGCTTTGTATGAGCTGGTATAAAGGGAAGTGAGCAGAACCAAGAGAACAATATATATAATAACAACATTGTAAAGAAAAACTTTTAAAAACTTAGGAAATCTGATCAACATGATGACCAAGCATGATTCCAGAGGACTGATGAAACATGCAATCTACCTACTAACAGAGAGGTGGTAGACCCAGAGCGAGACTGAAACAAATTTTTTTGGGTATGGCCAATGTGGAAAAGTCCTTTGCTCAACTATGCATACTTTTTACAAAAGTTTTGTTTTTCTTTTTTCATTTTTTTTTCAATTTGAAGGCAGAGATAGAAGCGAGGAATCATTAAATGAAAACAATGTAATTTTACAAATTCTTTTAAAAATATTATTTTTTGCATTGGACAAATACTAGAAGCCTCACCCAAATAAGTCAGGGGCAAACCCAGATTACTCTCTCTTGCCACTATTGTTTGATATAGTTCTATAAATGCTAGCCACAGCAAAAAGGAAAGAGAGCAAAACTTGAGGTGTAAACCTTTGAAAAGAAGAGACAAATTATCCTATTTGCAGATGATATGATTGTATACTTAAAACTCTCCAGAAAACCAATTTTTAAATGAGTTGAGATAATTAATAGCTTTAACAAAGTAAATACACAAAAACAATAGAATTTCTATACAATACTAAAAGAATATAAAGAAAATATAAGACAAATTCCATTTCTTAAAAATTTCAAATGCATAAAATTTGTGGAATTTCACCTGCCAAGATATACTTGAGCTTTATATAAACATGACTACAAAGCACTATTTTTTAAATTTATTTTTATTGTTTTGCTTTTTTTTGTGGAGGGGAGAGGGCAGGGCAATTGGGGTTAAGTGACTTGCCCAAGGTCACATGGCTAGTAAGTATTCAATGTCTGAGACCGGATTTGGACTCAAGTCCTCCTGACTCCAGGGTTGGTGCTCTATTCACTGCACCACTTAGCCACCCCTACAAAACACTATTTTTATAAATATAGAAAGACAAATCATTGGAGAAATATTCGTGGATCATTACTGGGTTGTGCCAACTTAATAAAAATGATCATATTGCCTACATCAGTTCATGGATTTTGTGCAATGTCAATAAAATTACCAAGGGGACAGCATAATGTTAATGGAATATAAGATCTTCCCCACCCATTAATAGATCTCATGTGGAGCCCATTAAGGGAAGCTTGATCAGAAGAGGTTTGTTTTTCAGGAAGGCTCACACCTTTTGTTACTTTGCAATTAGGCAGTGGGTCATGAGGGTTGTGATGGCCTCTGACCCTGAAGAAGGGTATATATACTCTGAGTTTAGCATTTTGCTTCAGGGCTCACTCATTGGAAAAGTGTCCCTGTGATTTGGTCAGATGAGACTCTGGGTAGCTGTTAAGCAGCCCTGCCTGGCTTTGAAAAATCTAGATGTTGGTGCTTCTCTCTCTGATAACTATGCACATATTGCCTTGGTCAGACAGTTGGATCTGTCTGTTGATTTGTGCTAATTTCTCAGAAAGTTAGAAGCCCTGTATATTGGTCTTTATTTCTCTTCTTGTATTTTCTCTGTTTTCTTTGTTTGGATTTTCTCTGAAGTTCAGCGTGCTGATTTTTCCCCTGAACTAATGAATGTAATTTAAAAAGACTCTTGATCCCTTTCCTAGTAAAGCAGATCTAAGAACCTGTGCCAGCAGCCATCGTGGGTATGCCAGTACGGTTGCTGCTACAGATAGTTAATAAACTTAGACAAAACAATAATAAAATCTACTTGGAAGAACAAAAGGTCTAGAATCTCAAGGGAAATAATGAAAAAAAGTACAAATGGAAGGACTTCTCTCAGAAGAATCTCTCAGACCTGAAACTATATTCTAAAGCCGTAATTATCAAAACTATTTAGTACTGGTTTTAAAAAAAAACCCAGAAAAGCAGAACAGTGGAACAGATAAGATAAGCCAGAAACAGAAGCAATCAAAAGTAGTAGCACAGTGTCTGATAAACCATCTTTCCTAATACTGATACTGGTGTTGTATGGCTGCAAGACATGGAACACAATAGTTTCTGAATAATTAAAAATGAGTATGACCCAGAAAGCTCTGCAAACATAGTTGTGAGTACAATGAAACATTTTTTAAAAAGGAGAAACCAAAGACAGGATTCAGTAAAGAAATATATGACTAAAAAAAAGATCTAATCACAAGGTGAGACTGAGAATGTGATAGGACCAATATCTACCAGAGTCCCCACCACCATCCTGCCAACCTACAACATGGGTTAAGTTAATTTCTCCCTAAAAGATAACAAAGACATTCCCTTGACTGTAATTTCCTCCCTCCCTCCTACCAAGTCAAGACTCAAGCTGCCTTCTTGGACACAGCTTTCTGGAGTTGCCTCTGGTCATATTGACACGTCATCTAAAAGCATAAAAAAGGCGATCAACGTGGAATAGGGGCCCTTCAGACTTAGTGGATGTTTTAAGACTCAAGGATTCATTATTTCCCTTCCTAATAACCAAGCTCATTTCTAAATGGAAACAAAAGGGGTCAGTCTACCCAAGCTAAGTGCTGAGTTATCTTTTTTTTGTTGGAGAGGGGAAGGCAGGGCAATTGGGGTTAAGTGACTTGCCCAAGGTCACACAGCTAGTAAGTGTTAAGTGTCTGAGGTCATATTTGAACTCGGGTCCTCCTGACTCCAGGGCCAGTGCTCTATTTACTATGCTACCTATCTGTCCCTTATGTGTTGAGTTATCTTTAGTGAGTATTCTATTGGTTAATTTTCTATTTTTTGACTAACTGTTGAATAATTTCATCCCAAAATTCAAACCTGAACTAATAGGGTATCAACTCGAGTCAGACTGACCTCTAAGAGAGGGACAACCAATGGATAATCTTTGTGTTCTAATGGTACCCTTACCATACTGGAGTACATTGTGTGGACCTTGTAGGATTAATTTAAGGGAGGACATGGCCAAGGTTCATGTAGAGTCAGAAGGCCTAGGGAGCCTGAGGCCTTGAGGTTTGTTCTGTGACATTTGGATTCAGTCAAAGGACCTCGCTTGAGGACCTAGAGGGCCACATGTAGCCTTGAGGCCACAGGTTCCCCATCCCTGACCTAGATGGATTGTGACTGAAATGAATACTTACATTAATAAGATCACAGACCTAGCAAAGTTTTTGATTGTTCTCTTTTTCAAAAGAGCTTTGATTTGTTTTTGAAAACTTGTAAAATAAATTTTTAACGTGTTTTCCCCCTGTACTATTGTATTGAATAATAAAATTTTAACATTCCTTTGGTAATATCTAACTCTTGCATAAAAGTACCTTATATAGCAACCTATGCCCACACTGTATTTTTTTAATATGACTATTCTGAAGTAATTATATATAATGTAGATACATGGAATGTTTATACAGAGAGTTGAGTGTAAGGCCTTTATGTATCCCTATTGTTCTCTATCACAATGTAGTCTGCAAATGTTTTTACTTATGGTAGGGAGAGTAGATAGGTTTGTGGGGGTCTGTTGATGGAGTGTGCACAAACCATTCCTTTCTTTTTTCAATCCAGATGACCACATGGAAGCCCAAGGTAAGTCTGTTTCTGACCATTTTTTCCTAGGGGACTAGTATTGCGGAATGATGGAGTCTTTTTAATTGGCTGTGCAGCCAGAAGAGCTGATGAGTCAGATGTAGTTGAACCAGAACTGAGCGGGTGCACAGAAGAGGAGGAAGGACTGTTTAGAACCAGTCCTGAGAGTTTGGAGAGGTGAAGAGCTGGAGTCTTGTCTTCCATCCTTCTGTACCAGCTGTGACTGGTGATAGCCCAGGATGCATTGGTCCTCTTTGAAAATGAAGGATGGGCATCTAGGAGGCACAGTGAATAGAGCGCTAACCCTGGAGTCAGGAGAACCTGAGTTCAAATCCGGCCTCAGACACTTAACACTTACTAGCCGTGTGACCTTGGGCAAGTCACTTAACCCTAATTGCCCTGCCTTCCCCCCCTGCAAAAAAAAAAAAATGAAGGACTAACAACAACAAGGAGAAGCTGTGAGCACATAGTCACCTGTGCCTCTGTTATTTGTTTTTGAAATCACACAGATGCCCTTTTCAGCAAAGGAGATCCAAAGGACCTATTAGAGGACCCACCAGCAATAAGAGTCAGTAGCAGCAGTGGTGTATAACAGTAGAGAAGTGGTGGTATAGAAGAGAAGTATTAGCTAAAGATGGATTCAGAAAAACAGTTATCTGAGGACAAAGGATAGTTTCAAAGAGCATAACCTCGTGCATCAGAGAGGAATGCTGACTATGGATTCTAGAAAAGCATGGTTCCTAGAAGTCCGACCACTTTTATATACCTCCTCAATTCTGCTTCAGCAACCCTGAGTCATTGCTTCTTTTTTCTTCTTCTCCTTTGAGGGGGGAGGACAGAGCAATTGGGGTCGTGACTTGCCCAAGGTCACACAGCTAGTAAGTGTTATGTGTCTGAGGCCAAATTTGAACTCAGGCCCTCCTGACTCCAAGGCCAGTGCTCTATTCACGCACCACCTAGCTGCCCCTGAATCATTACTTCTTCCAGCTCCACAGCCAATTAGAAGAGTTTTTATCATCAGATAGGACCAACCCCTCAGTCACAAACAACTGGAAAGAGTCTTATCTTAAACTTTCACATGGTCCCTCAGACTGAAACCAGGCAGGGAATATCCATGGATTGGTCTCCATAGGTCAGTCTACTCCCCTTACAATAATCAGGTATTGCACATATATTATATATTAGAGGAAAGTCAAAATAATACATGAAGTCAAAAGACTTCAAATTACAATTCAGAGATATCATTACCAGAAGTACCCATTAATTATATATAACCTGATAGAAAGAAGATGCAGTATGTAGAAACAGCCCTGGAACAGCATGGCGTGTAATTGCAAAAAGCTGGAAAGAATCTATGTAACTAAAGATTGGGATATGGCTAAGAAAATTGTGATATAGTAATGGAATAGAATGCCATTGGACAGTACTGAAAGAGTGAGGTTTGCCTCTCTCTCTCTCTCTCTCTCTCTCTCTCTCCCTCTCTCTCTCTCTCTCTTTCGCTCTCCCTGTCTCTGTCTCTGTCTCTCTGTCTCTTTCTCTCTCTGTCTCTCTCTCTCTGTATATGTCTCTCTCTGTCTCTGTCTCTCTCTCTGTCTCTCTGTCTCTTTCCCCCTCCCTTTCTCCCTCCCTCTCCCTCTCTCTATCTTTGTCTCTATCTCTCTACACACACGCGCACACACATGCACGCACACACGCACGCACGCATGCACACACACACACACACATTTTGAGTAAAGAAAGCAGAGCTAAAAGAACAATATCCATAATGACTACAATAATGTAAATGAAAACCACACTAAGGTTAAATGCAATGGATAGGGGCAGCCAGGTGGCACAATGGATAGAGCATTGGCCCTGCAGTCAAGGAGGACCTGAGTTCAAATTTGACCTCAGATAATTATTAGCTATGTGACCCTGATTACCTCCCAAAACAAACAAATACAGTAGATAAAATTGTATTCAGATGATTAAAGCAAATTGGCTAGCATTCTTCCTTTCTGCTAACAAATTATAAACTATAAAAGTAGAAAGTACCAGTGTCTACAATTGATAGATAACTTTTTTAAACTGCTTTGCTTGCCTGTTTTGAGACTATATGCTGTGTTTGGGGTTTGTTGGAGAGAGGTGACAATTTAAAAAAAAATTTTTTTAATGAAAAAAGATACTGGCCTAGAAAGTCAAGAGATCTAGGTTCTTGTACCAGCACCACTAAGTATCTGAAGGAAGCTCTGGAGTCAGAAGAACTGAGTTCTAATTCTCCCTCTGACACTATTGGCGCTTTAGGGCCTCAGTTTTTTCTTCTGTAAAATTGAAAAGGTTGGATAGATGTCCTCTGAGATCCCTTTCAGCCCTAGATCAATGGTCCTATGGTCCATGGGACCTTGGGCTCTAGAAAAGCATGGATCCTGGAAGCCCTGTTGCTTTTGTGTATCTCCTCAGTTCTGCCTCAGCAGTTCCTGAGTCACCAGCTATTCCAGCCCCATAGCCTCAAAGACTTTTCATCATCACATAGGAGCAACCCTTTAACCACATACAACTGGCAGCAGGCTCATCCCAAACTTTTATAATGTCCCTTGGACTGAAACCAGGAAGCTCGCTCTCTCTCTCTCTCTCTCTCTCTCTCTCTTTCTCTCTCCCCCCGCCTTCAATTTCATTCAACAAATACTTTAAAAGCTCATTATATGTGATAGATTGTAGTAGGCACTGGAAGGAAGGAGAGAAATAAAAGAATAAATAATAGAATAATTTATTTCTAAATCTACGAGTTTAAATCTAGGACAAAAATAAATAAATCACAAATTAAAATATAAAATGAGGGAGGATGGAGTAAGCCAATGTAAAGGCCTCATCCAGCTCTAAACTCCTAGGAAAAGGACACTCTGTACATAAGAATGAATTTATCTTATTTAAGCCCCTTACAGTCTATAATGAGGTCCACACTGACTGTAGGTAGACCCCTGATTCCTACTGGTATGTTTCTGTTCTGAACTTTCAAAGTCCAGTCTTCTGTATCTTGATCTAGTTTTAATTTATAGTCTGAAGTTAATCATAATTCAAATTCACTGTGAGGAGTACTCTGTGAAGATGATAGATGGAAGACTCCAAGGACAATCAATGGTAGCAATCTGCAGCAATGTTATATTAATATTTTTATCTGAGAAACATGAGCAGCAAATTATGCTTGTGTAGAGAAATAGGAGACAACATGATTCAGTGTGAGCAAAAATACTGTACTGACTGCAGTATAGATGGTGCTTCCAAAATGATAGACTCTGCAAAAGGATACCATCATCACTTTGAAAGTTATAAAACTTGATTTTTATAATAAATATTAAACATTACATTTGTATGCTAAGTATGTAAATTTTATGTTGGAACTATTCTGTTTTTTTTTCCCTTTTTTGGAGGGGAAAGGTAAGGCAATTGGGGTTAAGTGACTTGCCCAAGGTCACACAGATAGTTTTTTGTGTTAAGTGTCTGAGTCCGGATTTATGAACTCAGGTCCTCGTGACTCCAGGGCCAGTGCTCTATTCACTGTGCCACCTAGCCACCCTTTATATTGGAACTATTCTGGGCATTTTTTTCCTAGGGTTTTAAGTAATTGTGAAAGTGTTCTTTTTTTTTTTTGGTGAGGCAATTGGGGTTAAGTGACTTGCCCAGGGTCACACAGCTAGTAAGTATCAAGTGTCTGGTCAGAGGCCAGATTTGAACTCAGATCCTCCTGACTTCAGGAGTTAATCTAGAAGGTAGACCTCACTGTGGCAAGAATTTTACCTACAAAGATAGAACTCATATTGAGATTATTACTATTAAGAACTTGAGAATAAAATAAATCTCCAATGTATTTAAGGAAACTGAGAGAAGACCAATAATATTTTGCAAAAGAAGCAAAAGAATGAGAATAGCTCATATTTATATATACAACACTTAATATTTACAAAGCACTTTATATCTATTACCTTATTTGGGCTACCCTGTGAGTTACAAATCATATTAATTTTGTTTAAGAGATGAGGGAACTGAAGTTCAGAGAGGTTAAGGGATTTGCTCCCCAAATCATACAGCTAGTAAATAGCCAAATCTAGACTATAGGACCCATGTCTTCTGACTTCTAATCCAGTTTTTATTCTACACCACAAAGAATCCCAGGATTCCTTGACCGACAAAGAGAAAAAGTGGGAGAAGTCAAAGATATATCCAAATTTTGAGACTAGATGACTCTGAAAATATTGCTATATTAACAAAAATAGAAAAAGGTGACTTGAACCCCCAAAAACATAGTTTAAAATGGTATGGTTTAGTAACAAGAGCCCTGGAAATAGAATCAGAAATTCCAATATGAGGTCTGCCAATTACTAGCCTTGTGATTTACAGCAAGCTGCTTATTTCACTCTGGACCTGTCTATATTTCCTCATCTATAAAACAAGGCGATTGAGCAAGATGACCTCCAAAATCCTTACCAACTCCAACATTTCTATGAAAGGAAAAAAGAGAAAACCAGTTTAACTATTGCATATACAATGACGAAGTCTCAATGTGGGAATTGTCAGAGTTGTTTACTCTTGAGGGACAGCACAACTGGCAAGTTACTAACTGCTGCTGCTGCTGCTACCTGATGTAAGACCTCCTTTCTTCACATGCTGCCTTCCCATCCACAAGGAGGACCATTCATAGGATAAAGACAAGGAAGTGTTTTTCTTATAGAGATCCATTCATTCAAATTATTCATTGCCACTGTTGTTCTGATGTCTTCAACCCTGATCCCAGGCCCCACAGACTGACTTCAGGAATTCCTTGGAGAGTAGAGAGATGGAGGGAGGGAGAACACCCCCCCCTCACTAAAATAATACTGATTCATAGTTGCATGCTTTGAAAGGTCTATAATTTCACTGAGATAGCTACTCGTACCTTCAACTAACATATTGCAGCCTTTCTTCAGCTTAGACATTGAGAGTTGCTGTGACCTAGACACTCATTGTTCTGCCACCAAACTGCTGATAAGCATCTCTGAACTTAGTGGGGCTAGTCTGAAAAAGTCATATAGACAACTGAATCACCGAGCCTGTTCTTTTTCTGATCTTTTATTTTTTCTAATTACGTGTAAAAACAATTTTTAACATTCATTTTTTTTTGGAGAGCGGGGCAATTGGGATTAGGTGACTTGCCCAAGGTCACATGGCTAGTAAGTGTTAAGTGTCTGAGGCCAGACTTGAACTCAGGTCCTCCTGACTCCAGGGCTGGTGCTCTATTCACTGCACCACCTGAGCTGCTCCTATTCATCTTTTTTTTTTTTTTTAATTTTGAGTTCCAAAATTCTCTCTCCCTCCCTCCCCTGCCTCCTCACTGAGAAAGCAAGCAATTTCACGTGTGTGTGTGTGTGTGTGTGTGTGTGTGTGTGTATAGAGAGAGAAAGAGATAAAGAAAGACATATGTATGAATATGTATATATATATACATATATATATATAAATACAGGTATATAAATGTTTGTATGTGTATGTATATATTTATAAACACATATACAAAATTGCTTGCCTTCTTAGTGAGGAGGCAGGAGAGTATACACATACACATACATACATACATACATATACACACACGCAGTAATGCAAAATATGTTTTCATATTAGTCATGTTGTGAAAAAAAAACAGACGAAATAAAGAAAAGTAAGTTTTAAAAAAAATGCTTCAATCTGCATTCAAACTCCATCAGTTATTTCTCTGGAGGTGGGTAGCATTTTCATCACAAGTCATTTGGAACTATCTTAGATCATGGTGAGAATAGCTAAGTCATTCACAGTTAATCTTGTACAATATTGCTATTACTGTGTACGATATTCACCTGATCCTTCTCACTTCACTTTGCATCAGTTCATGTAAGTCTTTCCAGGTTTCTCTGAGAGCATCCTGCTTGTCCTTTCTTATAGCATAATAGTGTTCCATCACAATCGTATACCACAAGTTATTCAGTCATTCTCCAAATGACAAGCATAATCTTTATTTCCAATTCTTTGCCACCACAAAAAGTGGTGCTAAAAATGTTTTTGTACGTATAGAGCCTTTTATTTTTTTATTTCTTTGAGATAAAGACCTAGTAATGGTATTGCTGGATCAAAGGGTATGCACAATTTTATAGCCCTTTGGGCATAGTTCCAAATTGCTCTCCAGAACAGTTGGATCAGTTCACAACTCCACCAACAATGCTTTAGTGTTCCCACATTTCCACATCCCCTCCAACATTTGTCTCTTTCCTTTTCTGTCATATTAGCTAATCTGATAGGTGTGGAGTGGTACCTCAGAATTGTTTTAATCTGCATTTCTCTAATCAATAGTGATTTAGAACACTTTTTTATATAACTATAGATAGCTCATCTAAAAACTGCTTGTTCATATTCTTTGGCCATTTACCAATTAGAGAATAACTTGTATTCTTATAAATTTGACTCAGCTCTCCATATATTTGAGAAATAAGGCTTTTATTAGAAAAACTTGCTATAAATTTTTTTCACAGTTATGCTTAGTGTGTATTTCCCTCTATCCTGCGTTGTCCCCTGTTTATCTTATTCTCTTTTGCCCTGTTCATCCTCAAAAGTGTTTTGCTTCTGACTATTGCCACCCCTAATCAGCCCTCTCTTCTATCAGTCCCCCTTCCCTTCTCTTATCTTCTTCCTTTCCTACTTTCGTGTAGGCTAAGATAAATTTCTATACCCAACTGTGTATGTATGTGTATGTTATTCTCTCTTTGAGATAATTCCAACGAGAGTAAGGTTCAAGTACATCCACCCCAATCCCCACTGCCACCTCCCATTTCTTCCCATCTACTGTAAAAGCTCTTTCACACCTTTTAAGTGAAACAATTTACCCCATTTTATCTCTGCCTTTCCCCCATCCTAGAATATCACCCCTTAATTTTATTTTTTTTAGATATCATCCCATCGTGTTCAATATATACCCATGCCTTCTGTCTACATATATTCCTTCTAACTGCCCTAATAATGAGAAAGTTCTTAGGAGTTCCCATGCAGCAATGTAAACAGTTTAACATTATTGAATCTCTTATGATTTCTCTTTCATGTTGACGTTTTTATGCTTCTCTTGAGTCTTGTATTTAGAAGTCAAAATTTCTATTCAGCTCTGGTCTTCAAGAATATTTGAAAGTAGGGGTGGCTAGGTGGCACAGTGAATGGAGCACTGGCCCTGGAGTCAGGAGGACCTGAGTTCAAATTCATCCTCAGACACAACACAAAAACTAGCCATGTGACCTTGGGCAAGTCATTTAACCCCAATTGCCCAGCCTTCCTCCCTCCAAAAAAAAAAAAAAGAATACTTGAAAGTCCTCTGTTTCATTGAACATCCATTCCCTCCCCCTGCTCCTTCCCTTAAGGATTATACTCGGTTCTGCAGGGTAGGTGATTCTTGGTTATAATCCAAATTCCTTTGCCCTCTGAAATATCATATTCCAAGCCCTCCAGTTCTTTAATGCAGAAGCTGCTAAATCTTGTGTTATGCAATATTTGAATTGTTTCTTTCTGGCTGTTTGCAGTATTTTCTTTTTGACTTGGGAGCTCTGGAATTTGGCTATAATATTCCTGAGAGTTTTCATTTTGGGATCTCTTTCAGGAGGTTGTTGATGAATCATTTTGATTTCTATTTTACTCTCTTATTCTAGAATATCAGGGCAGTTTTCCTTGATAATTTCTTGAAAGATGATGTCTAGGCTTTTATTTTGATCATGGCTTTCAGGTAGTCCCTTAATTTTAAATTATTTCTCCTGGATCTATTTTCCAGGTCTGCTGTTTTTCCAATATGATATTTCATATTTTCTTCTATTTTTTCATTTTTGATTTTTTTTGTTTTATTATCTTCTTGATGTCTCATGGAGTCATTAGCTTCTACTTACCCAATTCTGCTTTTTAAGGCGATGTTTTCTTCAGTGAATTTTTGTACATCTTTTTCCATGTGGCCAATTCTGCTTTTTAAGAATGTTTAAAAAAAAAAAAGAATGTCAAAATATTTTGGATACCCTGTTTCCCAAGCTAAGGCCCAGCAAACAGGTCATGTCCTGAGCTCAGCATAACAATAATCCTTTGTGCTCAAGATGATATTACCCTGTGGCAAAGTGTATTGCTTGGACCAGCACCAGATTTTCATTAAGGGAGTTAGATCCCCTTATTTCCCAGGGCTATCCATCACATATTCACAATCCCTATTCCTTTTTCCTGACAGGTACCACACTCCTGTTCCCATCACAAGAACTCTGGTTCTGTGCCCCACAGGGTGGACATAACCTCCAAGAATTGAGACAATGCTGTTCCCATGGGTCTGTGGAAACAGTAACTCAAGACCTAAAAATGATTATGGAACCAGCTGGAGCTTCTGCTGGGGAGCTATCAGCTTCTGCTGGGAGCTACCAGCTTCTCCTGGGAGCTGCCCAGGACTTCCAAGGACCAGTTGGAGCTGCCAAAGACTGAGAAAGCATGACTATGATGCTGGTACTTTTAATGAACCTGTTTGTGGCTTTGTTAAGCCTTGACTTCCCCAGAACAGAGACTATGAAGGATTTAAGGTGGACTGGATGCTGTGAGCTTCAGCATGGTATGGAGAGCTGGACAAGGAACCGGGAGCTGTCTGCCATTGAACCTAGGTGACAGTTTGGTGAATCCAGGTAGGAGCTGAGACCATGGAAGGGGATCTAGGGAATCTGAGAGCCTACCTCCTGTTAAGAG